>SJYX01010831.1:81707-143434 GCA_006410675.1 Oreotragus oreotragus | reverse complement strand
GGAAAGCTGATGGGAATCAAAGTTTAGTCCCCATCTCATATATAAATATCTCATGAGTAAGAAACTAAAAAGTAATCATAACTTCTACAGGTTGAAGGTCGGCTGTGTCTGCCACAAGTGAGGGTTTTGAGCTATGAATCTGCATTTTTCACTGAATTCTCACAGCATTCCTGCAAGATAGACAATACCAAAGCCACTTATCATTCTGCAAATGAAGAAGTTGAGGCTCAGAAAAATTAAGGAACCTACCTGAATCACATTTGGTAAAAGCCAGAGGCAGGATTGAAACCTACGTGTCTTATTTGAAATGTTATTTTCATCTATTCCATGCTGTCACCCATTAGCTCTCCAAAGTATAAGCAATGTTATGATAGATAAAGAGTGAAAGTGTTTTTTGAAACCCTAAAATCAGGTGTGTTTTAAGGGTAGAGATTTGGAAGATTTTCTTTCAACACAATAGAGTGCCTGGGACAAAACAGGAGTGAAAATAAACTCAGCTCCTCTTCCCTCAGACAGAGTAGCTTAACTTGTACTAGAAAGTTTTATGCACCTGCATCAGCTTGAAAGTCTCCTCACTGCAGGTTGACAGACAGTTCTATGGAAAATACTGGCACACACCATTTGCTGCCCTGCTTTCCCCTCTATCCATTCCTCCTCCTATCCGCCCTCCATGCCCTAATCCTATTCGAGGCCACAGAAAATGGGATTAAAGGAACACAGCCAGCCAGCAAGAAATCCTTTCTAACCTTCTTTTTAATGCTAGGTGTTTTCTGAACACAGCATATAAGCTTTATTAAGCACTGGATGCCCTTGTTGTGGCTCCTTTTACACCGGGATTTATCCTCTCAGGAAATGGATAACAGAAGGGCAGAAGGAGAAAGAGAGAATATAAATGGACTGACTGTGTTATTCCAGCTTTCAGCTTAAGTGAAAAACAACCAAGCTTCCACAATTTCATCAGGTAATACTGGCTGCTTTGAATCATGTGGTATGCAAATATGTGTATTTTTGAAAGACCAGATCTGTACTATTCAGAGGACCCATAAGACTCTAAAATAAGCATCATTTCATTCTAGTCGTTAACAGGACCCCAGGGTACCAAAGCCTGTTCAACACGGGGTCTGATATCAATATTTCTCAGTGATTCTATGAGGAAGCTTGTCACTTAAAATATGTATTGCTTTCTGAGGGGCATTCCAGATGAAGAGTCTGTGTCTTTCCTTTATTCCTACAACCATATCATTAGCTTTTCTCCTCCTCTTCTTCTTCCTTTTTCTCCTATCCCTCAGATTTTATCAGACTCCTTGACACCATGTGAGCTTCCCTCATAGCTCAGTCAGTAAAGAATCTGCCTGTAGTACAGGAGACCCGGGATCGATCCCTGGGTCTGGAAGATCCCCTGAAGAAGGAAATGACAACCCATTCCCGTATCCTTGCGGACAAGGAAAATCCCATGGGCAGAGAAGCCTGATGGGCTGCAGTCCATGGGGTCACAGAGTCGGGCACGACTGAGCAGCTAACAAACCGTGGTTAATATTCATTGACTGTAATTTGTACCATTGTTCTATTTACACACTATTTATCCCTCCATTCTTACACCTTCTCATAAATGAATATCTTGTTAAGAGTTTTGGCAGGCTCACCAAAAAAAAAAAAAAGCTTTCTAACTAATGTAAATGTTAAACCTTATTTCAGGGAGAAAATTTTCGTGACGTCTAGCACAACTCTAAATATTTTCAGAGTTCGCTGCAAAAGCAGTTTTAACAAACCCACCAAGAAAGTGAGCCTTATTATGGAGACATTAAGATACAATCTATTTCACCTCAAAAGAAAATCCAAGCTTTTGCTCACTCAGGACTTAAAACTAAGGCTCACATGTTTTAAGGGGTTTGTTCTGAACTGGCCAGGGAGTGATCTTATTAGGACATGAAAAGCCTCTTGTGTTTAATTCTCACTAGCAGATATCGCTCCATCTGGGACCAGTAACTCAGATCCAAATGGGGCCAAATCAGCTCAGCAGGATGACCTCAGAGCCTTTGCTGTCCTTAATGCTGCAAGTCTAAGAGATCTCCAAGCCTTGACTCAAGCTGGCTGCGAGAAGCACCCTGTGGGATGCTACCCTATCCTGTCATGATTAAGAAAGAGTGCACAGTCTGGAGCTCTAAGGGCACCACTTACAAGCTGCCAACTAACTCCTTTCTTGCTGTATTCTCGTTTGTAAACGGGCAAAAACTATACCTACTGAGACTTCCCTGGTGGTCCAGTGACTAAGCCTCTGCTCTCCCAATACAGGGGGCCTGGGTTTGATCCCTGGTCAGGGAACTAGATCCCGCATGCTGCAACTAAGTTCACATGCCACAATTAAAGATCCCACTTGCCGCAGGGCAGATGGAAGATGCTGAGTGCTGCAACTAAGACCCGGCACAGTCAAATAAACTTAAAAAAGAGATCACTTCATGGGAAACAAGGTAATCATACCTGAACTTGGATATTTTGGCCAGGCTATACATTTCAATTCATAGGGGTTAAAAGGCCCATGAAGTATTAACAAAACCAAAAACCTACATCCTAGAGTGAATAGGACTAAGTGCGATGAAATGTGGAAAGCATTTATAGTAGCACTTGACATAAACACTGGTTATTATTTTTCTATTAATATTACCATCAGGGCTTCTCTAGTGGCTCAGAGGTGAAGAATCCACCTGCCCACGCAGGAGATGTGAGTTCAATCCTTGGTCCAGGAAAGATCCTACATGCTGTGGAGCGACTAAGCCTGTGTGCCACAACTCTGGAACATGCTCCAGAAAACCTGGGAACTGAAGCTAACGAGCCCACATGCTGTTCACTAGAAGACTGTGCGCTCTAGAGGCTGTGCTCTGCAACAAGAAGCCGCCCGAACACTCCAACAAAGAGCAGCCGCTGCTCGCCCCGGCTGGGGAACAGCCCTCGCAGCCGTGGAGACTCCGCACAGTCAAAAGTAAACTACTCCTCAAATTCCTGTTATTCCAAAAAGGAAGCCTGCAGCTGTTGTGCCAGGCCTAGAGATATATATTATCTGAATTTGTGGGAGTATTTTTCAAGATTCATTAGCTTGGGCAAAGAGCACATATTTGGTTGTTTTGCCTTAGGTTTTCAAAGAAAATACTATCTTTTAGGGACGGAGGAGCCTGGTGGGCTGCTGTCTATGGGGTCACACAGAGTCGGACACGACTGAAGTGACTTAGCAGCAGCAACCTTTTTATATTGTGACATATAATACACATGTAGAAACAGAGGCAAAATATAAATAACAGTTTAAAGAATTATGTTAAATTTAACACCCATGTAAATCTCCCAGGTCAGAGAGGATTATTACCAGAACCCCAGAAAACCTCTGCATGCCCTTTCCAAGACACAAATCCCTCCTTCCCCCAAAGTAGCCACTATTCTTACTTGAATATAATAGCTTTTTTGACTCTTTTTATGCTCTGTGGGAGACCTGGGTTTGATCCCTGGGTCGGGAAGATTCCCTGGAGAAGGAAATGGCAATCCACTCCAGTACTATTGCCTGGAAAATCCCATGGACAGAGGAGCCTGGTAGGCTACAGTCCATGGGGTCGCAAAGAGTCGGACACGACTGAGCGAATTCACTTCACTTTACTTTATGCTTTAAACCTAAGCATACCTAACCATTAGACTGTGGTCTAGCTACCTTTTTACAGCAAATATAAAATGAAATGGTACAGTGTGCTTGTTTCTGGCTTCTTTTGATCAACATTGCCTTTGTAAGATTCCACATTTATTTGTGTACACACACACACACACACAGTTTCCGCTCTTGATAGGCATTTGTGTTGTCTCCACTTTGGACATGTGGATAGTAAAAATACTGCTGTTATCCACACTCTTGAATGCATGTCTCGGGGTGCACTCACACACACTTTATATACTTAAAGTGGAACTGCTTGATAACAGGAATGCAGATATTCATATTTAGTTGACAATGCCATAGTGTTTTCTAAGATCAATGCATTGGGTTGCCAAAAAGTTCGTTCAGGTTTTTCCATATGACTTAACAGGCAAACCTGAATGAATTTTTTGGCCAACCCTCAGACACAGCTGAGCAACCAAGCACGCATACCATTTACACTCTTTCCAACAGTGATAAGAGCTCCAATTGCTCCGCATGCCCACCCCAAATCGGTCTTGTTAGACTTTTAAATTTCTAGCCATTCCTGGATTACTACTAAGAATGAGCACTTTTTGAATTTTTAGTGGCTATTTGGATATGCATATCTCTTGCCCATTTTTCTTCTGGGTTTTATCTTTTCCCTATTGATTGGCAGTTCTTACTATCGCCTGTATATGATTATTCTTGCTTATGAGTATTACTGTTGTCTTCTGATTTTCAGCTTGCATTTTCATCCTCTTAATGGTGTCTTTTGATGAACAAAAGTTCTTAATTTTACTGTTGTTCAAGTTCTCAATCTAGACCCTTATGTTTGTTCGTGTGTGTCCTATTTTAAAAATGTTCCCAATTCTGAGTTCGTGAAGACAGACTATATTGTACAGGATGAAAGACCAAGACCAAGTTGCTTGCAAACAACTTAGAGTCCTCACAGGACTGAGCAGGCATGGGCCCTGCACACTAATTCCATCACAGGGCCCCACCCTCATGAGCTCAATACACCTAATTACCTCCAATGCCATCACTTTGTCTCCTTGGGCTTCAACATACAATGTTCCGAGAGGGACACAAACATTCAGTCTGTAACAGTCTTACTATGGGGATCCATTTTTGTTAGCCATCTAATATTTCTCCTGGATAACAAATTGCCCAGCACTATTTCTGAAAAACTGTCCTTTAGCAACTCCTCTGGAGTATTACTGTGATCTCTGCAAAGTCGCTTCACAGGCCACCAACGCCTCTTTAGGCTGCCACCGCCGTGTTAGCCCATGTCCTAGTGCCCCAGAACTGGAGATACCAAGGGAAAATTTCACGCAAAGATGGGCACAATAAAGGACAAACATGGTAAGGACCTAAAAGAAGCAGAAGAGATTAAGAAGAGGTGGCAGGAATACATAGAAGAACTGTACAAAAAAAGCTCTTAGTGACCCAGATAACCATGATGGTGTGGTCACTCTCCTAGAACCAGATATCCTGAAGTGTGAAGTCAAGTGGGCCTTAGGAAGCATTGCTGCAAATAAAGTTAGAGGAGGTGATGGAATTCCAGCTGAGCTATTTCAAATCCTAAAAAATGATGCTGTGAAAGTGCTGCACTCAACATACCAGGAAATTTGGAAAACTCAGCAGAGGCCACAGGACTGGAAATGATTAGTTTTCATTCCAATCCCAAAGAAAGGCAATGTCAAAGAATGTTCAAATTACTATACAGTTGCACTAATTTCACAGGCTAGCAAGATTATGCTCAAAATCCTCCAAGCTAGGCCTCAGCAGTACGTGAACTGATAACTTCCAGATGTAAAATCTGGATTTAGGAAAGGCAGGGGAACCAACTATCAAATTGCCAACATCTGCTGGATCATAGAAAAGGCAAGGGAGTCCCCAAAAATATTTACTTCTGCTTCACTGACTATGCTAAAACCTTTGACAGTGTAGATCACAACGAACTGTGGAATATTCTTAATGACATGGGAATGCCAGACCACCTTACCTGACTCCTGAGAAACCTGTATGCAGGACAAGAAGCAACACTTAGTACTGGATATGGAACAACAGACTGGTTCAAAATTGGGAAAGGAGTACATCAAGGCTATATATTGTTATCCTGCTTATTTAAATTATACGTACACCATATGAAATGCTGGGCTGGATGACTCACAAACTGAAATCAAGAATGCTGGGAGAAATATCACCAACCCTCGATATGCAGATGATACCACTTTAACTGCAGAAAGTGAAGAGAGCCTCTTGATGAAAGTTAAAGAGGATAGTGAAAAAGCTGGTTTAAAACTCAACATTCAAAAAACTAAGATCACGGCATCCAGTCCCATCACTTCATGGCAAATAGGTGGGGAAACAATGGAAACAGAGACAGATTTCATTTTCTTGGGCTCCAAAACCACTACGGATGGTGACTGCAGCCATGAAATTAAAAGACACCTTCTCCTTAAAAAATAAGCTGTGACAAACCTAAACAGTGTATTGAAAAGCAGAGACATCACTTTGCCAACAAAGGTCCATATAGTCAAATCTATGGTTTTTCCAGTAGTCATGTATGGATGTGAGAGTTGGACCATAAAGAAGGCTGAGCGCCAAAGAACTGATGCTTTTGAACTGTGGTGCCGAAGAAGACTGTTGGAGTCCCTTGGACAGCAAGGAGATCAGACCAGTCAATCCTAAAGGAAATCGACCATGAATATTCATTGGAAGGACTGATGATGAAGCTTCCATACTGTGGCCACCTGTTGCGAAGAACTGACTCATTGGAAAAGATTCTGATGCTGGGAAAGACTGAGGGCAGGAGGGGAAGGGGGCTACAGAGGATGAGATGTTTGGATGGCATTCTGACTCAATGGACATGAGTTTGAGCAAACTCAGAGAGACAGTAAGGGATAGGGAAGCCTGGTGTGCTCAGTTCATGCGGTCGCAAAGAGTGGGACACGACTTAGGGACTGAACAAAGAACAACAACTGCAATATCAACCTCAGCCATAAATCAAATGTTCATTTTGTCTCCCGGCCTGGTTTTTCAGTTCTCTATGGTTCCCTGGTGGCTCAGATGGTAAAGCGTCTGTCTACAATGCAGGAGACCCGGGTTCGATCCCTGGGTTGGGAAGATCCCCTGGAGAAGGAAATGGCAATCCACTCCAGGACTATTGCCTGGAAAATCCCATGGACAGAAGAGCCTAGTAGGCTACAGTCCATGGGATCGCAAAGAGTCGGACACGACTGAGCGACTTCACTTCACTTCACTTCATGGTGTCCCACAGTCAATTTGTCCATCCTTGAGCCCAATCCGCATGGTTATGATAGTCAGGGAGATTAAGTCCTCTTTTGTTCTTCATCAAGTAGGAAGACTTGCATTTCTGAAGCAACTGCAGAACCAATTTCATTTTTAAAATCTGTGGGAATTTTGTTTGGGTTTGCATTGAATCCGGAGATGAATTTTGGGAGAACTGATGTATAATATCAAGATCTCTGATCCGCAAAAATGAGATATATACTTCCTTCATTGAAGTCTTCTTTAATAATTTCTCCCAACAGTATTTTAGATTTTTCCAGCTAGAAAACTAGTTTACTAAATCTACAATGTCAAATAGAAGCAGAATTATACATCATTCTTTATCACCACCCTTATTAAGTATCATTAATTCATGATAAGAACTTCAGTAAACGTAGTATGAGAGAATTTCCTTTATATGATGGCCTATTTACAGAAACATATGTAGAAATATAAGTGTGAAATGTTGAAAGCATAGGCTCCGAGGCCAGGAACAAGCAGAGGATGCCTCCTACTTCTGCTTCTATTTGACTTTGTATCGGAGATCCTAGCCAGTGCATATGGTAAGAAACAGAACAAGAATCTATAGTACTTAAAAGAATAAGTAATACTCATTCTTCAGATTATTTGATTGTATAGAAAAAAATGCAAGTTAATTTAGTACACTAGTAAGAGGTTAGTGAGATTGCTGATACAAGGTAAATTTTTTAAAAAATCACTTACAAAGCTATTTACAAGCAACTAATGATTTGCAAATAAAATTTTAAGAAGAAACAAGTTATAATACCAAGAAATATCAAATACCTAAAAATAACTCTAAAGAAAGAATTACAAAGCAAAAAATGCCTAACAAGTCTAACCAACAGCCCTGTTATAGCTCTAAATCTCCAGCAGGTGGAGGCAGTGAGCCACCAAATAGATTTTGGCCGACGATTTCCTGCTGCCTTCCAAAACCTATTACCAGTTTGAACCGAGCAGAAAAGTTAGCCTATTTAGCTATTTTATCCCTATTCACTTGTTTGCTGTTGCTGCTATGTCACTTCACTTATGTCCGACTCTGTGCGACCCCATAGACGGCAGCCCAACAGGCTCCCCCATCCCTGGGATTCTCCAGGCANACCCCCCCCCCTCACCTCCCACCCCACATCATCCTTCCGGATCATCCCCATACACCAGCAATTGGGTTGGTTGTTTGATGTTGAGTTATATGAATTCTTTGCATAGTTCGGATATTAACCCTTTGTTGGATATATCATTTGCAAATATCTTCTCCTATTCTGTAGGCTATCTTTTCATGTTGTTGATAGTTTCTTTCACTGTGTGAGTTTTTTATTTGGTATAGTCCTATTTTATTTTTACCTTTGTTACTCTTGACTGAGGAGACATATTAAAAAATATTGAATGACTAAGACTGATGTCAAAGAGCATGCTGCCTACTTTCTCCTAGGAATTTTATGGTTTCAAGTTTTACATTAGTTAGTCTTTAATTCATCATCATTTGAGTTTATTTTTGTTTCTAGTGCAAGAGAGTAGTCCAATTTGATTCTTTTGCATGTAGCTGTTCAGTTTTCCCAACACCATTTATTGGAGAGGGTATCTTTTCCCCATAATATTTCCCTATAATCTTGCTGCCTCTGTCATAGATTAATTGATCATTTAACTGTGGATTTATTCCTGGGCTCTCTATTCTGCTCCATTGACCTATATGCACTGACCTAAATGCATGTAGTCCAATTTGATTCTTTTGCATGTAGCTGTTCAGTTTTCCCAACACCATTTATTAGAGAGGGTATCTTTTCCCCATAATATTTCCCTATAATCTTGCTGCCTCTGTCATAGATTAATTGATCATTTAACTGTGGATTTATTCCTGGGCTCTCTATTCTGCTCCATTGACCTATATGCACTGACCTAAATGCATTGATTTCTTCTGTGATTTGTTGGTTATTCAGCAGCGTGTTGTTCAGCCTCCATATGTTGGAATTTTTAATAGTTTTTTCTCAGGACTCTACTTTAAAAAAAAAGGAAAAAAGAAGTTCATAGATACAGAGAACAGACTGGTGGTTATCAGAGGCAGGGGTTGGGGAGTAGGCTAAATGGGTGAAACTAGTGATAAGGTACAAAATTCCAGTTATGAAATAAGTTCTGAGGACTTAATGTACATAGTGACTATAATTAATAATACTGTACAGGATATTTGAAAGGTACCAAGAAAGTGAATCTTAGGCTTTCTCATGACAGGAAAAAAATTTTTTGTAACCATGCATGGTGCAGAAGGTTAACTAGATGTACTATGGTGATCATTTTGCAATATTTACAAATATTAAATCATTATGTTGTATACATAAAGCTAATATGTTATATGTCAATTGTATCTCAATAAAAAAAATAAATAAAATTAAGAAAAGACAGTTTGATCTCCAAAAAAATCTTTATAGTATACCATTTTTATCATTTTTTCCCTTAATAAATAGTCATGACTATACTTATATACTTTGTGCATGCCTTAATTATTCCTTTATGCTCCATTCCCTAGGAGTAAAATTCCTGTGTCAAAGAGAATGAATGCTTTCAAGTATTTTACAGAATTAGGTTTAGGAAAAGTATTACAGCATGTTGAAGACTCTTGGGAAAAGATCTCTGGGGCTAAAACTATTTGCACCAATCTTAGATTCTTGCTTAAAAGTGAGGAAATTTCATCTGAGATTTCAGCCAAATAGAGATGTGTATAAGAGACAGGTGTTGCTAAATTTCTCTTTGGGAAGATGCTACTTATTTGTACTTCCCAGGTACACATGTGAATGGTGCACATCTATTTCTGTGCATCTCAGTTAACGGTGGCATCATTGTTTAGGGCTGTTTTCCAATTTGAGAGGCTAATATGCTATTTTGTTTTAATATTCATTTTCTCCGATTACTTTCAAAGCTAACATTCCTCCCCCATTAGTGACTAGCCACTTCTTAAATATACTTTTTCATGTTTTCTGAATCATCTGGTGATTTTTTTTCCAAATAAGAGGTAGTATCTCAGGTTTACTGGCCCTGTCTCTGCCCCCTTTCCCCCCAGAGATACCCAAGGAAGTGTCTTGCCTGAAACAGCATAAGAAATCTCTTTCCACAGAGTTCCAATGTATTGTGATTGAGCAATTGTCCAAAAAAAACAAAAAAACATGACTTAGCATTGCTAGGAAATACATTTTTAGAAGCCCCTGTGAATATGGAAGCAACCTGCTGCCTTTGAGAAGATCTAAGGGATAGAAAGCCTTTTTTTAAAGTAGACAAGATAAAAAGTGTATTACTATGTTGGATGTTTTGAGCACCTGAAAAAAGAGGTGATGAATAAATACCAAGTTTTATATATTGCTGTTATCAATAGTGTGAGCCACACAATTTTTTGTTTGCCTTGTTTTTAATCATCTGCTTCTATTTCACATCAACCTTCCTTATTGGCTTTTCAGATTGGACAAGTTGTCCTGGAAGAGAGTCTTCAGTTCTTTTTTTAAAAGTCTTTACAGCATTGCTTCTGTTTCATGTTTTGGTTTTTTGACTGAGAGGCATGTAGGATCTTAGCTCCTTGAGCAGGGATCAAAACCATACCTCCTGCATTGGAAGGTGAAGTCCCAACCACTGGGCTGCCAAGGAAGTCCCAGCCTTAGATTCTTAAAATTAAACTTTAAATATAATTTAAAAATATATATTATTACCATGTAGTTTATTTCTGTGCTTTTCTCTTGTATCCTGGTGAGACCTGTAAAATTTCAGGAAATGATCTGCTTTATGAGTAACAGATTAATAAAACTGTTGTAGATCACTCCTTTCCATTTCCGTCTTCAAGTTTTGGTGAAATTAGTGGCTCAATAATGATATACGTCACTCAAAAATGTCTATTTATTGAATGAAGGAATGAACTGCTACACAAATAAATCCTAGAGAAGAGATTAGTGTGTAACCTCACTTTTTATTGTCTCTGTGTGCAGTCTTGGAAATGGATCCTTGCACCAGGCATTCTTTACATCTTTGAAAGGATCCTTCGATTTTACCGCTCTCAGCAGAAGGTTGTGATTACCAAGGTAAAGAATATGCACTTTCTTCTTGCTGTGCTAAGAGTTCTGTTCTTCCTGATTATAGAAATAAATTGCCATGTTGTCACCTTCACAGGAATAAAAAAGAACTTGAGGGCAATATATTTGAGTTCCTCTGGTGCTGGACAGAACTGGAGAGGTTTGGCAGAAATCATCAGCATGGGTCTATGTCAGAAGTTGCTCACAGGCAGTCTACACCATATCTCTGTAGCCTGTCAGGCTCCTCTGTCCATGGAATTCACCAGGCAAAAATACTAGAGTGGGTAGCCATTCCCTTCTCTAACACTTTGGCCACCTGATACGGAGAGCCGACTCATTGGAAAAGACCCTGATGCTGGGAAAAGATTGAGGGCAGGAGGAGAAGGGGATGACAAAGGATGAGATGGTTGGATAGCATCACTGATTCAATGGACATGAGTTTGAGCAAACTCCAGGAGATGGTGAAGGACAGGGAATCCTGGCATGTCCATGGGGTTGCAAAATGTCAGACATGATTGAGCAAATGAACTGCAACAACAACAATCTAGCCCACAGACGTATTTTGTTTGGCCCTTACACTGATTGTTTAGAAAGTCGAATTGGTCGCTAACATTTAGAAATCTGGATGGAGGCTTTCACATCCAAAAAAAATGTCATTTCTTGGTTTTCCAGCTTATCCAGTTATAGCACAGGGAATTGTATTCAATATTTTGTAACAAGATGGAATGGAATTTAATCTGAAAATAGTAACTGAATTACTTTGCTGTATACCTGAAATTAACACAATATTGTAAATCAACTATGCTTCAATTTAAAACTGGCATTTCTAGCCTCTCTTGAAGAATCAAGCAACTTGATAATGCTGAATCTCCACTCCATAGTGCAACCATTGTCTGGACTTGGTAATTGCTGCCCCATTCAGAAAGGAGTTGTTTGCAATTTACTGTCATCACCAGCCCTCCAGCTTTATTCATTTACTTTATCTGCTTGCCCGTCGCCATTTGAATTTGCCTCTTTTGGCCTCTGTGCTTCGTTCATAGGTTGTCATGCACCCATCCAAAGTTTTGGAATTGCAGATGCACAAGCATGGCTTCAGTATGGAAGTGGGACAGTATATTTTTGTTAATTGCCCCTCAATCTCTAACCTGGAGTGGCATCCCTTTACCCTGACCTCCGCTCCAGAGGAAGACTTCTTCTCCATTCATATCCGAGCAGTGGGGGACTGGACAGAAAATCTCATAAGGATTTTTGAAAAACAGTATTCGCCAGTTCCCAGGTAGGTCCTTAAGAGCAGTAGAGACCCAGACCAGAACGCAGACAGGTAGAAAAGAGAAAGTAATTCATCACTGAACCTTAAGTCTGGTGAAAATGGAATATGATTAAAATAAACAAGCAACAATGAGCTGTGGAGCATATGCCTCTGGGAGGACGTTTGAGGTTGCAGGTAGAGGTGAGACTTCACTTTTGCCCATTGTCTTTTGCCTTCTGCCAGGATCCAGGTGGATGGACCTTTTGGCACTGCCAGTGAGGATGTTTTCCAGTATGAAGTGGCTGTGTTGGTTGGAGCGGGAATTGGGGTTACCCCCTTTGCTTCTATCTTGAAATCCATCTGGTACAAATTTCAGCATGCAGATCAGAACCTCAAAACACAAAAGGTACACTCTTGAGTACCATTTTTCATCTGGTCTGAGCCTGACAGGTCCATGGTTTTCATGGGCTAAGCATTTTACAATTAGTAAGAGAGTAACCTCTCCCTGGAGTTACGAGAGTAAGTGATCACTTCTAGCCAAGGCATCCACTTCTGCAGACTTGCCATAAGAACCGGCTCTTCATCTTCAACTGGAGTTTAAAAGCACCTTGAACTGAAGCTGATGTTTGAGCTCTTTCCATAAGGGAAGTTGTCAGGACTTTGGACATTAATGCCACTTGAGGTCAGCAGCTCTGTAGAAGTGATTTTTTCCAGGTCACTCTTAGACTTGATCAACAAATATAGTGTATATGTGCATAATCATGTCACCATAGTGCACATTGTAAGAGGCACTTAATAAGGCTATATTCTCTTTTGCTGATTCCAGATCTATTTCTACTGGATCTGCAGGGAGATGGGTGCTTTTGCTTGGTTCAATGACCTATTGGCTTCCCTGGAACAGGAGATGGAGGAATTAGGCAAAGTGGGTTTTCTAAACTACCGTCTCTTTCTCACCGGATGGGACAGCAACTTTGTGAGTTCAAACAACACACTGACTCCCTAAGATGAAGGTCAGATAAAACAGAATGCATGCTGAGCAGAAATATTCATATCTTATGATTTCCTACCTGCTCTCACCTTCACACCCAAGTTTAAAAGTGGCTGAAGGAAGGGCAGCGATCAAGACCTGCTTTTTATAACTTCCTATTTCTCCAACTCCAGGCTGGTCATGCAGCACTAAACTTTGATAAGGCCAATGACATCCTGACAGGTCTGAAACAGAAAACCTTCTTTGGGAGACCTAAGTGGGACAATGAGTTCTCTACAATAGCTACCGCTCACCCCAAGTAAGTGTATGCTCCTCTAGTTGGTTGATTTTACAGAATTAGGTTTAGGAAAAGTATTACAGCATGTTGAAGACTCTTGGGAAAAGATCTCTGGGGCTAAAACTATTTGCACCAATCTTAGATTCTTGCTTAAAAGTGAGGAAATTTCATCTGAGATTTCAGCCAAATAGGGGTCTTGATCTTATAATTGATGAGATGTTTGTTGTCCCCACCTGCATTTGAACAGTGAGGCAAAGAAACTCAGTTCTGGCTGTATTACCAAATAAAAGAGAGAACTAGAACCATTCAAACGCATTGTTTTGGGCCAAAGCAATTCTGAAGAAAAATAGCTGGAGGCATAACTCTCCCAGACTTTAGATAATACTACAAAGCTACAGTAATCAAAACATCTTGGTATTGGCACAAACATAGAGATCAATGGGACAGAACAGAGAGCCTGGAAATAAACCTACACACTTAGGGCCAGTTAATTTTTGACAAAGGAAGCAAGAATATACAATGGAAAAAAGACAGTCTTTTCAGCAAATGGTGTTGGGAAAGCTGGACAGCCTCAGGTAAATCAATGAAGTTAGAATGCTCCCTCATACTATATACAAAAATAAATTCAAAATGGCTTAAAGATTTAAATGTAAAACATGACACCATAAAACTCCTAGAAGAGAACCTAGGTAAAACATTCTTGGACATAAATCATAGTAATATTTTCTTAGATCAGGCTCCCAAGGCAAAAGAAATAAAAGCAAAAAAAAAAAAAAAAAAAAGGATCATATCAAACTTCAAAGCTTTTGCACAGCAAAGGAAACCATAAACAAAATGAAAAGACAAATATCTGGGAGAAAATATTTCCAAGCAGTGCAACTGACAAGGGCTTACTTTTCAAAATATACAGACAGCTTATACAACTCAATATCAAAAAAACAACTCTATTAAAAAATGGGCAGAAGACCTAAATAGCCATTTCTGCAGAGAAGGCATACAGGTGACCAACAGGCACATGAAAAGATTCTCAGCATTGCTAATTGTTAGAGAAATGCAAATCAAAACTAAAAATGAAGTATCACTTCACACCAGTCAGAATGCTGCTGCAGCTAAGTCGCTTCAGTTGTGTCCAACTCTGTGTGACCCCATAGATGGCAGCCCACCAGGCTCTGCCATCCCTGGGTTTCTCCAGGCAAGAACACTGGAGTGGGTTGCCATTTCCTTCTCCAATGCATGAAAGTGAAAAGTCAGAGTGAAGTTGCTCAATCATGTCTGACTCTTTGCGACCCCATGGACTGCAGCCTACCAGCCGCCTCCGTCCATGGGATTTTCCAGGCAAGAGTACTGGAGTGGGGTGCCATCGCCTTCTCTGACCAGTCAGAATAGCTATCATCAAAATGTCTACAAGTAGCAAATGCTGGAGAGGGTATGAAGAAAAGGAAATCCTCTGACAATAGTAGTGGGAATATAAATTAAAGCCACTATGGAAAGCAGTATGGAGGTCTCTTTAAAACCAGAGTTACCATATGATTCAGCAATCCCACTCTGTGGCATATATCCAGAGAAAAGTCTAATCTGCAAATATACATGCCATCCCAATGTTCATAACAGCACTATTTACAATAGTCAAGACACGAAAGCAACCTAAATATCTATTGATAGATGAATGGATAAAGAGGGTGTGATACACATACTCACACACAATGGAATACTACTCAGATAATGCCATTTGCAGCAACATGGAGGGACCTAGAGATTACCATACTAAGCAAAGTAAGTCAAAGATATAATATCACTTATATGTGGAATCTAAAAATTATGGCACAAATCAACTTACTTATAAAACAGAAATGGACTCAAAGACAGAAAACGAACTTATGGTTATCAAAGGGGAAAGGGGAGGGGGAGGAATAAATTGGGAGTAAGGGATTAACAGATACACACCACGATGTATGGGCTTCTCCAGTGGCTCAGTAGTAAAGAAACCACCTGCAAGGCAGGAGCCACAGGAGACGTGGGTTCAATGCCTGGTCAGGAAGATCCNAGTAAGGGATTAACAGATACACACCACGATGTATGGGCTTCTCCAGTGGCTCAGTAGTAAAGAAACCACCTGCAAGGCAGGAGCCACAGGAGACGTGGGTTCAATGCCTGGTCAGGAAGATCCTCTGGAGGAGGACATGGCAACCCACTCCAGTACTCTTGCCTGGAGAATCCCATGGACACAGGAGTCTGGCGGGCTACAGTCCATGGGGTTGCAGAGTCAGACATGACTGAGCAGAAAACTAAATAACTGATGACCTGACCTCAGTTTTCTGAGGGGTTCTGAGACATGCTGGAACATGAAAATCAGTCATAAAATCAGCCATTCACATGGGAAGGAGATTAAACTGATTGTATTAGATAAATTCGACACTTTCCAGTTCTGGAACCTTGAGCTAGAAAGAAAACTCTGATCTTCAGATTCTTCTGTAAATGGGGTTTATATTAGTAAGCGCCTGCTCTACTCACTTGCAGGATTGTCATGAATAATAGGCAAGACAATATATAAAAAGTGCCCTGTAAACTGGAAAGCAGCATATAAACAAAAGAGATTGTTAATTATTGTGTCAGGTTGACCGTAGTTGAAGCTGCATTAAGGAATGCTTGCATTATGTGGGAAAGGAGAAAGATGAGCCAGGGAGGTAGGAGTGTGCGGAGCAGAGTCACAGAAAGAGAGATGCAGTAGAGGAGCGTGGCCAGCAGTGCGGAGGAATGGCAGGGCCCAGCGAATGCTTAGTTTACCGGTGATCTAACTATATTTATAGACAGATCAGGAGCCAGTAGATAGGAATAAAATAAACGTGCAAAATAAACATGCCAAAGGGGTTTCTCCCACATTGTTTATGGGAATGTGAAACAGTGCACCACTTTGGGAAAACTCTGGCATTTCCTCAAAATGTTAAATTCCATCACCACATGACTCAGCATTTTGTCTCCTAAGTATATACCCAAAAGAAATGAAAACATATGTCCACACACAAACTTGTGTATGAATGTATGTAAAATAGCCAAAAAGTGTGGAAACAAAAGTGTCCATCAACAGATGAACGGATAAACAAAATATGAGATATTCACACAAGGGAATATTATTCAGTTGTAAAAAGGAATAGTGTTATATGCTACAACATGGGTGAACCTTGAAAACAGTACGGTAAGTGCAAGAAATCCAACACAAAAGGCCACATATCATTTGATTCCAGATTAGGCAAATCTAGAGACAGGAAGTAGATTTGATTATCTAGGGCAGGGGTGGGGGCAGTTGGCAGAAAGTGGCAAATGACTGCTAATGTGTATGGGGTTTTTGAGATGAATATGTTCTCAGATTTTGCACAACTTGGTGGTTATACTAAAAAGCACCACCTGCATACTCTAAAAGGGTGGATGTTATGTCATGGGAATTACATTCCAAATAAAAGAGAGGAGAGGAAGATATGAAGGAAGGGAGAGAGTGAGGCCCAGAGCCTAGTTAGAAAGAGTATCTTTGGCAAGAAGAATCACCACCTCTTCAATGTGAGAAAACACTGGCTGGCTTTAACAGCAGCTAACATAAGCACTCGCTATGTGCCAGGCATTTTCCTAATTGCTTTACACATGTTGTTTTTGTTTAAACCTCCAAACAAGACTATGAGCTGGATACTATTTTTATCCCCATTTTACAGGGTCGGGGGGAATGGTGAAAGAGAGATTAAGAAACTTGCCTAAAGTCATATAGCTGGGACAAATGTCAGTACAGGGATTAGAACCTAGACAGCCTGGCTTTAGAGTCTAGTAGTTCATAGTACACTGCTCTCCATATCCTATAGGTGTGCTCAGTAGAATAGGCAGGCTAAGTACTGAGAGGGTTAAGGGCTGGGAGCATATTGGGGATTGCAAACAGGAAAGGTGAGGTGAATGTGAAGAACGTGAGACCGTCAATAACTGAATTTTCATGTAAGGTTGGTGGGAGGAGAAGCAGAGCAGAGGCAGAAAACATTCCCACAAACCATCAGCAGCCTTTGCTGACTTCTAGCTCTGGCTACCATTCTATTCTTGCAGGTCGGCGGTGGGAGTCTTCCTATGTGGTCCTCAGACTTTGGCAAAGAGCCTGAGCAAATGCTGTCACCAGTACTCCAGCCTGGATCCTAGAAAGGTTCAATTCTACTTCAACAAAGAAAATTTCTGAGTTATAGGAATAAAGATAGTAACCTGCATTTAAGTCTCTTCATCTTCAACAATTTACTTGGTTTGAGGCAACCACTTAAAGACAGTAACATATTTCTTTCAAGCCTCAAGTTCCTGGCAATCTTTTTTGATTGGATTCAACTTAGTCATCACTGAGCTTCATGGACAAGAACTTTAGAAGTTATCATAATTGCAAAGCCCATGGATTCTTTCTTTGGAAATCACTGTAAATCCTTCTGGAATGCCCCGATTGCAGCAAGGCCTGATAGCAGATGCAGTTGACAGTTACATTACTTAACCTCAGGTGATTTTGTTGATTCCAAGTGTTAACATATCCTGGACTCTGGGTCATTCTCCTAGTCCTCCTACCCACCAAGAAAATTTCTAAGGTGATTTTTTTTTCAAATAAAAATTTATTAAAGAATTAATGACAAAATATAATAAACATAAATAATAAAACAACAAACATAAAATTACCAAGAACTCAATCCCTATATAACAGTATGTACATTCTGTTAAACATGGTCTTATCCAGTGTGAATGGCAACTTATGCTTATTTTTGCTTATCAAAAAATGAAGGATTTTTCTCAGTTTAATGAATAAATCTTTTGTTACTTTATCTAGGCTCTCCATTTAGGAAAGATAATCTTGAAAGTATGCTAATCGTAACCGGAATTATATCATAATGAAAGTCAGCTATGTTGTCATTAGCTTGCCTTGTTCTGTTGGAAATAACTGTGAAAACTTGAACTCCATCTTAGGATGATTATTTAGTCAACAAGGACTCTTTATTACCATTTTACTCAAGGGGAGTGATTAATGTCGTCTTAAAAAGATAATTTAAAATTTTGACATTTCCTTGGCTCCTATGTACCTATTAAGGAATCATTCAGTAACATAAGCAAAATGCCCTTTCTTTCTCCTATCAAAATGCTCTTTTATTTTTTCCATCCACCTGGCTCTGGGGTGTCAGTAGTCACAGTGAATCAGTAGAAGGAAAGAAGACTGGGGCTCTTAAAAGGGGAAAAATAATACACATTTTGTTGTGCTCAAAGACAATTCAAATCATAAGATTTACAAGAATGTTTCTACTGAATTAACATTACTGCACCTATCTCTCTACCATTGTGACCAAAAATGAATGATTGCTTCTAATTGTCCAGAAACCTACATGACTTGAAGGATTAGAAAAACTGGTTTTTTTCAGTAACTAGTCAACAAAATAAAGGAAGGTCATGAACTCATGGTAGCTAATTGTGTTTCATGTATTAACTGGACATCAAGAAAAAATACTAATGGACGTTTCCTAGAGAATATATTGGGATACCCCTGCTGTTACCAATTTCCTGGATTTCAGCTAATTTAAATTTAAAAAGGCTTCAGGAACATGCACACTGCAGCCTTGATGATCTGGTTCCTATTAGACAACTGCTGACCAAATTATAATTTGATCTCCAATGAGTCTGATTTGGAATCTTAGTGTTCCTTAAAACTTATTATAATATGTTCTTAAGGAGAAAGACTATTCTCGGTCTTGATGTCTCAATATATTGACACTTCAAGACATAGCTGCTGCTAAAATCAACATAGCAAGGCCTAGAATGTTCATGGAAGCTAGCAGAAAAGGTAATGATAATAATAAATCCTACCTACAATCAGTACCTAAGCCCAAATTAAGGTTGAGCAGGCTACCTAAAAAGCTTCTCAGCTATTTTGATCAAGTTTTTCTTCCTAGGTTGCAATTATAGACTATCTTTCTTAGCAAACTTTAGTTGTAGTAAATGCTTATACATGAGTAGAAAATCTCTCAATTTTAATGTCCCTCATAATTTTGATTATCTTTGCATTATTTTGCTTGACATGTAAGCAATATGCTATTACATTCTCTACACCTATGGCAGGCTTTTAATTCACTTGACCATAATCCTAACGCAGAGGCTAGGACTTTGAGAATATAAACAGACTCAGGAGTAGTTCCAGTGGAACTTTACTAATTATTAAGGCACCTCTTAACCTCTTGAGGTTGGCCTGATGGAGATAAATCATGTTTCTCCTTAATGCTACTATGGGAGAGAATACTAGGCCGGAAGAGCTGTAGGTTATAGTCAGTGGCACTGATTGTGTTCATACCCATCTGAAAGGAAGAAGGCAGGGTCAGGCCCAATGGACAATCTGACTGCTTATACATTTGGTCCTTTTGAAATGAATGAGAAAAATGTAAATGTAAAAATTTTAGAATTTCTATGTTTTAATTTCCCAGAGTAAATCTGGTTACTGGGTAGGGCTGCACATTAGAAATTATTTAGAAGGTAAGATGAAATGTATTGTTTGATTTCTGTTCAGTGTTTATTTCATCTTGAACATAGGAAAAATTAGTGGCTTTCTAAACTTTGAAGTTAACTACCCAGACTGAAGAGTTTTAGAACAAGAAAATGTCAAGTCTCTTGTGTTGCTGACTCATTAAAACCAGTCCTTGTCTTAACTTGTCTTAACTTAAAAGTCCTTGTCTTAACTATGAACTGTGTATGTGAATAGACTTTAGTTCATTTCAGTTCAGTCATTCAGTCTTGTCCAACTTTGTGACCCTAGGGACTGCAGCATGCTAGGCCTCCCTGTCCGTCACCAACTTCCGGAGTTTACTCAAACTCATGTCCACTGAGTTGGTGATGCCATCCAACCATCTCATCCCCTGTCATCCCCTTCCTGGTACTGACCAAAAAATACACTTTGACATTTGGGTTTTTCTAGACTAAATACACTGCTCTGCTAGGTAGGCTCTTTGCTTTGCTGGCCTTGTGGCCATTTCACAGCTCTAAGTGCATGCTTTTTTCTGAGTAGACTCAGAAGCTCTACCAAGTTCTCAAAGGGCAAACATTATTATTCCTGTTGGAAGCGAACTAAGCAAAAACTAAGTTCCACAAAACCCTGTTTCTGAGAAATTCTCAAATATCATTAAGAAGAAGAAATGGTTAACTTAAAAGGAAAAACAGCTATGCAACATTAAAGTACAATATTGCAGTAAGGGTAGAAAACACGTGTGGAGGTTTCACCCTTGGAGTTCAGCCTTTTAAAAGCAAAAAGGTTATGCATATCAATTTGCAGTATACTAAAATTGTGTTCAAAGTTTATTTCAAGTCACAGAAAATATACAAACTAAGACAACAGAATGATCTGATTTTGTTCTGAGAGAAGGTGATAGGAGTCCTCCACCTGGCACCAATTTGAGTCATTCAAGGGTTAGGATGCAGAAGTCATCTTTTTGTAACATTTCAACAAAGTAATAGAATTTCCATATCTGTTGCCAGGTATTTTTGAAAACCTGTAAGGAAAAGTTGGGAGAAAGCCATTACAAGTGGAGACAAAGTTCTCTTCCCCAAACATCAGGAAGAAAAGAATTTAAAGGTAGGGGAAGGAGGCTATGCATAAGAACAAATCACTAGGAACAGATTCCTAAGGTGTCTGCCTCCTGCTTCCCCAAAATAATCATCTCTTACAGTGGAGTTTCTCAACCTCAGCACTAGTGACATCTGGGGCCAGATAACTCTTTGTTATTAGGGGGTGTCCTGAGCATTACAGGAGGTTTTGCAGTATCTCTGGTCCCTACCCACTGAAAGCCAGTAGCACACCATACCCGCTAAAGCTGTGATAACCAAAAATGTCTCCAGATATTTCCCAGTATTGTGTAGGGGGCAAAACCCCCTCTGGCTGAGAACCACTGACCTAATGGTAATGGTACATAAGCCTGTCAGTGACAGCAGAGCTGGATCACAACCAGTAAGGTATAGGATGGAGGGAGAGCCAACCTCGTGGCTCTAGTATGCACCAATACCAGCAAATGCACATTAAAACCTTCCCAGTGGAAAACTGCAAAGAACTACATGCTCCACACGTACGTATTAGTGGAGGTTTAAAAGAGATAAAAGGTGAATGAGGTCTGTAGTCTAGTGAAGAGTAATGTACCAATGTACATTTCTTCCTTTTGCATTATAAACCAAAAAGGTACTGTGTACAATACATTCCCAAAATTTGATCATTGTGGGAAGCTAAAGGAAAGGTGGATGAGGCTCTCTGTACTATTTCCCCAACTTCCTGTGAATTTCTAATTATTTCAAAATAAAAGGTAAAACAAACAAAAAACCCTGCTCTGTGGTTTATGTGCAAGGCTTTGAAATGAAGTACCTTATAAGCAAGAATACACAAGGAGAGAAATTTCAGAAACATTTTTTATCTCTACTATCCCAAAACATCATTTTCTCACATTCTAGGGGAAACATTTTCTGGCATAAATAGATTAGAAAAAGTAAGAGAGGAATAGTTTTTTAACATCTATTCCTCTAACTATAATAGGCAGTCTACACTTTCACTAAAGAAAATAGAATGCCTTGGGTATCTGGACTAAAAGTTCTAGTTGCACTCTAAGTCTGGTGCCATCCATCTATGACAGCTTCCCATTAAAGTTCAGTCAATTTAATGTCTAGATACAGATATAATGCATATTTACAGTTTAAAAGTTTTAACAATATTATAAATATGGATTAAAATACAATATATTTAGTAAAGACTGCTAGTTAGTGTAAATGAGACCACTGTTAAATGATATATGGACAGAAATTATTACAAAGAGGGAATAAAAAGCAGAAATTCAAAATGTGAAATTCCAATTGATATTGGGACAATGTAAATTTTAAACTGTTTTTAAAAAGCAAAATTGTTTATGAAATACACGATGTTGGGGAAAAATTGTTTAAAAAAACCCCATACATGTAATCAGGTTAGGTCACATGATTATGTTCCTTTCTAACTGACTGAAGAGCAAGGAAACTAAGGGCAGTAGTGTACAGCAACCTCTAAAATGTACAGGGACTGATGGTGATGGTGGACATTCACTACCTTAAATTATGTGCTGTAACAGTTTAACCTCAAAATATTCAATGTAAAATAAGTACCTGAAACTAAAATGTTTACATATTTTATTGAAATGGTTTGTATTTTCATTTTGATGGGATAGTTGAGAATAAAATAACAACTGTTTCTGGAAGAATACATACCAAACTATAGTTAGCAGTTATGTCTTTGGAATGAGACTGAGAAACCAGAGCTTTTACCCTGAACTTTCTACATTTCTGTGTTTGATTAATTTGGTTAAATTGATCATATGTCACTGTTGCCAATTTTAGGAAAAAAAGGCTAAATGAGATTACAATCAATTCAACAACTGAACAAATGCCTATCACCTTCCCCTACCATGACAGGGACTGAGTTACTGAGGAGTGAAGAGTCTAGTCAAGAGGCGTACAGGCCTCAGGTAGCCTTGAGATCAAGAGACTCTTGGCTAAGCTTGAAAAGTACATACCCCAAATGCACAAGGAGCTTGTCTGACTCAGGCACAGTAAGTCTGCTCACCTTTAAGGAGCTCCAGTAGACTTCTGTATTTGCTCCTTTAAGATCAGGATACTCTGCCTCTGCTCAGGAGGCAGCATGGCGATCTGGTCTGCAGTTAGCTGAAGAACCTGCATAATCAAAGCAGCCTGTGCGGAGGAAAAAAACATAACGAGTTTTAACGATGGTGGCTAAAAAACTACCACCGGCTTCTGTTCAAGACGGAAGGATAGTTCACATACAGAAAACCAAAAAAAAATTTTTTTAATCACACCAAAGGAAAAACCAAAACCAGCTGGTGAGAAGAGGCAAAATGAAAAGCACAGGTACAATGCCTAAAATTAGACGATTCAAAGCAGACACCTTCATGAACCCCAAATTCTTACAGATGAAGATGATATTGGTAATCCCTGGGAAATCTACAGTTTTTAATCCTTTGAAAGAGCTGAATCCTTTGAAAGGAGCTTTGAAAGTTGCTCCTTTTCACAAGTTTTGAGCTCCCTACAACGGTCAAATATAGAAACAGAAAGATATGCTTGTGGGGAATCTGCTATCATCTTTAGGGATAAGGTATTAAAGGGAGGAAGAAAGGGATTTGGATTTCCAGGTCAATCAGGCCTGCACGCAAAATATCTATTGGCAGATGAGTCTGAAAAGTAAGACAAGCTACCACTGATGTACAGCCATTTAAAAATTTTAGGACCTGGCCCACAGATTTTCAGGTAACAAGATCATAAAGAATTCTGAGTATAAGCATCATTTCCAAAGGGACTCTGAAGACCCAGGACCTCCACATGGTGACTATGAAAAGAGGACTCCAAAAGATTTGTGCAAATGGAGGCAGCTGGACAACATTACTTACCTTCTCATGGTCCTGTGGAGTGACTTGGTTCTGGCCAGGACTAAAGCCACCAGGCTGGCCTCCACCCTGAATGCTTGCTCCCTGCATGCCTGCTCCCTGCATGACTGGGACCTGTGCAAGGAGACAAGGAGAGATTTTCGGTACTTCTCATTTAGGTTACCAGAATCCAGTAATATTAACAACGTGAAAAAATAGGATCAAATTGTGGAGACGAGTAAGGCAAATAGATATCTCTGAAGATCACTTCCTACTGTTAGCAACCACAGAAGGCAGGGTTTAGCCAGAGATGAACTAGTAAGTTGATACATTTGCTTATGACAGCACCAGGATCATCAACAAATACCACAAAGCATAACTGCTTTTGCTGCTGCTAAGTTGCTTCAGTCGTATCTGACTCTGTGCGACCCCATAGACAGCAGCCCACCAGGCTCCTCTGTCCCTGGGATTCTCCAGGCAAGAATACTGGAGTGGGTTGCCATTTCCTTCTCCAATGCATGCATGCATGCTAAGTCAGTTAAGTCGTGTCCAACTCTGCGATCCCACAGATGGCAGCCCACCAGGCTCCTTGGTCCACAGGATTCTCTAGGCAAGAATACTGGAGTGGATTGCCATTTCCTTCTCCACAAAGCACAACTGGATACTATTAAATCAAGCAAAATTCAGCCACATAAGCAAAGGGAAAACTGACAGCATCTGAGAAAACTATCGCTCAGTGGAAACAGAAATGAAAGCTGACATATTGTAGAATAACGTATGCTGGCCCATTGGGGAGCTACATTCACAGGGATACTGCCTACCTCTAATTCAATCAAACATGGTTCGTCCCAAAGGGCCCTATCCCATAAGTAAGGCAGAAACGATCATATCGGCAGAGGCAGAAAGGAGACGGGAAGGTCTCTGGGGAAACGACTACTATTAGCCCATTTGTTGTTTTTTTTTTTTTCTCCTTTACCAACATTTAGTTTTTATAACTTCCCTCAGAGAATACACAGCAGATGCTTTCTGCTGAATACAGACCATGAAACAGGACTGACCTGGGTTAACCAAGTGCAGTTATACCATTCTTACTGGTTTTTAAGATCTTCAATGGGTTCAATCTTATGGAAAACAACCAGAACCCACGGAAAAGGCCTCAGAGTGCCTAGAATACTTGCTAAAAGGTCCCTATGCTGGAATGATGTTCACACTCAAAGCATTCACCCAGAGCTTAGGCGGCAGTTGTTGATCAGTTGCTAAGTCGTCTCTTTGTGACTCTGTGAACCCATGACCTGCAGCATGCCAGGCTTCCCTGTCCTTCACTATCTCCTGGAGTCTGCTCAAACTCATGTCCATTGAGTCAGTGATTCTACCTAATCATCTCATCCTCTGCCGCCCCTTCTCCTCTTGTCCTCAATCTTTCATGTCATCAGGGTTTTTTCCAATGAATTGGCTGTTTGCAATCAGGTGACCAAAGAATTGGAACTTCAGCTTCAGCATAAGTCCTTCTAATGAATATTCAGGGTTGATTTCCTTGAGGACTAACTGATTTGATCTCTGCTGTCCAAAGGACTCTCAACAGTCTTCCTGAGCACAATTTGAAAGGATCAATTTTTCAGTGCCCAGTCTTTTTTATGGCCCAACTCTCATGTCCATACATGACTACCAGAAAAAACCATAGATTTGACTATACGGACCTTTGCTGGCAAAGTGATGTCTCTGCTTTTTAATATGCTGTCTAGGTCTGTCATAGCTTTTCTTCCAAGGAGCAAGCGTCTTTTAATTTCATGGCTGCAGTCACCATCTGCAGTGATTTTGGAGACNAAACAGTGGAAACAGTGTCAGACTTTATTCTTTTGGGCTCCAAAATCACTGCAGATGGTGACTGCAGCCATGAAATTAAAAGATGCTTACTCCTTGGAAGGAAAGTTATGACCAACCTAGATAGCATATTGAAAAGCAGAGACATTACTTTGCCAACAAAGGTCCGTCTAGTCAAGACTATGATTTTTCCAGTGGTCATGTACGGATGGGAAAGTTGGACTGTGAAGAAGGCTGAGCACCAAAGAATTGATGCTTTTGAACTGTGGTGCTGGAGAAGACTCTTGAGAGTCCCTTGGACTGCAAGGAGATCTAACCAGTCCATTCTAAAGGAGATCAGTCCTGGGTGTTCATTGGA
Source organism: Oreotragus oreotragus (assembly GCA_006410675.1). NCBI lineage: Eukaryota > Metazoa > Chordata > Mammalia > Artiodactyla > Bovidae > Oreotragus > Oreotragus oreotragus. The sequence continues at coordinate 117,316 of SJYX01010831.1, read as the reverse complement.
AGGACTGGTGCTGAAGCTGAAACTTCAATACTTTGGCCACCTCATGCGAAGAGTTTGACTCAATGGAAAAGACTCTGATGCTGAGAGGGATTGGGGGCAGGAGGAGAAGGGGACGACCGAGGATGAGATGGCTGGATGGCATCACCGACTCGATGGACATGAGTCTGAGTGAACTCCGGGAGTTGGTGATGGACAGGGAGGCCTTGCGTGCTGTGATTCATGGGGTCGCAAAGAGTCGCACACGACTGAGTGACTGAACTGAACCCTGCATATAAGTAAATTAGCAGGGTGACAACAAACAGCTTTGACGTACTCCTTTCCCAATTTGGAACAAGTCTGTTGTTCCATGTCTAGTCCCTACTATTGTTTCTTGTCCTGTATACAGGTTTCTCAGGGGACAGGTAAGGTGGTCTGGTATTCCCACCTCTAAGAATTTTCCAGTTTGTTGTGATCCACAGAGTCAAAGGCTTTAGCATAGTCTATGTAGCAAAAGTACATGTTTTTTTTTTTTAAATTTCCTTGCTTTTTCTATAATCCAATGGATGTTGGCAATTTGATCTCTGCTCTTATTAAACACAAATTGTTAATAAACATGTTACCTGCTTCCCCAGCAGATGAAAAGCAGCAAAGCATAAAAGAAATGTGGATAAACCATTAGGAGCAGAGATCATAATAGCATTGTGAAGAACCAGGTGACAGTCTGACAGTGAAGGACACCAAAAAGCAAAGCAGGAAATAACTATGATTTCTATTATAGCATATATAATAATGAGTGGGTACATTTAATGATGACCTTGAGTAATCAAAAATGATCAAAATCATTTTTTGCATCCTGTTTAAGAAAAGAAGAAAGCATAGTATATTTTATAAATGATTTTTCATTAAAATAGTTTAAAACCTTGGTTGAATAATTCTGTTATCTGGAATATTCATTTGCATGCATTAACTCAGTTCCCAAAGACACTAGAGACATGAAGCATTAAAACAGCTTGGTACAGATTGCTAACAAACTATCACTTTCAGTTCTTTATCAATACTGAATCCAGAGACCAGTCTGAACCTCAATGATCTATTATGGACCTGAAATATCTATGAGAATAACATTTTTGAGGCTTTAGTCAATACTAATTTGAGGTCCTGTAATGTGATCTAACCATTTAATAATGGCCATTTAAAGTTTCTAGAAGAACCTGTTCTAGGCAGACAAGTAATAATATAGGTAAGCATGAATGTAGGTTTACTAAGACAGTCCCAGTTTATGCTTTTGCCTTACAGTAATTACTGACAGTACCCTCAAATGTGTCTCTGTATAGACAATAAGTTATATAATTACTCTAGTAATAAGAAACCTTTATCAACAAGTTTCCAACTAGGTGGACAGAAGTTAATTTCAAAATTTGATTTAAAATTATGAATCAAGGATATACTATTAGGTTAAAAAACAAGGTACAAGGAGGAAACAAGTGAAAGGAGGAAAAATAAGAATATATGTATATTCATATTTGCAAAAATAATATTCTGATTTGCTAGAAAGATACATTATAATAAAATGTGGTTATCTACAAGAAATGGGGGTCACAGGGAGACAGGTAGAGGGAGGAAGGGAGGTTCTTACTATCTTTTATACATGAGTGAATGTATTTTATATTATTTATTTATAAGAAAACACATTGAACAATTTTTAAAAGTTTGAAGATAAAATTTTTTCTCTACCTCAAATAAAATTGGCTTTACAAAATCTACTAATGAAAACTATGACAAATTTAACATTGCAGAGTAACAAGTCTGAGTACTAGAAGATAAAGGACCAAGGAATTATTGACAAACAGTCTTCCAACCATTATTTTTGACATCCTTCTCAAAAGACTTCTCAATAGAATTATATAAGGACATCATGCAGTTATTTGTTATTTATTTCTCCACTAGAATGCAAGCTCTACAGGGGCAGGACTTTATTTTGCTCACTCTGCTCTATCCCCACTATCTATAGCTCTGTCTGATATACAGTAAGATAAGGTAAGGTGAAGTCGCTCAGTTGTGTCCGACTCTTTGCGACCCCGTGGACTGTAACCCACTAGGCTTCTCCATCCATGGGATTCTCCAGGCAAGAATACTGGAGTGGATTGCCATAAGTGCTCAAAAAATATTTGTTGAACGACTGAATGAAAGCATTTAATTATGAGGCTTACTGACCATAGAGGGCACAATAAAAATCAAGCCCCAAAACACATTTTTAAAAAAAGTACAACTAGAAAAACAGTAACCAAGTTTTTTCCTACACATACCAGAAAACAACATATTCACATTTCATATTAAAAAGAGGAGGGACAGATACACATATACACAATATACAATGTGCAGGCAACAGAGACGTAGCAGTATAGTAGGAAACAACATAGGTTCTGTCCCTTGCTCTACCACTTCTTAGTTTTGTGAATTTGGATAAGTCACCTGAATTCTTGGGTCTCAATTTCCAAACCTATAAAATGAGAGAACTGGATGTCTGACATGTTCCATTCCACTCTGACCACACAATTCTCTCTCATACACACATACACATGCACGCCTGAGAGGGAATAAGGCACAGAAACATATGGGAGAGAAAAGAGAAACACAAGTACATACAGGAAGGAGGAAGTCACACTGAAGAAATATGAAGGTGGAAGAGCTAGAGGCAAATAAAAGTATTAGCAGAAACAAAACAAAACAAGCAAACAAACTCATGGAGAAGATACATATGTACTACCTGAAGGGTAAAAAGGATAGAGATGACAACATATAGATAATCATAGCCCATCATAACACACAGCTGGAGAAAGCCAAATAAAGAGAAAGAAGAGAAAATTCAGTTGCACAGCTTTTAAGGTGAGCATTAGTAAACTGCCATTCATACTCCACTGTTCACTTTAGGCTATGTGATGAAAGTAAATTAAAACAGATTTCTGCAAACCCAAGATTAGCTAAATGACCACGAATAGCTCTTCATATGCTTGAATGCAGTAGTTCTTAGGGCTATACATTAGAACCATTTGGGGGAGGCTTTTTAAATTATCCATGCCTAGATTCTACTGATGTACACGCTGTCCCTTAAAATCAGGGGCTCTGTTCTGAATGGAATTTGAAAATCGTGGGACAAGGTTACACTTATGGACTACACTCCTGGCAGTCAGAAAACCACCACAACCTAAGGAACAGAGAAACAAAATGAAGGGAGATCCTAATCTTCCCCAACAAGCTCAGAAACCAGAAAGCAGTAATAATCAGCCTCAATAACCAATTCCTGAATAGATCAAGACTTCACATGGAAGTGAGAGGACTACACATACCTGTCTGGATCCCTGGGGTCCAACGGCCCCCATGTTAATTGGACTGGGACCTTGGATTCCACTAGGTATAGGGCCTCTTGGGCCTGGCACTGGGCCCCTTGTATCCATGCTTCTGGCCTCCATTCCTCTGACTTCCATTGCACGAGCCTCCATAGCGCGGGCCTCCATAGCACGGGCCTCCATTGCACGGGCCTCCATTGCACGGGCTTCTAATCCTCTAGCATCTAATCCTCTAGCCTCCATGGCTCGTGCATCTATGCCTCGGGGATCTCTTCCACCTATAAAAAAAAGTTGAAAGAAAGCTATTCGGTAGCTACCCACATTTACTGCAAGAAGAACCAATAATCAAAAGACAGACAGAAATCTATTTTTTCCAGTCACATGTCCCCCAGCTACATGAGATTGCTTTCTCCTTCTCAATTTCTCAAATTTGCAGATAAACTTGAAAAATGTTTGCAAACTCTACTGCCCCAGCATTCTGTATCCCAGATTGGAGCCTAAGACAGAGTACTCATCCTGAGTCCACAACTACCAGTCAGCTTTGTGACATGGTTTCCCCTCACCTCTGCCATCCAAGGGTGGACCCCTCTGATCTATCATGGGTCCTCTTGGCTCTGCCATTAGAGGTCTGGGCTCAGTTAATGGCCCTCCCCTCATCTCATGTGGGGGTGGGCCACGGCTGTCATGGCCAGGGACATGGTGCATGGGCGGACCCTGATGAGGTGGTCCCAGGTAACCTCTAGAGATGGAGAAAAAAATGTTATATTTTAAAAGAGAACAAAACAACATGAAAAGTGTCAACCAGAAGATCAGTAAGTAAAAATCAGATAAAGAACTGATACAAACATCAGTCTGCAAATTCTAAGAGAATAACACAAAACAGATCAAAGACAAACTATAGAGATGTAAACCCATGTATTTCAGAATTTCATATTTGGTCAGGGAACTCATATTAAGGAGGAATTAATGGATATTCATTATATATAATGAATACACAGTATGGTGCTTAAGAACATGGGTTATGGTATAGGTTCAAATCTGGGCTTTATCACGTATTAGTTATGTTGATCTTCAGCACATTTGCTTAACTTCTTGATGCCTTGGTTTCTTCATCTGTACATGGGACTGATATTAGTATCAACCTCAGGGTTAGTATCAACAACAGAGTTGTTGTGTAGCTTTAATGAAATAATCTCAATAAAGTATTCAAAGCAGATTCAGAGTCATTAACCCCGTTAATATACATTATTATTATTATTGCTATTATTAGTTGCTTTCCACAGTCTGATATGTCTGCTAGAATTTCTAATTCTTGAGGATGAAGTAGCAATGGTTAGTTCAAAATGACATACTTCAGCTACAAATTCTGCCCAGCAAGTGCTTCGTTTTGGATAGTGGTCATGAATATTTATTTGTCTTTTGAAATAGGCAAACAGGCACAAATGGTATAAGAAGACTTTGTTCTCAAAGCAAGGGAAAATTCTAATTCCTCCAGTCTTTTTCTTCTGTGTCAGGGCTTACCTAGGTTCTACCTCTCCAGTTACAGAAAGTAAAGTGCCTCCACGTGGGTCATTTGGAGCATCTCCCAACAGACCTCGAGGCGTTGGGACGTTGGCAGGCAAGGGCCCACGCTGCATAGCTGCTCTGGGGTCTTGCATTGGCACTGACAGGGAAACAAACGGGGAGTTACTGCTGTGAAGGACACATATGACAACAAGGAATGACTCTACCACTGACAACGTAGTTCAGACACTGTAGAGTGGATGAAAGCTCACCACAGCAGAGTCCTCTTGCAGCTCAAGAACAGAAGCAGGGTATAGGCAGAATCTGTGCCAGGTCAGAGGTATGGATGGAATTATATAAAGAGCAAACTGGGGGGCAACCTGCCAAGGCCTAGCACTGCAATCTGAAGAAGAAACGTGGGCCCGTGGTTTTGCTTAGAATCAATCTTAGTTCAAGGACCAGAGCCACAAAAGAGTTAGGGTCTTGGCATATGTGAACACTGCCAAGGCTCTGTGAGAACCAGCTGTCTCCTTACAGACTGCTATTCCATCCAAGCCTCCTGACACCAGTAGGGAGGGAGTACAGCCTCAGACAGATGCCCATATCCTCCATGTTCTCTGCCCTGTGTGAAGACATCAATCTTAGGCCTGTGGCCCCAAGAGGAAAAAAAAAAGAAAACCAACCCCAAATGCTACCCTTTTGGGTTCCGAATGTGAGGATGACTGCCGAGCAGTCCTTATCCTCTCAATGTCCCACCCTGAACATCACAAGCAAAAGGAAACCCGCAGATACAATGGGTACCTTGAACTCGCTCAATTGATGCAGGCCCGGTGGGTCCCACGGGCGAGTGCTGTACAGTTCCTAAGTGAGCAGCAAGTTCAAAAGGAGAAAGAGCAGACACTTAAAATAGCTTGCACACACACATGCAGAAGCATACAGACTCTGGAGATTTACAAATAGTATCAGTTAAAAAGTTAAGAGGTCATTAGCTTGCCTTGGGCTACAAAATCTTCCTAAACTATATGATCTGAAACTGTCCTGCTTTGATGAGATTGCTTCCTAATGTAAAACTGTGGGCCACTGATTTTATCTGGGCAGGAATAACCAGCCACTTGTAATTTTCACCTCTGCTACTAGGATTCCCCTTAAATCTTATGAGACTATGAAAAAAAGAAACAAAATATAAAACAGATGCTACTGAATCTCTAGTTAGGCAAAGAAGGCAAACATATTTTCATAAGCAAAAAATGGAAGAAATTGCAGTGAATCTGGAAGGCAAGATTTACTCTGGAAAAGCTCATAACAAAAGTGGGACAGTATTACTTCTATCATACTTTAAGGCACAAAAAATTTCTGCTATCAAATAGGGAAATACAGTGAATGAACTTTAGATAAAGAAAGAGAATATCACTCCTCAAGAAGTACTCAGCCACTGTAAGTTTTCGATAAACAAACACCACAACATCATTTAAGACTAATAAGATGACAAGGGCACCAATGTTAAACTAAGGCAGCAGAAGGCAAGAAGTCTCTTCTTAAACATCTCACTGTCTCTTTCCACCTTTACAAATGTTCAAAAGAAGTATGGATTGCAGGAAAAGAATGACAAACTGGGTGCAAATGAAAGATTCTTGCTTCTTCTGCTGGGTACTAAAGGAAAACTAGGAAGGAAAGTCTCATTTTATCTCTTCATGAATACATCCTTGATATACCTTCAAAACTCAACTCATTTCCCTTTTTTAACTTTTGACCAGAAAGGTGAAGATAACTATATCAAGAGGGAAGATGTCTTATGGAAGTATGTATTAAACTAAGTTTGATTTATTCATGGCTGGGGGAGAGGCAAAGGTATGACTGAAATTCTAATTCCTTCTTTCTAAGTATTCAAAGCAGAAATACTTTGTGACACATAGTACCAATAGTGGCCGAGCTGGGTAGGGCACAAGAGCACAAAAGCATGGGCTGCTCAGATGAGGTGTTTGGACGAAAGCTTGTTCCACTGTCAACAGCCTGACAAGATTATGCGTTGTCACTTATAAACCACAGACAAGGAGTACAGTGCATAGACTTTTATCTTAGTATTTTGCTTTGAAAAAAAAAAAAAAGGGGGTTGGGGGAATTCCCTGGCAGTCCACTGGTTAGGACTCAGTGCTTTTACTGAGGTGGCCTGGGTTCAATCCCTGGTTGGGGAATTAAGATCCCCCAAACCATGGGGCATAGCTAAAAAAAAAAAAAAAATTCAAAAATGGGTTTTACTTATAGACCACATGCTATTAAGTAATTTAAGCTTCCCTATACTTATCCAAAGCAGTTCTTTCTAATCACAAGGACACAATGAATAAGAATATGTGCTTAGTCACTCAGTTGTGTCCAACTCTTTGCGACCCCATGGACTGCAGCCCATCAGGCTCCTTAGTCCATGGGATTTCCCAGGCAAGAATACTTGAGTGGGTTGTCATTTCCTCCTCCAGGGGATCTTTCTGACCCAGGAATCGAACCCAGCTCACTCACTCTCTCGCACTGTAGGCAGATTCTTTACCATCTGAGCCACCAGGGAAGCCCATGAATGAGAACAGAATACATTAAAGAGCATTTTTGGAAGTTAATAGAAGCAGTGTGGACTGACAGAAAGAGGAGAGATTTTAGAGTCAGAGACTTTGGAATCTTAGTTCTGCAACTTATTAGCTGGAAGAGAAGACGAGTGCACCAAGCCCAGTCTACGTTATTCAGATACCAGTATTTACTTACCTTGTCCCCTTGAGGAAGTAACTTAGAACTCTGAGCTTCGGCTCTTCACCTGAAAACTGAAGTGCTAGCTCCCTCCCCCAACTCCCAAGGTTGTTTATGAAAACTAAAGTGCGTGGCCTAGAGGATGCACTCAGTTTTATTGTTAGTTTCCTCTGTTTTTTTTTTTTTTCCTTGCTTCCCAATGTTGGTTTCAAACAAATCACTGTATTTTTTTTCTTCAAACTTCAGTAACAGAAATAACGTGGTGATTTTGGAGTGGCTGTTGCTGTGATGGTATCCAGTGTTACTACTAACAGTATAACATACACTTACCGAGCAGGCATCACAGACTTTGATTCCCAGCCCCCACCCCCCCAGTTTTCTCTGGGGTTTAATTTTAGTCTTCCACATATCTAGCCATGTGTTACATACTCGTTACTAAAATTCCTTACTCAGATCTCCACAGAGGCAGAGAAAACATGTGAGTAGAAGCATTAAACTACCAGGAAAATGTGATATAAGTTAAATAGAAACAAAGGATTCATTTGCTTCATAATTAATTCTTGTAGAGTTGGGCTCTAAATCACTTGACAGTGCTGTCCAACAGAATTTTCTGCAATGATGGGAATGTTTTATATCTGCAACATCCAGTATGGTATCCTAGCCATATGCAGCTCCTGAGCACTTAGAATGCAGCCAGTGTATATGAGGAACTGAGTTTTAGATTTTACCTAATTTCCATTTAATTCAATTTAATTAGTTTCATATTTGAATAGCCACATGCAGTTTCTGGCTGCCATATCAGGGCAGATATAGAACATTTCCATGTCTATTACACATTAGTTGGATATTAGTATTTATTTACCTTGTCCCCGCTCCATGGACACTGGTCCACTTCCTGGCATTCCAACCTGGGCCTGCATTCCTCCTAGAAGATAAATGGCAGGAAAGTAAACATAAAGATAGTAGGGGAAAAATTTGGACAGTGGCTGAGTTAACAAATTTCCTCTTTCTGCCCCACAAGCAGAAACCTACAAAGGAGGATCATTAACTACCACTAAACAATGGATTTATACAGAAGATGGAGTTTGTTAGTGTACTTAAGCTTCAGTGACAGAAAAGTGAGTTATGTGAGATTAAGTAAGACTAAGCAAGTTAAGGGACTTCCCTGGTGGCTCAGATGGTAAAGTGTCTGTCTACAATGCGGGAGACCTGGGTTCAATCCCTGGGTTGGGAAGATCCCCTGGAGAAGGAAATGGCAATCCACTCCAGGACTATTGCCTGGGAAATCCCATGGACAGAGGAGCCTGGTAGGCTACAGTCCATGGGGTCACAAAGTCAGACACGACTGAGCGACTTCCCTTTCCTTCAAGCGAGTAAGATTAAGATTCTTTTTTTTTTGGGCAAGATTAAGATTCTTAATCTCACTCATTACCAAAACCTTGGCAGGGGGTTCTGTAATACAGCATAATGGCACATACTTCCTCCCACAAGAGGTAGTACTGTTCCCAGGGTACTTTGTATTATAAATCTGTGAGTATACTGTTTCAGTGGTGACAAAGATTTGTGGGGACGCAGCGGGCATTTTATGAGAAGCCAACAGGTATACTATTAATAGATGTCCTGCAAAGTGTGAGATAGTTCTATCAAATCGAGCATTACTCTATCTTGCAAAACTTTCAATGTCTTGCTGAATATTTACATAAATGAAAATCTTTTTACAACCGTCTGAACTTAGAACTTGTCTGTTTTATTTGTAAGCAAAGAGCTTCTTTGCCTGTTTTTACACCAACACATACACACACTGAATTTTCCAAAAACGCAATTACTGAGTATTATGGGTACTGTCTCTTGTTAATAACTTTACCAAGAGTTTTCATTTTCACCATTCAGAAAATCACATCATCAATGTCAATGGTCCTTGTGGTATCTGAATTGCCAAAACATACCTGGATCTGTCTTTTATAGTATTGTCTTTTATAGGTGCAAACATCTGTTGTTTTTTGTTTTCTAGTGTACTTGTGCTTAAATACTTGCATATTTATAATATTTTTATTATAAGTTAATTTCCTTTTACTTCCCCCTTATAGTTAGGGTAACTATACTGAATTTTCTTGGAAACCATGTTAAGTATGTTATGTCATCTGTACATTTCATTTTAGGATAGTAAAGCATCACTGTAAAATATCTGTTANGAAAAAAAAAAAAAAGGGGGTTGGGGGAATTCCCTGGCAGTCCACTGGTTAGGACTCAGTGCTTTTACTGAGGTGGCCTGGGTTCAATCCCTGGTTGGGGAATTAAGATCCCCCAAACCATGGGGCATAGCTAAAAAAAAAAAAAAAATTCAAAAATGGGTTTTACTTATAGACCACATGCTATTAAGTAATTTAAGCTTCCCTATACTTATCCAAAGCAGTTCTTTCTAATCACAAGGACACAATGAATAAGAATATGTGCTTAGTCACTCAGTTGTGTCCAACTCTTTGCGACCCCATGGACTGCAGCCCATCAGGCTCCTTAGTCCATGGGATTTCCCAGGCAAGAATACTTGAGTGGGTTGTCATTTCCTCCTCCAGGGGATCTTTCTGACCCAGGAATCGAACCCAGCTCACTCACTCTCTCGCACTGTAGGCAGATTCTTTACCATCTGAGCCACCAGGGAAGCCCATGAATGAGAACAGAATACATTAAAGAGCATTTTTGGAAGTTAATAGAAGCAGTGTGGACTGACAGAAAGAGGAGAGATTTTAGAGTCAGAGACTTTGGAATCTTAGTTCTGCAACTTATTAGCTGGAAGAGAAGACGAGTGCACCAAGCCCAGTCTACGTTATTCAGATACCAGTATTTACTTACCTTGTCCCCTTGAGGAAGTAACTTAGAACTCTGAGCTTCGGCTCTTCACCTGAAAACTGAAGTGCTAGCTCCCTCCCCCAACTCCCAAGGTTGTTTATGAAAACTAAAGTGCGTGGCCTAGAGGATGCACTCAGTTTTATTGTTAGTTTCCTCTGTTTTTTTTTTTTTTCCTTGCTTCCCAATGTTGGTTTCAAACAAATCACTGTATTTTTTTTCTTCAAACTTCAGTAACAGAAATAACGTGGTGATTTTGGAGTGGCTGTTGCTGTGATGGTATCCAGTGTTACTACTAACAGTATAACATACACTTACCGAGCAGGCATCACAGACTTTGATTCCCAGCCCCCACCCCCCCAGTTTTCTCTGGGGTTTAATTTTAGTCTTCCACATATCTAGCCATGTGTTACATACTCGTTACTAAAATTCCTTACTCAGATCTCCACAGAGGCAGAGAAAACATGTGAGTAGAAGCATTAAACTACCAGGAAAATGTGATATAAGTTAAATAGAAACAAAGGATTCATTTGCTTCATAATTAATTCTTGTAGAGTTGGGCTCTAAATCACTTGACAGTGCTGTCCAACAGAATTTTCTGCAATGATGGGAATGTTTTATATCTGCAACATCCAGTATGGTATCCTAGCCATATGCAGCTCCTGAGCACTTAGAATGCAGCCAGTGTATATGAGGAACTGAGTTTTAGATTTTACCTAATTTCCATTTAATTCAATTTAATTAGTTTCATATTTGAATAGCCACATGCAGTTTCTGGCTGCCATATCAGGGCAGATATAGAACATTTCCATGTCTATTACACATTAGTTGGATATTAGTATTTATTTACCTTGTCCCCGCTCCATGGACACTGGTCCACTTCCTGGCATTCCAACCTGGGCCTGCATTCCTCCTAGAAGATAAATGGCAGGAAAGTAAACATAAAGATAGTAGGGGAAAAATTTGGACAGTGGCTGAGTTAACAAATTTCCTCTTTCTGCCCCACAAGCAGAAACCTACAAAGGAGGATCATTAACTACCACTAAACAATGGATTTATACAGAAGATGGAGTTTGTTAGTGTACTTAAGCTTCAGTGACAGAAAAGTGAGTTATGTGAGATTAAGTAAGACTAAGCAAGTTAAGGGACTTCCCTGGTGGCTCAGATGGTAAAGTGTCTGTCTACAATGCGGGAGACCTGGGTTCAATCCCTGGGTTGGGAAGATCCCCTGGAGAAGGAAATGGCAATCCACTCCAGGACTATTGCCTGGGAAATCCCATGGACAGAGGAGCCTGGTAGGCTACAGTCCATGGGGTCACAAAGTCAGACACGACTGAGCGACTTCCCTTTCCTTCAAGCGAGTAAGATTAAGATTCTTTTTTTTTTGGGCAAGATTAAGATTCTTAATCTCACTCATTACCAAAACCTTGGCAGGGGGTTCTGTAATACAGCATAATGGCACATACTTCCTCCCACAAGAGGTAGTACTGTTCCCAGGGTACTTTGTATTATAAATCTGTGAGTATACTGTTTCAGTGGTGACAAAGATTTGTGGGGACGCAGCGGGCATTTTATGAGAAGCCAACAGGTATACTATTAATAGATGTCCTGCAAAGTGTGAGATAGTTCTATCAAATCGAGCATTACTCTATCTTGCAAAACTTTCAATGTCTTGCTGAATATTTACATAAATGAAAATCTTTTTACAACCGTCTGAACTTAGAACTTGTCTGTTTTATTTGTAAGCAAAGAGCTTCTTTGCCTGTTTTTACACCAACACATACACACACTGAATTTTCCAAAAACGCAATTACTGAGTATTATGGGTACTGTCTCTTGTTAATAACTTTACCAAGAGTTTTCATTTTCACCATTCAGAAAATCACATCATCAATGTCAATGGTCCTTGTGGTATCTGAATTGCCAAAACATACCTGGATCTGTCTTTTATAGTATTGTCTTTTATAGGTGCAAACATCTGTTGTTTTTTGTTTTCTAGTGTACTTGTGCTTAAATACTTGCATATTTATAATATTTTTATTATAAGTTAATTTCCTTTTACTTCCCCCTTATAGTTAGGGTAACTATACTGAATTTTCTTGGAAACCATGTTAAGTATGTTATGTCATCTGTACATTTCATTTTAGGATAGTAAAGCATCACTGTAAAATATCTGTTACAAAAAGGAGTCACTGGGTCTAACAGTATTGAGAATGAAGTGTTTACTCTAACCAGCAGGGGTATGATTGCTATACAAAGACTAAACATATACCATAAGTACTTGTCTGGTCCTTCCCACACAGCAGTAATTTTCTTTTCCTCAAAACAGTAATATTTGCTGCGAAAGGGGAGAAAAGACAGGCTGAACTATTTGCAGCTCTGTAATAGTTATCTAAAATACCCAAGTACATGTCACCTTCTCTTATCCCATTTAACACGTCAGGCACCAAAGAGCCATGAACTGAGAACCTGAATCTGTGCTAGCTCTAACAATGTTACTAAGTAATTGTCATTTTAGACAACTGATTTGATAAAATTAACATAGCCTCCAGGCTTGCTCATCTGTACAGGGAATGAGTATTTTCTCAGAACGTGGTTCCCAGACGAGTAGCATCAGCATCACCAAGAATGTGTCAGAACTACAAAGCTCAGAGCCCTACCTCAGACTTGCTGAATTAGAAAGTCTGGGTGTGGAGACCAGTAATCTGTGTTTTAATAAGCTCTTCAGGTGAAGCTAATGCACATTAACATCTGAGGTCTAAATGATTTCAAAGTTCTCTTTTAGCTATAACATGATATCATTTATTCAGACCACTCACCAAAATAATACAAAGATTTAGGATCTGAGGTAAGCAGTAGCAGAAGGCACCATGGGCCTAATTTCTCATTACACTATCACATAACGGCACCTTTATTTGTATGGGCGAGCTTTCTAGAAATGGAACTGGTGGGTTAAAGTATACATGAATTTTTAATGTGAGACTATTAAAAGGATGAAAAACTTCACATTTCACTAGCAATGTATAGTATCACTCCCTCCATCAAGTGTCATCTCTGAAAACTTTTGCTTGTCTGCTAGGCTCAAGTATAGTGAAATCTTGTTATTTAATTTGCAATCCCCTGAAAAGAAACGTATGCTTTTGTTGCCATCTGGATTTGCTCTTCTATGAAGTGCCTACTCATTTTCTTTGCTTATTTTTCTACTAGTGTGTTTCCCCTTCTCAGCAACTCCCAGAGCTTCGTACAGGGCATCCCAAAACTTGTAGTGAAGTTTTAGTAACTTTAGAACTATAAATGCTACAAACTCATTAAAAAAAAAAACCTTGAAAATTCAATTAAATTTCTTTTACACTTACTTTATGTTTCTAATACTCTGCTGCTGCTGCTGCTAAGTCGCTCCAGTCGTGTCCGACTCTGTGTGACCCCATAGATGGCAGCCCACCAGGCTCCGCCATCCCTGGGATTCTCTAGGCAAGAACACTGGAGTGGGTTGCCATTTCCTGGCTCCTCTGTCCATGGGAGTTTCCAGGCAACAGTACTGGAGTGGATTGCCATTGCCTTCTCCATCTAATACTCCGGAACTAGCAAAATTGCCTTATTCTTTAATAAAGTGCTAAGCATATTCACTTTCCTTTAAATACTGCTTTCACTATTTCCCCACACACTTTTTAATGGAGTGTATTACTTTTTGTTGTATTTTTGATAACTTATAAATTTCTTTTTATTTCCTCTTTAATTCAAGGATTACCAAGACTATGCTCCTTAACTTTTAAAGGTTTTTTAAATTATTTATTCCTATCTTTATTGGCTTATAAGCAAAGAATGCAGCATGTAAAATCTCTACATATTAAAACTTGTTTTTATTTTTTTCCCACTCCAGTATTCTTGCCTGGAGAATCCCAGGGACAGAGGAGCCTGGTGGGCTGGTGTCTATGGGGTCGCACAGAGTTGGACACGACTGGAGCGACTTAGCAGCAGCAGCAGTCACTTTTTAATGATGTGAGTATATTTTCTAGTCAAAATATGTAAGGCTCTCTCTCTATATTAAATCAAGCTTACTGGTTCCATTATTTTGTTTCTCAACATCCTTACTTATGTTTTGTCTACAGATGACAATATTTATACACTGTATGTTAATAGTTCATGACAATGTTAAGTACAGAAATGGAGAGCAGACATTTTTATAGAAACTTGACACTGTTGTGACATACAAATGCATGATGTGCACTAGGCTCCCTGAACAGGGTATAGACCAGCTTAGGTGTTTCTCAACTCAGTAACGAGTTGCATGTCACAAGTTGCACATTTGCCATGTGTACTAGGACCACGTTACATATAACCTGTGATATTTTACAGTAAGCTAGGAACCTATAACACAAGAAAATATATAAAACACGGAAAACATAGGCAAAACACTCTCTGACAGAAATCATAGCAGGATCCTCTATGACCCACCTCCCAGAGTAATGGAAATAAAAGCAAAAATAAAACAAATGGGACCTAATTAAACTTAAAAGCTTTTGCACAATGGAGGAAACTATAAGCAAGGTGAAAAGACAGCCTTCAGAATGGGAGAAAATAATAGCAAACGAAGCAACTGACAAAGAATTTAATCTCAAAATTATACAAGCAGCTCCTAAAGCTCATTTCCAGAAAAAGAAATGACACAATCAAAAAATGGGCCAAAGAACTAAACAGATATTTCTCCAAAGAAGACAGACCAATGGCTAACAAACACATGGAAAGATGCTCAACATCATTCATTACCAGAGAACTGCAAATCAAAACCACAGTGAGGTACCATCTCACGCCGGTCAGAATGGCTGTGATCCAAGTCTACAACAATAAATGCTGGAGAGGGTGTGGAGAAAAGGGAACCCTCTTACACCGTTGGTGGGAATGCAAACTAGTATAGCCACTATGGAGAACAGTATGGAGATTCCTTAAAAAACTGGAAATAGAACTGCCATACGACCCAGCAACCCCACTGCTGGACATACACAGCGAGAAAAGCAGAATTAAAAGAGACATGTGTACCCCAATGTTCATCACAGCACTGTTTACAATAGCTAGGAATGGAAGCAACCTAGATGTCCATTGGCAGATGAATGGATAAGAAAGCTGTGGTACATATACACAATGGAATATTACTTGGCCATTAAAAAGAATGCATTTCAATCAGTCCTAATGAGGTGGATGAAACTGGAGCCTATTATAGGGTGAAGCAGGTCAGAAAGAAACACCAATACAGTATACTAATGCTTATATATGGAATTTAGAAAGATGGTAATGATGACCCTATATGCGAGACAGCAAAAGAGACACATGTAAAAAACAGTCTTTTGGACTCTGTGGGGGAGGGTGAGATGATTTGAGAGGGTAGCGTTGAAACGTGTATATTATCATGCATGAAGCGGACTGCCAGTCCAGGTTTGATGCATGAGACAGGGTGCTCAGGGCTGGTGCACTGGGATGACCCTGGGGGATGGTATAGGGAGGGAGGTGGGAGGGGGGTTCTGGATGGGGAGCACATGTGCGCCTGTGGCTGATTCATGTCTATGTATGGCAAAAACCACTACAATACTGTAAAGTAATTAGTCTCCAATTAAAATGAAAAAAAAATATCCCTTCTCCCATTCCCTGTCAACCTAGATCTTTAGACTGGTTTCTTTATAAAGCAGAAAAATTTAAACCCAGATTATCACCTATTAGTTGTGTTGCAGTTGATCTAACCCAGATTAGATAAAATAACAAGTGAGTTTGTTGCATAAAAAACTTTAAATACATGTCATATTTTCATACAGGTGTTTCATATGAGGAATCACCATTCCACCCATAACATTTTTAGTTATGGTTGCTGAATGATGAAAAGCTGTAAGTGTAATATTAATTCCTACATACACAATTTTAGTGAACATATTAGTTTTTAAAATTCGTTTTTCCTCTTGTTGTCTCACTATAGTTCATGAAATACAGTGTTATGTTTGTTAAACATAATGGTAACAAGACCAGGCATTTTGTTTTTGTTTCTCGCCCCCCACCCACCCCATGTACTTTTTACCCTAACCTAACAGTCTCTGGCTTTTAGTGGGAGAACTGAGTCCATTCACATTTAGCAGAATGACTACATGAGACTTTATTCCTTCCACCTTAACTCTATGTTTATTATTATAACTTCACAATGTCATTTCCTTTTCTCTGTATTTGTTGATTTGGTCTAGTTTCCATTCATTCTTTTTCCCCTCATTAACTAGGAATTTCGTCATTCTTTGCCTTGCTCTCATAATCAGACATGTAAATTTGTATACAATAAACTAACTATTTCTTCCACCTAGGATATATACTGCCTAGCTATACATTAGTATCAAGATCTCATCGCCACATCATAATTTTGCTATATACTAGGACTTCCCTGGTGGCTCAGACGGTAAAGCGTCTGTCTACAATGCGGGAGAGCCAGGTTCGATCCCTGGGTTGGGAAGATTCCCTGGAGAAGGAAATGGCAATCCACTCCAGGACTATTGCCTGGAAAATCCCATGGACAGAGGAGCCTGGTAGGCTACAGTCCATGGGGTCGCAAAGAGTCAGACACGACTGAGCGACTTCACTTCACTTCATGCCACTTGCTATAACAAAACACTGCTGCTAAGTCACTTCAGTCATTTCCGACTCTGTGCGACCCCAGAGACGGCAGCCCACCAGGCTCCCCCATCCCTGGGATTCTCCAGGCAAGAACACTGGAGTGGGTTGCCATTTCCTTCTCCAATGCATGCAAGTGAAAAGTGAAAGTGAAGTCACTCAGTCGTGTCCACTCTTAGCGACCCCATGGACTACAGCCTACCAGGCTCCTCCGTCCATGGGATTTTCCAGGCAAGAGTACTGGAGAGGTTGCCATTTCCTTCTCCAATGCATGCAAGTGAAAAGTGAAAGTGAAGTCACTCAGTCGTGTCCACTCTTAGCGACCCCATGGACTACAGCCTACCAGGCTCCTCCGTCCATGGGATTTTCCAGGCAAGAGTACTGGAGTGAGGTGCCATTGCCTTCTCCATAACAAACCACTAGCAAAACAGCAAAATGGCAAAGACTCTAAATGAAAACATACCTCCAGGAGCTAAGGAACCAGGGCCAGGTCCTGTTACAGTGGCTGGTATCTGCCCTGGTGCTGCAACTCCAGCCTGCATCAGAGGAGGCGCACCATTGACATGCATTCCACTCTGACCAAGAGAAAAACCAGAATATGTATATGCCTCTGTGGAGACTCAACATGCAAAGTCTTCAAATGGACAGCACCAAATATTCTACCAAATACCCTTTTCTTACAGCATGTCTAATGCAACATTAGATTTATAATACTTTGAATAGAAGTTGTAATACATACAATGAGCCTGGTTACACAGAACATGACTGAGAGAGACCATATTCTAAAAGTAGAGATACACAAGTCTTGTCTGTGCAGTGAGGCCATTTTGTTGTTCAGTGGCTCAGTTGTGTCCAATTCTTTGTGACCCCATGGACTATAGCACACCAGGCTCCCCTGTCCTTCATCATTTCGCAGAGTGTGCTCAAACTCATGTCCATTGAGTCGGTGATGCCATCCAACCCTCTCATCCTCTGTCATCCCCTTCTCCCGCCTTCCATCTTTCCCAGCGTCAGAGTCTTTTCTAATGAGTCAGCTCTTTGCATCAGGTGGCTAAAGTATTGGAGCTTTAGTATCAGTCTTTCCAATGAATATTCAGGATTGATTTCCTTTAGGATTGACTGGTTTGATCTTCTTGTAGTCCAAGGGACTCTCAAGATTCTTCTCCAACACCACAGTTCAAAAGCATCAATTCTTTGGCACTCAGCTTTCTTTAGGGTCCAACTCTCACATCCATACATGACTACTGGAAAAACCATAGCTTTGACTAGATGGACCTTTGTTGGCAAAATGTCTCTGCTTTTTAATATGCTGTCTAGGTTTGTCATAACTTTTCTTCCAAGGCCATATATAGCACCTATTGTCAACTTCAAGACCAGGGCCTGGCAGTAAGAGTTTTTTTTTTTTTTTAAGTGCCTTGAAACGAAGAGGAAAGAATTTAGGACTTTTTCCTTTTAAAAACAGAACTGTTGGCAGTCTATATTTTAAAGGTGAAACAATTTTTTTGACCATTCTTTTCTCATCACTTTTCTTAGATACAATTCTTGTTTGAAGGGAATGTAAAACAAACAAACAAACAAACAAACAATTTAATGCTACATTAAAACTCCTAGAGGGAAAGGGAGTGTTATGTTTTCATCTGTGTATTTCCAAGAGAACTGACGAGTCCCTTGGAGTAGAAAGAGCTCAATAAATACAGAATAAGACTAAGGTATACAAGTATTTTAAAAATCACATGGTCTCAGAGAACACACACGAAACTCTAGAACAGAAAAAAGAAAACTATATAGTGAGGTGGTTAAAAGAAAACAGGCTATATGGACAGATCCTGGATTTGCCACTTAGATTGTTATTTTTGGAGCAGTTACCCTCTCTGGATCTTATTTCCACATTTACTGAATCAGAACACGGGTTGGTAAACTATGACCTATGGGGCCAAATTTGGCTCACTGCTTGGTTTCATAAAGTTCTACCAGAACACAATCATGCACATTTGTTTACGTTTTGCCTGTGGTTCATTTCATACTCCAATGGCAGAGTTGGGTAATCAAGACAGATCCCATGGCCTGCAAAGCTGCCCCCAAATTTACTATCTGGCCATTTAGAAGATGTTTGCTGACCCTTACCATAAATCTTTGTATGAGTCATCCAAGCTGTTTACCTCTGCCAATCTAACAGGTGAAAAATGGTAGCTGATTGTATTTCATTCACATTTATCTTGTTTCGAAGTTGAACAGTTTTCACACATTTAATATATATCTGCATTTCTATCCTTATGAACAGTTCATGTCCATGGCATAGTTTTCTACTGGGTTACTGGCAAGTTTCTTACTAATTTATTTGAGGTCTTTTTTTGTTGTTGTTTATTGTGAAAAATTCCAGATATATGTTATAGAGAGAATAAAATAACCATACATTGTAGGAAACATATTCAGTCAGTTCAGTTGCTCAGTCATGTCTGACTCTTTGTGACCCCATGGACTGCAGCATGCCAGGCTTCCCTGTCCATCACTAGCTCCTGGAGCTTGCTCAAACTCATGTCCATTGAATCAGTGCCATCCCACCATCTCATCCTCTGTCGTCCCCTTTTCTTCCCATCTTTAATCTTTCCTAGCATCAGGGTCTTTTACAATGAGTCAGTTCTTCACATCAGGTGGTCAAAATATTGGAGCCTTAGCTTCAGCATCAGTCCTTCCAATGGACATTCAGGAGTGATTTCCTTTAGGATTGACTGGTTTGATGTCCTTGCTCTCCAAGGGATTCTCAAGAGTCTTCTCCAATACCACAGTTCAAAAGCATCATTTCTTTGGCCCTCTGCTTTCTTTAGGGTCCAACTCTCACATCCATACATGACTACTGGAAAAACCATAGCTTTGACTAGAAGGACCTTTGTTAGGAAACTAACATCTCTGCTTTTCAAAATGCTGTCTAGGTTTGTCACAGCTTTCCTTCCAAGGTGCAGGCATCTTTTAATTTCATGGCTGCAGTCACCATCTGCAGTGATTGTGCAGCCCAAGAAAATAAAATCCGTCGCTGTTTCCATTTCTTCCCCCATCTATTTGCCGTGAAGTGATGGGACCTGGATGCCATGATCTTAGTTATTTGAACAGTTTTAAGCCAGCTTTTTCACTCTTCTCTTTCACTTTCATCAAGAGGTTCTTTAGTTCCTCTTTGCTTTCTGCCTTAAGGGTGGTGTCATCTGCATATCTGAGGTTATTGATATTTCTCCCTGCAATCTTAATTCTAGCTTCTGCTTCATCCAGCCCAAGGAAACATATTATATATATACACACATATACATATATATACACATATACATATATGTGTATACATATATATACACATATACATATACAATTGAAATCTCCCATAGGTCTTCCCCAACTGCATCCTTATCTCCCTCTTAAGACAACTACAGAACAATTCTGATGGATGTTTTGAAATTTTATGTAAACAATTACATACTGAACATATTCTTTGCAACTCACTCAACATGCTTTTGGGATATGTACAGACACATACATCCCATATTTTGGAAATACTTCCACATTTACTTATTTTCACTTCTGTATGGCATTACATTTTTGAATTATCTGTGTTGATAGCATGTATTCTAGTTCACCTTAACTGCTACATGAAACTGCATTCTGAAAGTTATTCATGGTGACACAATGTATTTTACTGAACTGTTATAGAGTATTTCATTAAATAAACACACTTTTCTCCATTCTTCCACTGTTATGCATTTAGGATGTTTCCAATTTTTTACTGTTATAAAGTGGTGATAAACATTCTAGAACAGGACTAACTTAAGTAGTCAGCCTGCAGTGCATCGTGTGTGTGGCAAATACTTTTTTCCAATTTTTTGTTTGTCTCTGGTGTTTATTTCTTTTTCTCCATACAGGATTTTTCAGTTTTCAAATATATTGATTTTCATGGCTTCAAGGTTTTGTGTCACACTTGGAAAATTAGCTTCACTTTTTTCATCAGTAAGAATGGAGATAAGAGTGCCAACATCATACAATGCTCTAAGTATTAAATGAGATAATATCTATGGAAGAACTAAGTGCCAACCATAGTGCCATGCATGCATACACACAAAATTAGCTTATAAAAAAGGACATAAAGCAAGGGTCTTTGTTTTACAAACTTGGCACCAAATATGTCTTCATTCAGATGTCATGTACTATGCAACCTTGTTAACTGTTTTTATGCCTGGAAATTGAAATGATCATCTCTGGCTGCTGAACATTCTTCTTTCAATATACCTTTCTAAAATGAAAACTACATTCTCAAGGCAGATTTTAAAAAATGCTAAGGGATAAAGTCTTACCAAAGTCTGGGCCTGAGGTGTCTGAGGATTCTGCTGGTTCATTGACACACTGGATCCTGAGCCAGGTCCGGCACTGTGGACTGTCTGAGGGTTGCCTGCAATCAGCGTAGGGATATTTGTCTGGCGATGCAGAATTTTCTAAAAAGTGAGAAGACAAATCTATGTGTTATCTGTTTCTTTCCTACTCATGGTTTACCTTAGCATTTCCATAAAAGAACCAGAAGCACTTACCAAGGCAATTTCTGGATCCACAATTCTCATGACTACCTGTGCTTGTAGCAAAGCATAAGCCAGTTGAGGGTTCTGAAGCAGCATGTTCCGTGCTTCTTGAGGACTATTCTGGACACAGAGCTGTGAAGATAAACAGATTCATCATTAGGTTCAATACTTATTACTCAGAAATTGACAGTGATTTAGAGCTATTCTCATCTGAGAAATGTAATATGCAAGAGGCTTTTACAGCTATTACTGGGACTTTCCTGGGGGGGGTCTCCTGTAAGAAGCCACCTGCCAATGCAGGACACATTGGTTCCATCCCTGGTCCAGGAAGATTCTACATGCCGCAGGGCAACTAAGCCTATGTGCCACAACTTCTGAGCCCACAGGCTCTAAAGCCCACGCTCTGCAACATCAGAAGCTGGCACACTGCAACTAGAATAGCCCCGCTTGTTGCAACTAGAACAAGCCCGTGCAGCAATGAAGACCCAGCACAGCCATAGATAATTAATTACTTTTTAAAAAAGAAGCAATTATCATTTTTTACATAGCACAGAAAATCTTGGGCATGACAGGCCAGAATAGGAGAAGGTATTTCAAATACCATAATACCACCATTTAGGGAAAAAAGCCACATTTTAACATCTACATATGATATCTATGGGCCACAAAAACCCAGCCAGATTGTGTAGGTGTCTGTGCACAAAAAATAGAAAACTCTTTGTATGAAATATATAACACACTGTGTACATGTAGAATATTGAAGGTGTAAGAAATGTTGGTCAACAGGCACATCTACTATTTGAGCTCAGGATATCATTTCCATTAACTTATCAATGACTCCTTGAAGAGTTGATATGATAAAATGATTTCATCATAACCTAATCCCTTCTCCCACCTTCATCTGTTTCATCAGCTCAAACATCTGCTCTGGTGGAAGGCTGGCAACTGCTTTGCTAATGGACTCAGGGGCATCCTCAGGACTGATGGTCTCTCCATAAGGTGACTCAATGACAGGGGCACCAGTTCCAAGGCCTGATTGGGAAGAAGGTACAAAAATGTTAAGGAGGTAAAATAAAGAGCTAAATCATTTCATGTATCTACTTTCCAAGGCTGCTGTAAGAACTTGTTGACAACTTCAAATTTTCTGGAGCCTAGAAATAAGTGATTTGCAAATATTTTATTTCTGTGAAGTCACAGAGTGTATTTTCTGTTCTCTGATGAAAGTTGAGACCAAGATCATACAGGTGAACAGTGTTAACCTAAATTAGGGACTAGGCATATCCATTTCCTTTCACAAGTCGTTTCAGAAGCAAAAGGTTCAAACAGAAAAAATTCTAATTTCAAAATGGAATTTTTGGACCTATTACCTTGTGAAAAAGCCATGAGAATGCCTTGGTATCCCCACCAGTTACAGATCTGGCAACATAATTACAGGAGTGGCAAACACTAATGACAGTTAACATGACTTATGGCTTGGTAAGCCTGAAATTCATCTTCAACTGGAAATTAACTCCTTGGAAGTGGAAGGGCTTAAGCCAATTTTACCTTATTTCTCAAAGATACACACACTTCCCTAATGCATGCACTTTAGGTAGATCAAGTAAAAAGGCTTGATAACCACTTCAACAGATACTAAAACATATCATTAAGTGAAAAATCTTCATTGTTACATCTTTACTAACTCATGTTATATACAGCTCGGATGTATACTCACTCTTCAGCTCTTCTTTGTTCTTTTCGCTGGCAGCGTTGTCCACTCGAAGTGCTCTCCCACTAAATTCACGCCCATTTAGGTTTCGCATGGCACTAAGTGCTGTCTCCTGGTCTTGGTATTCACAGAAGCCATAACCTTTCGGCTTTCCTGTCTCCCTATCATAAACCAACCTGGAGAGCAGAAGCAAGTGTCAGGTGCAAATGTTACATACACACAGGGTTCCTATTACCGTTACTGTTGTTTTAGTCGCTAACTTGTGTCCAACTCTTTTGTGACCCCATGGACTGTAACCCACCAGGCTCCTCGGTCCATGGGATTTTCCAGACAAGAATACTGGAGTGAGTTGCTATTCTCTTCTCCAGGGGATCTTCCCAACCCAGGGACTGAACCCAAGTCTCCTGCTGGGCCACCTGGGAAGCCCCTCCCACTACCACTGCCTTGTGATTTGGTCTAGGTAAGACAAACAACCCTATTGCTCTGTCCCACTGAAACATTGTTTACACATATTTTTAATTGAAAATAATGTATCTTAGTAAAAATAAATGTGAGTCCTATGGTATGTGAATCTCAATGAAGCTGTTACAAACTAACAAAGAAGAAGAATGCATGTGAAAACTCACCAGTAAAAACCTTGCCATTATTACTAAGGGCCAAATCTGTGGTGAGTCTTAAGAAACTTCCACCAATAAGTAAAAGAGGATCTCACCTGAAACTAACAACAGGTCCAACCTCAGAAAAGATGTCCTTTAACTGCTCTTCAGTAGCCTCATAAGGAATGTTCCCCACTAAGGAAGAAAATAGATAACAACAAAATTCTGATTGTTCTAACCTAGATCTTTAGTGACAAAGTATCTGAATATATCACTGACAATGTAACAACCGGTTCAAATACAATGGTCCTTCAACCCCAGTTTCCTGGCAGTCCCTTAGATAAGATTTTAATTCTGGCTGCTGACTTCAATTACAAGAGAAATAAACCACTGAGACTGGACACAAAAGAAGAAGTCACTCTAAGTATCAGTTCTCAGACTAGACTGACAAGTGTTAGATTTCCCTTAACTATGGTGAGAATAAATACTTAGGCATTGGTATTTATTTGAAGTTGTTCAAGTTTTATCATTAACTACTAAAAATGTCAATATTATAATTTTTAAAGCTGGCGCATATGTCTTTATTTTCACATATACATGCACTCAAAGGAGACTGACCATGAGTGTACCAGAGGATGTTTAAAAATTATTCTGTTGTAAAACAACTGTAACAAAAAATATTGCAAACTATTTCCTCATGTTTCTTCCAAAAGATGCTTTAAAATCACCACACGTACTTAAAAAAAAAAACACAAAACTTATTTCGGCTGAAGATTACTCACAATAGACTGGACCCTCTTTAAAATTTCTTCAACGAGGTTTTAATCGTTCGTTCATTCATTCATTCTTTCATTTACAATTCACCTTAAGACGCCAGGTAGCCAC
This sequence comes from Oreotragus oreotragus, assembly GCA_006410675.1. Lineage (NCBI taxonomy): Eukaryota > Metazoa > Chordata > Mammalia > Artiodactyla > Bovidae > Oreotragus > Oreotragus oreotragus. Next base: position 92,535 of record SJYX01010831.1, on the reverse strand, counting down.
TACTACTAAACACGAACTGAAATGTAACCGGTAAAAAGCAGAGAATGAAAGCCCCTATGAGAGGGCGGGAAGTGAACACAGGCTCTATACCCTCAGCACACAACCTGTATTCTAGGCAAGAGGGTGAGAAGTACCACAGGACAGTTGCCATGATCCCTCGCTTCTGGCTAATAATTGAAGCTCACGAAAAGAGAAACGCATAGAGGCTGAACGGTAGTTTTTTACAACACTGTAGTTTTTGCTGAGAGACCTTGGGGGAAGGGATGCATCACTTTGATCACGAGTCTATCGGGCTGGGGGCCCCACAGGATAGGCTTACAGCCCGACCTATGGCTCCCATGGCGATTCCTGAGGCGCAGGGAGGGGATTCCCCGCCGCTCCCACTCTTTCTGTCCCTCCCCGACGCTTGGTTCCACAGAATTCCTCTCACCGAACACGGAACGTAGAGAACGGTCCACCGCAGGGTCTCTCACAGTCAAACCCGCCATCGTTCTTGTCCTGCGGCTTCCGGTGCGCCGAAGACTTCTGGACAGCGCTCGAGCCCAGCGCGGAACACACTTCCTCACGGCCCGGGAGCCGGAAGCGCCTGAGCCGGAGGCGCTGGGGCCGGATGGACGCAAGGTCCCTCCCCCGGCGTCATTCCGTCACAGTCGGCACGTCTCCCTTGCACTGGAGCACTAGGGCCCCCGCCCCCGCCCCCTCTCCCCGGACCCCGCTTGAGAATAACGGTTCTGAGCTAGAGCTCGGTTAATTTGAAGGCTTTTAGTATATAGAATTTCTTATTATTCATTTTTTTGCTTAGGCTAACGCAGGTAATTGTCGACCACAAAAATGATGGTGGCGGCGGCTTTACCATAGTAACAGGGAAGTCATTTGATAAACAACCCTGGCACTTTAACTTTAGTTCCTCCCTGTTAGGGAAGGGAAACGCGTGGCCCCGCCCCAGCGGCGTGAGTTTTATTCTTTTGCAAAAGCTGTGAACGTTCGGACTGAGAGAAAGAGAGTCGAGGCATCCTAGAGAATGAGGGTTGCTCAGTGTCAAGGCGTCAACATAGCTGAGGATATGCGGAAGTAAAAGCAGAACAAATTTGCCTGCTTTCATGTAGCCTTTGGGCTCCCTGTGCTTGGTGGTGAGGGGGCGGGGCGACGGAGGATGTTGGCAGGCAGGGTATCAGAAACATCGAAACTGGAAGTATCTTTGATCCCTGGTACACAGCAAGCAGCTAAGGTATGATTTTAACTCGGGTTGCTTTGGCTCCAGAGGATGAATGTTTATGTGCTGTATCTACTACTTTCAAATATAACTCAGAATTTTAATGGCGTAACTTGAAATCATTTTTGGGAAAGAACTTAAGAGCATAGGGCCCGGTGATGGTGGATCAGTGGCTCATAATAACGAACCACTGAAGGACAGGTTGAGGCACCACGGCTTGTACTGCCTTCAGCCATTTGTGGAGAATGGACTGTTGGTTCTGTCACTTCATCAACCACTCCTATTGGTTAAAAAAGAAGAGATGTGTACAAGGGATATTTCCTAAGTTTTTTTTTTTTTTTTTTTTTTTTCAGATACAGGCTAGGTACCTATGACCCTACGTCTCATTGCTATTGTCCATGATTGCCTTTTCCCTTCATTGCTTCACTCCCAGAGAGGCACATTTGTTTTGCCTCCAGTTTGCAGCAAAATGAAGACAGAAGGTGTTGTCTGATGCTGTTATAGGTATGACATCTCAGAGAGTCATGGAATGACATCCCCCTCTGAAAGGTAGCAACTTCTGGATAGACCTCTTTTCATGGAAAAGATTCAAAATAGCCCTTGTAGCATTACCTAAGTTAAGAAAATCCTCTAGGAGGCCTGCAGACAGAAGGTAACTCGGGACCCTCAGAGAGCACCTGAATGCTGACACAGATCCTGGTCAGTATCTGGCTATGGGTACCAAGTGCCTTGCTTTCCAGAAAGAAACATCATTCCTAGGTTTTGCGCTACTGCATTATCACACTGGTTCTGCACCAGTGTTTATGCTTTCTGAGAATGTTTGAGGCTTCAGCTCTGAGGCTACTCTACAGATAGTTGTCTAATCCATCAAAGCTGGCTGTTCAGTCTTTCAGTTTTAGCATTTTCATTTTTTATTTCTTATCTAACTACTTTTCTTAATTCATGCTCAATGAATATATTTTCTGTATTCCTTTCCCAGAATCCTGTTGCTTCAAAGGAGGTTTGGGATTCTTCACCTGTCCAAAGGCTGCCTTATGAGATCTTTTGCTTGGTAGCAGACCAGGGAGTTGGGCAGTCAGCTGAATTGGAAGGTATCATTTGTTCCTGGCAGTGACATGCTGACCTCTTGTTGCTGATTGAGGACTGCTTCCAAACTAAACATTGGGGAAAACTGATTAAAAGGAGGAAGTCTTTTGAGTTTTTTTTCTATAGAAACCACCAGGTTTGTCTAAAACTTTTGTCAATTTGGGGTCTTGTTCTGTTTCAGAACCAGAAATCTGGGAGACCATTGCCTTGGCACGTGGAATCCAGGGCCTAGCGAAATGAAGGTGGATATCACTGGAGTATGCTGCTAGGTGAGCAGGGCTTGATTGAGCATGTGAATAATGGTATCAGGTTGGGATAAACAGGGTGATGATTAAAAAGAGTTACTATTTGTGAAGGGCTATATGTTGGGTTGGCCCAAAAGTCTGAGTTTCTCCACAAGTTGTTACAGAAAAACCCAAACTTTTGGGCCAATCCAACAGATTACAGAGCTTCATTACATAGATCTCACTTGATTCTCACAAAACCTGGGGGACAGTTTTAGTGTGCTGTCATTTTTATTATTGTGATAAAATATGCATAACAAAATTTATAATTTTAACCATTTTAAGTGTATAATTCAGTGGCATTAAGTGCAACCATAATCACTGTCCATCTCCAGAACTTTCATATTTTCACAGACCGAAACTCTATACCCAGCAAACACTAATTCCCCCTCTCCCCAGCCCCTGTTAACCACCATTCTGTCTCTGTGAATTTGAATACATACCTCACATAAGTGAAATTATAACACTTTTTTTTTTTGGTTATAGTTTGTTTAACTTAGCATAATGTCTTCAAGGTTCATTTATGTTGTAGCGTGTATCAGAATTTCCTTCCTTTTTAAGGCTAAATAATAGTCCATTGTGTGTATATACCACATTTTGTTTATTCCTTCTTGCGTTGTTGAACACCTTAGTTGCTTCTACCTTTTGGCTATTGTGAGTAATGCTGCTATCGACATGGGTGTGCAAATATCTGTCTGAGTCCCTGCTCTCTCTTCTTTTGGATATATATGCAGAAGTTGAATTGCTGGATTGTGTGGTAGTTCTGTTTAATTTTTAAAAATAATTTTATTTATTTATTTTTGGCTGTGGTGGGGCTTTGTTGCAGTGTGGCCTTTTCTCTAGTTGTGGGGAGCAGGGGCTACTCTCTAGTTGTGGTGTGTGGGCTTCTCATTGCAGTGGCTTCTCCTGTGGAGGATGGGCTCTAGGGCAGGGTTTTCCATGTGGCACTTGTGGTAAAGAACCTGCCTGCCAATGCAACAGGCGTAAGAGTCATGGCTTCAATCCCTGGATCAGAAAGATCCCTTGGAGAAGAGCATGGCAACCCACTCCAGTATTCTTGCCTGGAGAATCCCATGGACAGAGGAGCTTAGTGGGCTACAGTCCATGTGGCTTGGACAGTAAAGAATCTGCCTGCAATGCAGGAGACTGGGTTCGATCCCTGGGTCAGGAAGATCCCCTGGAGAAGGGAATGGCAAACCACTCCAGTATCCTTGCCTGAAAAATTCCATGGACAGAGGAGCTTGGTGAACTATAGTCCATGGGATCGCAAAGACTGAACAAGTAACACTCATGGGCTCTAGGGCAGAGGCTCAATAGTTTTGGCACACAGGCTTAGCTGCTCCAATGCATGTGGGATCTTCCTGTGTCAGGGATCGAACCCATATCTACTGCACTGGAGGGCAGATTCCTTACCACTGAGCCACCAGGGAAGCCCCTATGTTTAACTTTTTGAGGAACCATCCTATTTTTACATTCTGTCATTTTGCATCCTATCATTTTACATTCCTGTCAGCAGTACACAAGGGTTCCTATTTCATCCTCAGCAACATTGTTATTTTTTAAAAAATACAGTCCACCCTAATGAGTATGAAGTGATATTCCACTGTGGTTTTGATTTGCATTTCCCTATTATATTGGAAAAACCTACCATTCTCTTCTCCTGTGTGTCTTTTTTACTTTAACATAGAACACTTCACTTTGAATACTTCAGTGTTTTTCCCCACATGAAGCAATTCTCTGTGATACCAGGTGGGTGTCCTACAATTTAATTCAATTCTGACATGATCTGCTTGGAGATAGCATTAAATTCATAGGTTAAAGGTTCAGTCCCACAAGACTGCCTTCCACCTCCACTTAAGATGCCAATTGTAAGTTCAGGTTATCACCTATACTTCTGACTAACTGGCTATATAAATGAGAGGTTCCAATGACTCCCTCCTTGGTTTCAACTTATTAACCAGAGTGGCTCATAGAACTCCAGAGAACAGTTACTTACATTTACTGGTTTATTAAAGGATATGACAAAGGATACAGTTGAACATCCATAAAAAAAGATACATAGGATGAGTTCTGTGAGGTCCTGAGTGCAAGAGCTTCTGTCTCTGAAGAGCTGCGGTGCATCACCCTTCTGGTACTTGGATGTGTTCACCCACTGGGAAACTCTTTGAACTCCTACTTTGGGGATTTCTATGGAGGCTTCATCACATAGGTATGATCAATTATTGCTCTATTTCCAATCTCTCTCCCCTCTCTACAGGATGGGGAGAAAGTGGAGCCAAAAAGTCCAAGCTTGCTGATCCTAGCTTGTTTCCAATCTCTCTCCCCTCTCTGCAGGATGGGGAGAAAGTGGAGCCAAAAAGTCCAAGCTTGCTGATCCTAGCTTGGTCATCCTGATAACCAGCCCCCATCTAGGAACTCACCTGGAGTTGCCTCATTAGAACCAAAGATACTCCTAGTGCTTTTATCACTGGGGTGAAAGACCAAATATTAGAATAAGAGGTGCTCCTAGTGCTCTTAGGAAAGGGTTTTCGGAGTTCTGTGCTAGAAACCAAGAATGTAACCAAATATATATGTTTTCTGTTATCTCACACCTAAGGATTAATGAGCTTTTTGGCTGTTTGTATATCTTTGGAGAAATGTCTATTTAATTCCTTTCCCCATATTTTAATCTGGTTGTTTGGTTTTTTGCTGTTGTTGAGTTGTAGAGGTTTTAAAAAATATATTTTGGATCCTAATCCCTTATCAAGTATATGGCTTGCAAATATTTTTCCCATGCTGTGGGGTGCCTTTTTACTGTGTTGATAGTGTCCTTTGATGCACATCAGTTTTACATTTTGATAGAGATCAACTTATCTTTTTTTTTATTTGTTGCCTGTGCATTTGGTATCATTTCCAAGAAAACTTTGGCAAATCAAGTGTCATGAACCCTTTCTTCTATGTTTTTTCTAAGAGTTTTATAGATTTAATCTCTTACATTTAAGTCTTTGGTCCAGTTCAAATTAACTTTTGTATCTGATGTAAGGTAAAGATCCAACTTCATCCTTTAGCATGTGGATATCCAGTATTCCCAGTGCCATTTGTTCAAGACTGCCCTTACCCATTGAATGGCCCTGACACCCTTGTTGAAAATCGCGTGACCATTGACCATATATGTGAAGATTATTTCTGGACTCCCAATTCGATTCCATTGATCTATATGTCTGTATTTGCTAGTAACACACTGTTTTGTTTATTGTAGCTTTGTAGTAAGCTTCAATGGAGAAGGCGATGGCACCGAATTGAATGGCCCTGACACCCTTGTTGAAAATCGCGTGACCATTGACCATATATGTGAAGATTATTTCTGGACTCCCAATTCGATTCCATTGATCTATATGTCTGTATTTGCTAGTAACACACTGTTTTGTTTATTGTAGCTTTGTAGTAAGCTTCAATGGAGAAGGCGATGGCACCGCACTCCAGTACTCTTGCCTGGAGAATCCCATGGATGGAAGAGCCTGGTAGGCTGCAGTCCATGGGGTTGCTAAGAGTCGGACACGACTGAGCAACTTCATTTTCACTTTGCACTTTCATGCATTGGAGAAGGAAATGGCAACCCACTCCAGTGTTCTTGCCTGGAGAATCCCAGGGACAGGGGAGCCTGTTGGGCTGCTGGCTATGGGGTCGCACAGAGTCAGACACGACTAAAGCAACTTAGCAGTAGCAGCAGTAAGCTTCAAAATCGGGAAGTATGAGGTCTCCAACTTTTTTTTCTTCAAGATTTTTGTAACTATTCAAAATCCCTTGAGATACTATAGGAGTTTTAGTATGGATATTTTTTACCAAAATGTCATTGGGATTTTAAGAAGGATTGCTTTTTGCTGGCATCATAACAATATTGAATTTTCCAATTCCCAGACATGGATGGCTTTCTATTTGTTTGTGTATTCCTTATTTTCTTTCACTAACCTTTTATAATTTTCAGCATAAAAGTCTTTTACCTTTTGGTTAAGTTTATTCCTGAGTATTTTATTTTTTTATACATATGCAGTATATATATATATATTTGCTATATAGCATTGTGTTTTTACATGTACATCACAATGATTCCCTATTTGTATATATTGCAAAATGATCACCACAATAAGTCTAGTTAACATCCATCACCCCACATAATTACACTTCTGATGAGAACTTTTATTTTTATTATTTTTAAAATTTATTTATTTTAATTGGAAGCTAATTACTTTACAATATTGTAGTGGTTTTTGCCATACATTGACATGAATCAGCCATGGGTGTACATCTGTTCCGCATTCTGAACCCACCTTCTACCTCCCTCCCTATCCCATCCCTCAGGGTCATCCGAGTGCACCAGCCCTGAGCACCCAGTCTCATTCATTGAACCTGGACTGGAGATCTGTTTGACATATGATAATATACATGTTTCAATGCTATTCTCTCAAATCATCCCATCCTCACCTTCTCCCACAGAGTCCAAAAGACTGTTCTTTACATCTGTGTCTCTTTTGCTGTCTCACATATAGGGTCATCATTACCATCTTTCTAAATTCCATATATTGCGTTAGTATACGGTATTGGTGTTTTTCTTCCTGGCTTACTTCACTCTGTATAATAGGCTCCAGTTTCATCCACCTCATTAGAACTGATTCAAATGTATTCTTTTTAATGGCTGAGTAATACTCCATTGTGTATATGTACCACAGCTTTCTTATCCATTCATCTGCTGATGGACATCTAGGTTGTTTCCATGTCCTGGCTATTATAAACAGTGCTGCGATGAACATTGGGGTACATGTGTCTCTTTCTATTCTGGTTTCCTCGGTGTGTATGCCCAGCAGTGGGATTGCTGGGTCATAAGGCAGTTCTATTTGCAATTTCTTAAGGAATCTCCACACTGTTCTCCATAGTGGCTGTACTAGTTTGCATTCCCACCAACAGTGTAAGAGGGTTCCCTTTTCTCCACACCCTCTCCAGCATTTATTGCTTGCAGACTTTTGGATCGCAGCCATTCTGACTGGTGTGAAGTGGTATCTCATTGTGGTCTTGATTTGCATTTCTCTGATAATGAGTGACGTTGAGCATCTTTTCATGTGTTTGTTAGCCATCCGTATGTCTTCTTTGGAGAAATGTCTATTTAGTTCTTTGGCCCATTTTTTGATTGGGTCGTTTATTTTTCTGGAATTGAGCTGTATAAGTTGCTTGTATATTTTTGAGATTAGTTGTTTGTCAGTTGCTTCATTTGCTATTATTTTCTCCCATTCAGAGGGTTGTCTTTTCACCTTGCTTATAGTTTCCTTTGTTGTGCAGAAGCTTTTAATTTTAATTAGATCCCATTTGTTTATATTTGCTTTTATTTCCAGTATTCTGGGAGGCGGATCATTGAGGATCCTGCTGTGATTTATGTCGGAGAGTGTTTTGCCTATGTTCTCCTCTAGGAGTTTTATAGTTTCTGGTCTTACATTTAGATCTTTAATCCATTTTGAGTTTATTTTTGTGTGTGGTGTTAGAAAGTGATCTAGTTTCATTCTTTTACAAGTGGTTGACCAGTTTTCCCAGCACCACTTGTTAAAGAGATTGTCTTTACTCCATTGTATATTCTTGCCTCCTTTGTCAAAGATAAGGTGTCCATATGTGTGTGGATTTATCTCTGGGCTTTCTATTTTGTTCCATTGATCTATATTTCTGTCTTTGTGCCAGTACCACACTGTCTTGATGACTGTGGCTTTGTAGTAGAGCCTGAAGTCAGGTAAGTTGATTCCTCCAGTTCCATTCTTCTTTCTCAAAATTGCTTTGGCTATTCGAGGTTTTTTGTATTTCCATACAAATCTTGAAATTATTTGTTCTAGTTCTGTGAAAAATACCGCTGGTAGCTTGATAGGGATTGCATTGAATCTGTAGATTGCTTTGGGTAATATATTCATTTTCACTATATTGATTCTTCCAATCCATGAACATGGTATATTTCTCCATCTATTAGTGTCCTCTTTGATTTCTTTCATCAGTGTTTTATAGTTTTCTATATATAAGTCTTTAGTTTCTTTAGGTAGATATATTCCTAAGTATTTTATTCTTTTCGTTGCAATGGTGAATGGAATTGTTTCCTTAATTTCGTTTTCTACTTTCTCATTATTAGTGTATAGGAATGCAAGGGATTTCTGTGTGTTGATTTTATATCCTGCAACTTTACTATATTCATTGATTAGCTCTAGTAATTTTCTGGTGGAGTCTTTAGGGTTTTCTATGTAGAGGATCATGTCATCTGCAAACAGTGAGAGTTTTACTTCTTCTTTTCCAATTTGGATTCCTTTTATTTCTTTTTCTGCTCTGATTGCTGTGGCCAAAACTTCCAGAACTATGTTGAATAGTAGCGGTGAAAGTGGACATCCTTGTCTTGTTCCTGACTTTAGGGGAAATGCTTTCAATTTTTCACCATTGAGGATAATGTTTGCTGTGGGTTTGTCATATATAGCTTTTATTATGTTGAGGTATGTTCCTTCTATTCCTGCTTTCTGGAGAGTTTTTATCATAAATGGATGTTGAATTTTATCAAAGGCCTTCTCTGCATCTATTGAGATAATCATATGGCATTTATTTTTCAATTTGTTAATGTGGTGAATTACATTGATTGATTTGCGAATATTGAAGAATCCTTGCATTCCTGGGATAAAGCCTACTTGGTCATGGTGTATGATCTTTTTAATGTGTTGTTGGATTCTGATTGCTAGAATTTTGTTGAGGATTTTTGCATCTATGTTCATCAGTGATATTGGCCTGTAGTTTTCTTTTTTTGTGGCATCTTTGTCAGGTTTTGGTATTAGGGTGATGGTGGCCTCATAGAATGAGTTTGGAAGTTTACCTTCCTCTGCAATTTTCTGGAAGAGTTTGAGTAGGATAGGTGTTAGCTCTTCTCGAAATTTTTGGTAGAATTCAGCTGTGAAGCCGTCTGGACCTGGGCTTTTGTTTGCTGGAAGATTTCTGATTACAGTTTCAATTTCCGTGCTTGTGATGGGTCTGTTAAGATTTTCTATTTCTTCCTGGTTCAGTTTTGGAAAGTTGTACTTTTCTAAGAGTTTGTCCATTTCTTCAAAGTTGTTCACTTTATTGGCATACAGTTGCTAATAGTAGTCTCTTAAGATCGTTTGTATTTCTGTGTTGTCTGTTGTTATTTCTCCATTTTCACTTCTAATTTTGTTGATTTGATTCTTCTCCCTTTGTTTCTTGATGAGTCTAGCTAATGGTTTGTCTATTTATCTTCTCAAAGAATCAGCTTTGGGCTTTGTTGATTTTTGCTATGGTCTCTTTTGTTCCTTTTGCATTTATTTCTGCCCTAATTTTTATGATTTCTTTCCTTCTACGAACCCTGGGGTTCTTCATTTCTTCCTTTTCTAGTTGCTTTAGGTGTAGAGTTAGGTTATTTATTTGACTTTTTTCTTGTTTCTTGAGGTAAGCTTGTATTGCTATGAACCTTCCCCTTAGCACTGCTTTTACTGAGTCCCATAGGTTTCGGGTTGTTGTGTTTTCATTTTCATTCATTTCTATGCATATTTTGATTTCTTTTTTTAATTTCTTCTGTGATTTGTTGGTTATCAGAAGCGTGTTGTTTAGCCTCCATATGTTGGAATTTTTAATAGTTTTTCTCCTGTAATTGAGATCTAATCTTAATGCATTATGGTCAGAAAAGATGCTTGGAATGATTTCGATTTTTTTGAATTTATCAAGGTTAGATTTATGTCCCAGGATGTGATCTATCCTGGAGAAGNATTTTTTTTTTTTTTTTTTCCTGTAGCTGACATCTAATCTCACTGCATTGTGATCAGAAAAGATGCTTGGAATGATTTCAGTTTTTTGAATTCACCAAGGCTAGATTTATGGCCCAGGATGTGATCTACCCTGGAGAATGTTCCATGTGCACTTGAGAAAAAGGTGAAATTCCTTGTTTTGGGGTGAAATGTCCTATAGTTATCAATTACGTCTAACTGGTCCATTGTATCATTCAAAGTCTGTGCTTCCTTGCTAATTTTCTGTTTAGTTGATCTATCCATAGGTGTGAGTGGGATATTAAAGTCTCCCACTATTATTGTGTTATTGTCAATTTCCCCTTTCATACTTGTTAGCATTTGTCTTACATATTGCGGTGCTCCTATGTTGGGTGCATATATATTTATAATTGTTATATCTTCTTCTTGGATTGATCCTTTGATCATTATGTAGTGGCCTTCTTTGTCTCTTTTCACAGCCTTTG
>SJYX01010831.1:8057-77922 GCA_006410675.1 Oreotragus oreotragus | reverse complement strand
AAGTGAAAGAGGAGAGTGAAAAAGTTGGCTTAAAGCTCAACATTCAGAAAATGAAGATCATGGCATCCAGTCCCATCACTTCATGGCAGATAGATGGGGAAACAGTGGAAACAGTGTCAGACTTTATTCTTTTGGGCTCCAAAATCACTGCAGATGGTGAGTGCAGCCATGAAATTAAAAGACGCTTACTCCTTGGAAGGAAAGTTATGACCAACCTAGATAGCATATTAAAAAGCAGAGACATTACTTCGACAACAAAGGTCCGTCTAGTCAAGGCTATGGTTTTTCCTGTGGTCATGTATGGATGTGAGAGTTGGACTGTGAAGAAGGCTGAGCACCAAAGAATTGATGCTTTTGAATTGTGGTGTTGGAGAAGACTCTTGAGAGTCCCTTGGACTGCAAGGAGATCCAACCAGTCCATTCTAAAGGAGATGAGTCCTGGGGTGTTCTTTGGAAGGAATGATGCTAAAGCTGAAACTCCAGTACTTTGGCCACCTCATGCGAAGAGTTGACTGATTGGAAAAGACTCTGATGCTGGGAGGGATTGGTGGCAGGAGGAGAAGGGGACGACAGAGGATGAGATGACTGGATCGCATCACTGAGTCAATGGATGTGAGTTTTGAGTGAACTCCGGGAGTTGGTTATGGACAGGGAGGCCTGGCGTGCTGCAACTCATGGGATCGCAAAGAGTCGGACAAGACTGAGCAGCTGTACTGAACTGAATTCAATCTTGTTAATTTAAGAGGTATGTTGGGGGAGTGGGTCTGATAAAAGTATATAAGGCCTTGATAAGACTAGTGAGTAGGGCACTCTCCATCCCCTTTCTGATGTCTCTTGTCAGAAGCTTTCTCTGTCCCTTTTTGTACTTTAATAAAACTCTGCTACACCAAAGCTCTGGAGTGATCAAGGCTGGTCCCTCGTCCTGAAGCTGTATCTACTTCGGAGATCATGTATCCAACATCGCTCACTATAAGTTATCAGATGTATACAGAGTGGAGGCTACTCTGAGCTAGCTGATGCCAATGTACAGTTTTTTTTTTTTCCCCTGGGGGGTGTCCTATCTGATTGTCTATTCATCACTGCTTCTGAGAAACAGAAGCATCAACTTTTGCCAATTTCTTCCTCAGAAGCAATGGAAGGATGGAGTTTTGACATCATCCTTGTTCTTTCTTTCCTGTTCTGTTTTTCTTCAAGGCCCTAGTTTTACTCTAAGAAAACTGTTGTGATTATTTTGAAGACCTACAGAAAGGGATACCATCTGAAAACTTTGACACAGGCCAGTCATAAGACTTAGAGATCAGAGGGAACCAATCTTCTTCTTTAAGAAAGACCACTTTAAGTTCTCTGGCTAACTATCTATCTTTCTTTTCTAAATCCTGTTGCAATTTTTCAGTTCATCCAGAGATGAGATAGTTATCCATTTGCATGTGTGCTCTCTGTGACCCTATGGACTGTGGCTCACCAGGCTCCTCTGTGCATGGGATTTCCCAGGCAAGAATAGTGGAGTGGCTTGCCATTCCCTTCTCCAGGGTATCTTCCTGACCCAGGGATCAAACCTACTTCTCTTGCGCCTCCTGCATTGGCAGGCAGATTCTTTACCACTGTACCACCCGGGAAGCCCCTAATTTTCAGTTTACTGAACTTCAAATAGAAAGGTAGGAAAGGGTAGTCTCTCAGTAAACTTGTTTATTTACTCAAAATTGGTGCTAGGACTCAGCAAATTTGGTGAAGATTCCCAGTTACTAGTTGCTCATGTAATTGCAATCTATTTTTGTCAGGTTTCATCCTCACATACCTTTGGCTACACACTGGAAACAGCCTCAAGATTGTCAATCAGGAGTGCAAGAAGAACCACAAAGAGAATTTAAGAGAAAAAACAGATTAAACCTAAGTGAAGAGATATGCATACAGCCATTCCTTGTAAGTCTAAAGAGAGAAATTTTGAATTGCCTTATCAAAAAGGAATGGCAGCAGCAAGACAGATGGAGATATGACCTCCAGGTCTTTGAAGATTAAGCCTGTGATATAAGAATATGAGAATTGATATAAGCAGAATGGGAGAGAGATCAGTAATGCAGGTTGTGGTGTGAAATGATTAGACTGTAGGCTAGTGCATCAGCAAAAACTGTCCTTTGCATGGAGGCATGTGGATGCTTAATTGAGGCATTGTAAGGCTGGCACAGTCTTATTACAGTGACTACCATTCTTATGAAGCATTATATATGATGCTAGAACAGTCTTCAATAGTGTTCTTATTAACAACAGAAAAGCTGTACAATCCATGCTTTCCTCTGATTCTTGCCCATGTAATAGTCACTTCCTGTAAGAGAAGGGTTAGTTTTGTGATGATATAACAAATTACATAGAATGAACTCCGGTGGTTGTCATCTAGAGTACTGAGATGGTTTCCACTCTACAGAATGGTGGAATGGGAATACTGATGAGAACCTCAAGGGAATGAAATGGCAGCAGCACTTTTGCAAAGAAGGAAAAGCAGATGGAATCCTAGGGACCTTTGGCTCGGGACTGGACCTGAGCCCGAGAAATGACACTAAAGTTGCATGTTAGAAAAGCCTGTATGTGAGATATATCACATCTCTCATATCCTATTGTTATCATAATCAAACGTTATCATTTTGAAGGTGAGAAACCAAGGAACAGTGACGTACATGAGAGTCATTTTTTTAAGCACACATGATTAATCGAATTTAGTTTATATCTTTTTGATTCTCAGCCTGGGCCTGATCTTTTGGACTACAGTGCCCCTAAAGGAAATGTACCAAAGGAAAATAGGTCCTACTCAAGTGTGAAGAATCAAGCAAAGGGTTAACTGGACTTAAGAGTGGATACCAAACTACTTTTCCTTTTTTAAGTTTGATAGACGCAAACAAACTGTTGGAAGAGTTAGAAGATATTTTCTGTGTTGAGAACTTGATTTTTATATGCTTTCAGTACTGAATCATCCTAGCATGGTATAATAGAAAGGTGTTGGATTTAAGTACTTATTCCTTCCTTTATCATTAATGTGTTACTTAACTTCTCTGAGCCACAGTTTCTTCATCTGTAAAGCGGAGATAGTAACAGTGCCTAATTTATAGGGCTATTGTGAGGATTAAAAGAGATAATGCATGTAAAGCCAAAAGTAGTAGCTCTAAAGAGTTCTCTGAATCTAGTTAAAGCACTTTGGGCCATGTGTAGAATGGTGCATCTCCCTGTAGAGAAAGTATTTTCCCAGATATGAGTTTTAACACACACTGAAATGTGGTTTTGCTCATCCAGGAAAACCCAGGACCACAAGGACTTCATCTTTATGACTCCTTTTTCCTCCTCATTATTATCTTAGACCCCAGAAGACAGGACTGCATTTCATAGGCAGCTCTGTAATTCAGCATAAGAAAACAAAGCTAGAAATTCCACCAGAGATGAGGGCTTTGCTTGCCCTTGGGTGGGGTTTCTTAGCTTACATACTATTGATGTTTTCACCTGGATACTTTTTTGTTGTTGTGGGAAGGTGGTGGGCTGTGCTGTATACTGGGGGCTTTCCTGCTAGCTCAGACAGTAAAGAACCTGCCTGCAATGCAGAAGACCTGAGTTTGATCCCTGGGTTAGAAAGACCCCTTGGAGAAGGGAATGGCAGCCCACTCCAGTGTTTACTACAGGTTGTTTAGAAGCATCCCTGGCCTCTACCTATTAGATGCCAGTGGCACCTCATTCCTTCCCCTGGTTGTGCTGGCCAAAAGTATCCCCAGATATTGCCAAATGTCCTGTGGGACAAGGGGCAACTTTGAGAACCTAGGAGAAATGAATCTGCTAGCTGTTTAGTACACAGACATCCTGTAGGATAAGCTAATGAAATCTTTAGGAATGATTGGTAATTTATTTTTTTTAATTTTTATTTTTTAAATTTTATTTGGCTACTCCTGTCCTTTGTTGTAGCATGTGGGATCTATTTCCCCGACCAGGGTTCAAACCCTGGGCCCTCTGCATTGGGAACGCAGAGTCCTAGGCACTCAACCACCAGGGAACTCCCTGATTGGTAATTTAAAGGGCAAGGAAGAATGAAGAAAAGAAGAATCCAGGCAGGGGAAGACTCTGAAGTTTGAAAGAGAACCTGTGTTATATTTCAGGTCTTACTGATACAGAGATTAAGAAGACATAGATTCTGCTCTCAAGGGGCTCACGTTTTAATGGGAAGGTCCACCACTTGAACAATGAGAATGCCATGGAATGAGTGCTGTGTCCGAGATATATAGAAGGTGCTGTGGGGCAGTGGGAGCCCAGAAGTCAGGCACCCATATTAGTGGGGTACAGGAAAGGCTTTCCAGAAGAAGAGATCATATGTGAGCTGAAGAATGAGAAAGGATTAGCCTGGCAAAGATAAAGGGAGGATGGAAGAGACATAAGAGAATTTGGGGTTTGGTTGGAAGTGCAGATCATTTAGGTTGATTGGGAGAGGAGCATTCAAGAACAAGGAGTGGTGGAAGAGATGGCATGTAAGAACTAGGAGGCAGGGGGGAAAGGATATATACATGGCTCAGTGGTAAAAGAATCCGCCTGTGAAGGCAGGAGTTGGCAAGAGATCCCAGTTCAATCCTTGCGTACTGAAGATCCCATGGAGAAGGAAATGGCAACCCACTCCAGTATTCTTGCCTAGAAAATCCCATGGAGAGAGGGGCCTGGCAGGCTACAGTCCATAGGGTTGCAAAGAGTCAGACACGATTGAGCACACACACACCATATATATATATAATTTTGATTGGTTCATGTTTTTTGGCAGAAACCAACACAAAACTGTAAAACTATTTTCCACCAACTAAAAATATAAGTAACATTTTAAAAATTGCTGAGAGCCTACCCTTTAACAAAAACTTTGAGAATATAAAAATAAAGCCGATTGAAAAAAAAAAAAAAAAGATAGGAAGCAGATCATGAAAGTCCCTCTAAGCCACATGAAAGACAACCCTGAGAACTATCAAGAGCCATTGAGGTTCTCCATTATCTTGTTTGACTTTAAGGAAGATTACTTTAGCTGCAGGGTAGAAGATAGATTGGAAGTAGGGTGACCAGTCAGGAGGTTATTATTGTAGTCCAAGTGAGAGATGATTATGACTTGAGTTAGGGTAGTGGCAGTGAGAAGGATTTCAAGATTTGTTTATGTGATGAGAACAATAGGATCTGGGGATGAGTTAGGTATGGGGACAATTTCTGGTTTGTGCTACTTGTATGCTATTCACTAGGATGGACAACACTGAGAATAGAAGAGGTTTGGAAGGAAGATGAAGTTTAATTTGGGAGAAGTTGAATTTGAAATAGTTGTGATCACTGAGGTGGGGATATCTAGTAGACATTAAATATATGAGCCTGAAGATCACAAGAGAATTTAGGGTAAAGATTCAAGGTTAAGAGTCATCAGGAGAAACAAGCCATGGAAATGGATGAAATAGTCCAAGGAGAATGTGTATACTGAAAAGGGATGAGGGCTAAGGATATTCCTAGGGCCTGGTTCTTCACTTCATTTTATCACATCCTCTGAGAAGCATTCCTTCACTAACTTATGTAAAATATCACATCATCACTCTATTCCTTTACCCTGCTTTCATTTGGTAACACATTACAATTGCACATTATGTTACATTTATGACCCGTTAGCTTTTAGGCTACTCTCAGATATTTACAATAATATTATCAATAGGCATTACAAAGTTCAACCACTCCAAATTAAAAATTTTTCTCATATTCATCCCCCAACCTCCAGTGCAGTTGACTGGAGATCCCACAGATCTTCGATGAAGAAAAGTGACTTAGTCTGTTCTTTCACTCTCCTGGCTCCTTCCTGCCCTACTTGCTCTGCTGCTTCAAGTTCCTCTAGTGTTGACAGTCCCAATAGGTAGGAAGAAAGAGTCTTAAAGGGACAGTGAGGCTTAATTGAGTGGATCTTTGAGTGGATCTGGTGTAAGCTGGCTATCAGTGCTCCAGTACTGCCTTTTCTTGCAATGTATTTTTGCAGTTTCTTCAGAGACTCCTTCACTTCCCACTCCCCTAGTGGACCTCCTCCCTGTGCCATTCCTGATGGGAACAATATACACTGTCTTCCCCTATGGCTCTTGCTCACACAACTTTCTCCTCATGGGATCCTCATTCTTCTGCTGGAGTTGCCAGATACACTCTAAGGAAACTACCTGGCCCATAGAAAACATGGTCCCTTGGAAGTCTAGACCTCTCTCTTTGTCCTGCTGTTGTGAACAACTTCAACCAGTTATCTGCCTTCAGTCTTTCTTCAGGTGAAAGTCAAGCACAAGCTTGCCTNGGGATCCTCATTCTTCTGCTGGAGTTGCCAGATACACTCTAAGGAAACTACCTGGCCCATAGAAAACATGGTCCCTTGGAAGTCTAGACCTCTCTCTTTGTCCTGCTGTTGTGAACAACTTCAACCAGTTATCTGCCTTCAGTCTTTCTTCAGGTGAAAGTCAAGCACAAGCTTGCCTTATTCAAACACCACAGGACATATGTTAAGTTCTCCACAAACCCTTCCTGCTTTAGTGGCTACATAGGCAGGCCTAAACATTTCTGTAGTGCAGCAAGCCTTCAACCTGAGATTAAGATACCAGTCTCAGCTCTTGAAAGGCTTAACTGAGATCTTTTTGCTTGCCTTGAACAGAGCTTCCCTGGCCCAGGTAGTAAAGAATCTGCCTGCAATGTGGGAAATGTGGGTTCCATCCCTGGGTTGGGAAGATCCCCTGGGAAGGGAATGGCAACCCAGTCCAGTATTCTTGCCTGGAGAATCCCATGGACAGAGGAATCTGGTGGGCTACAGTCCATGGGGTCCCAAAGTGTTGGACATGACTGAGTGACTAACATACTTAACAGGGGAACCATAGTGCCTTCTACTCCCATTAATCCTCTTAAACATTCTCTTTCTCTTCCTCAAATTAATTTCTAGAGTTCTCCTGGATGTAAGGGAGGTGACTGGTGAGTAATGATAATTGAAATACCAGTTTAGCTACCTCTTAGTACTTATTTGATGTGATTATTTATAACTGAGAAGCAATATAAAATACTAGTTAAGAACATAGACTCTGGAGCCATACTGTCTGGTTTCAAATCCCAACTTAAACCATTTGACCTCTCTGTGCCTCAGTTTTTTTATTTGTAAAATGGGAGTAGTAATGGTATCTATATCACAGGATTTTTTTTTTTTTTGGTGAGAACTAAATGTGTATGTGTGTGTCTTAGATTAATATCTTAGAATAGTAATCGGTATAATAGTAAGTGGTATGTGTGTTTGCTAATGTGCTACTATTAATTGTTCTTTGACTTAGAATGTAAGCTCCATGTGTGCAAGATCTTTGTTTGTTTACTGCTGCATTTGCAGCTCCTAAAACCAGTGCATTTAATAAGCACTAGTAAATGTTAGTGCCACAGATTTCCCCTGAGTAAATGTGATGGTTAAGCCTTGAATGTTAAAGTGTAGGCAGACAAAGTGTGGTCTGAGAAGAGTAAGAAAGACAGAGAGAGGAGAACCAGGAAGCTATGATATTCCAGAAATGATAGGAGAGGAGGAGAGCTTCCCTGGCTCAGGTGGTAAGAATCAGCCTACAATGCGGGAGACCTGGGATTGATCCCCAAGTTGGGAAGATCCCCTGGAGGCGGGCATGGTATCCTACTCCAGTATTCTTGCTTGGAGGATCCCATGGACATAGGAGCCTGATGGGCTACAGTCCATGGGGCTGCAAAGAGTTGGACATGACTGAGTGACTAACACTGTCACTTTCATAGGAGAAGAGACTTAAATAAGTAAGAAGCGGGCAATAGCATCAAACATTGCTAGAGTGGGAAAGGAAAATAAAACACATATGGTCATTACATTTTGTAACAAGGCGCCCCTATCTTTTGCTTTCATAGCCT
This sequence comes from Oreotragus oreotragus, assembly GCA_006410675.1. Lineage (NCBI taxonomy): Eukaryota > Metazoa > Chordata > Mammalia > Artiodactyla > Bovidae > Oreotragus > Oreotragus oreotragus. The sequence continues at coordinate 70,017 of SJYX01010831.1, read as the reverse complement.
GGTAAAGAATGGATTTCCTTCCTTCAGAAATGCTTTTATTAGAATGAATGACCACTCAGAATAAATCTTTGAATAGTTCTTAAAAGTTACCAGTCCTCAAAGAATAAACCAGTCCTGCACTTATTTATTTTGGCCATAATCACAAAGGACCCATTCTCAATAAAATTCAGAACATTTAACCCTGACGTTGACCCTCCTCTTGAATCAAACAGCAAAACATGCTGTTAACATCTGCATTCAACTCCATGCCACTTCTCCTAAGAATGTCCTTCTCCCTTTTCCCTTCCCTCAACCCATCCTCTCTTTTCAAGAGTATAAGTAGTATATATAGAGAGCCCTTACAACTAATAATAAAAGACAAATAATCTAATTTAGAAATGGACAAAGGATTTAAATAGGTATTTCTTCAAAGAAGATATACTAATGGCTAGTAAATACATGGGGGAAGGCAATGGCACCCCACCCCAGTACTCTTGCCTGGAAAATCCAATGGACGGAGTAGCCTGGTGGGCTGCAGTCCATGGGGTCGCTAACAGTCGGACAGACTGAGCGACTTCACTTTCACTTTTCTCTTTCATGCATTGGAGAGGGAAATGGCAACCCACTCCAGTGTTCTTGCCTGGAGAATCCCAGGGACGGGGGAGCCTGGTGGGCTGCTGTCTATGGGGTCACACAGAGTCGGACACGACTGAAGTGACTTAGCAGCAGCAGCAGCAGCAGTAAATACATGAAAAGGTGCTCAACATCTTTAGTTATTAGGGAAATGCAAATCTAAACTACAATAATATACCCACTTCACATCCACTGGAATGTCTAATCAAAAAAAAAACAAAAATAACCACTGTTACCAAGGATGTGGATAAATTAGGACTGTCATACATTGCTGGTGGGAATGTAAAATGCTGTAGCCACTTGGGAAACCAGTCTGGCTATTTTTGAACTGTGGTTCTGGAGAAGTCTCTTGAGAGTCCCTTGGACCGCAAGGGGATCCAACCAGTCCATCCTAAAGGAAATCAGTCCTAAATATTCATTGGAAGGACCGACGCTGAAGCTGAAACTCCAATACTTTGGCCACCTGATGTGAAGAACTGACTCCTTGGAAAAGACCCTGACATTGGGAAAGATTGAAGGCAGGAGGAGAAGGGGATGACAGAGGATGAGATGGCTGGAAGGCATCGCCGACTCAATGGACATGAGTGTGAAAAAACTCCGGGAGTTGGTTATGGACAGGGAGGCCTGGCGTGCTGCAGTCCATGGGGTCGCAAAGAGTCAGACACAACTAAGAGACTGAACCAAACTGAACTGAGTGTCTGGACCCCTTGCTTGCATTGGACCCCTCACAATATTTGGCATAAGAATTAGAGCACAGTATCCTTGGGGCAAACAAGGAGGCTCAAACAGAAATAGACAGCAGTTTGTAAGGCATAGGATCTGTGTAAACAGGCCGCTGACTGTTTTGGTTCATCATTGACGTTTGTCCCTGTGTATTTGTAGCTGGTTCGTGAGACTGTCTTAGAGTAAAGGAGTCAGATCCTAACATTCTCCTTAATGAGGTGGACCTTGGAGAGTAAGAATGTGCACATATAGAAAGAAGTAAGAACACAAAATACTATTACTGAGGAATAAGGGGATTGGACTAAATATTTTCTGAATTCTCTACTGCATGAAGGTATTTCCAGCTCTGCCAAAGACCACCTGCAAAGAAGAAGCAGAGAAGTGCTTGGTCGGAGTTCCCTACAGGCCAGGATAGGGAGGTGAACACATTCATAGCCCAGGGCTGAGCAGCAGGCCCTGTGAGCTGAGTTGGCAAAGCTAGACAGAACAAAAGGATTTCCTTTTTGAAGTGGCTTCTTCACACTTCAGGCTGTAGGCAGGGTACTGAAGGACTAAAGTATGGAAGAAAAATAAGGGTAGAGCCTGGAAGCTGAATTTTGCTGTTTTATCTGTTAGAATTAAAATATTTTTTTCCCCTTTTAAGGTTTTTCCAAAAAATTTTATATCATCAATGCCATATTTGCTCATTATAAGAAAGTCGAAAATTAAAATTTAAAGAATATAGTTCAGTTCACTCACACAGTCAAGTCCTACTCTTTATGACCCCATGGACTGCAGCATGCCAGGCCTCCCTGGTCATCACCAGCTCCTGGAGTTTACTCAAACTCATGTCCATTGAGTCAGTGATGCCATCCCACCATCTCATCCTCTGTCATCCCCTGCTGCTCCTGCATTCAATCTTTCCCAGCATCAGGGTCTTTTCCAAGGAGTCAGTTCTTCACATCAGGTGACCAAAGTATTGGAGTTTCAGCTTCAGCACCAGTCCTTCCAATGAATGTTTATGACTGGTTTCCTTTAGGATGGACTAGTTGGATCTCCTTGCAGTCCAAGGGACTCTCAAGAGTCTTCTCCAACACCACAGTTCAAAAGCATCAATTCTTCAGGGCTCAGCCTTTTTTATGGTCCAGCTCTCACATCCATACATGACTACTGGAAAAACCATAGCTTTGACTTGTACATTTGTTGGCAAAGTAACATCTCTGCTTTTTAATATGCTGTCTAGGTTGCTCATAACTTTTCTTCCAAGGAGCAAGTGTCTTTTAATTTCATGGCTGCAGTCAACATCTGCAAGGATTTTGGAGCCCCCCAAAATAAAGTCTGTCAAAGTTTGCACTGTTTCCCCATCTATTTGACATCAAGTGATGGGACCAGATGCCATGATCTTAGTTTTCTGAATGTTGAGTTTTAAGCCAACTTTTTCACTCTCCTCCTTCACTTTCATCAAGAGACTCTTTAGTTCTTCTTCCATTGTGCCCTGATGTGCTCTGCATATGAGTTAAATAAGCATGGTGACAATATACAGCCTTGAGGTACTCCTTTCCTGATCTGCAACCAGTCTGTTGTTCCACGTCCAATTCTAACTGTTGCTTCTTGAACTGAATACAGATTTCTCACCAGGCAGGTCAGGTGGTCTGGTATTCCCATCTCTTTTAAGATTTTTCCACAGTTTGTTGTGATCCACACAGTCAAAGGCTTTGACATAGTCAATAAAGCAGAAGTAGATGTTTTTCTGGAACTCTCTTGCTATTTTGATGATCCAGCGGATGTTGGAAATTTGATCTCTGGTTTCTCTGCCTTTTCTAAAACCAGCCTGAACATCTGGAAGTTCATGGTTCATATACTGTTGAAGCCTAGCTTGGAGAATTTTGAGCATTACTTTGCTAGCATGTGAGATGAGTACAATTGTGCGGTAGTTTGAGCATTCTTTGGCATTGCCTTTCTTTGGGATTGGAATGAAAACTGACATTTTCTACTCCTTTGGTCACTGCTGAGTTTTCCCAACTTGCTGGCATATTGAATGCAGCACTTTCACAGCATCATCTTTTAGGATTTGAAATAGCTCAACTGGAATTCCATCACTTCCACTAGCTTTGTTCGTAGTGATGCTTCCTAAGGCCCACTTGACTTCACATTCCAGGATGTCTGGCTCTAGGTGAATGGTCACACCATCATGATTATCTGGGTTGTAAATATCTTTTTTGTATAGTTCTTCTGTGTATTCTTGCCACCTCTTCTTAATATCTTCTGCTTCTGTTAGGTCCATACCATTTCTATCCTTTATTGTACCTACCCATCTTTGCATGAAATGTTCCCTTGGTATCTCTAATTTTCTTGAAGAGATCTCTGGTCTTTCCCATTCTATTGTTTTCCTCTATTTCTTTGCATTGATTACTGAGGAAGGCTTTCTTATCTCTTCTTGCTATTCTTTGGAACTCTGCATTCAAATGGGTATATCTTTCCTTTTCTCCTTTGCCTTTCACTTCTCTTCTTTTCATATCTATTTGTAAGGCCTCCTCAGACAACCATTGTGCCTTTTTGCATTCTTTTTTTGGGGGGATGGTCTTGATCCCTATCTGCTGTACAATGTCATGAACCTATGTCCATAGTTCTCCAGGTACTCTGTCTATCAGATTTAATCTCTTGAATCTATTTGTCACTTCCACTGTATAATCATAAAGGGATTTTATTTAGGTGTCACTTGAATGGTCTAGTGGTTTTCCCTACTTTCTTCAATTTAAGTCTAAATTTGGCAATTAAGAGTTCATGATCTGAGCCACAGTCAGTTCCTGGTCTTGTTTTTGTTGACTGTATAGAGCTTCTCCATATCCTGTTTGACCACTTCCAATTTGCCTTGATTCATGGACCTAACATTACAGGTTCCTATGCAATATTGCTGTTTGTAGCATTGGACTTTACTTCCATCACCAGTTACATCCACAACTGGGTTTTGTTTTCGCTTTGGCTCTTTCTCTTCATTCTTTCTGGAGTTATTTCCCCACTGATCTCTAGTAGCATATTGGGCATCTACAGACCTGGGGAGTTCATCTTTCAGTGTCATATCTTTTTGCCTTTTCATACTGTTCATGGGGTTCTCAAGGCAAGAATACTGAAGTGGTTTGTCATTCCCTTCTCCAGTGCACCACGTTTTGTCAGAACTCTCCACCATGACCCGTCCATCTTGGGTGGCCCTACATGGCATGGCTCATAGTTTCACTGAGTTAGACAAGGCTGTGGATTAAAGATTTTTAATCTTATTGGATTAAAGATTTACTGAGCATGGCCCTGCCCATCAGAACAAGACCCAGTTTCCCCCTCAGTCATTTTTTCCCATCAGGAAGCTTCCATAAGCCTCTTATTCTTCTCCATCAGAGGGCAGACAGACTGAAAACCACAGTCACAGAAAAAATATAATATAAAAGAATATTTAAAAAAGAATGTGTACATATATATGTATAATTGAATCACTTTGCTGTATAACAGGAATTAACAACAATGTAAATGAACTATACTTCAATAGAAATAAGAAAGTTGAAAATACAAAAAAAAGGAAGAAAGCAAAAACTTCATTTTGTTCTACTATCTAGAGACAGCCACTATTACTATTTTCCACATTTCTTTTTAGCCTCATTTCCACGAATTCTTGTGATCATATCTTATATTAAAGTTGTATTATACTTTCAGGGCTTCCTTGGTGGCTCAGACGGTAAAGAATCTGCTTGCAATGTGGGAGACCTGGGTTCGATCCCTGGGTTGGGAAGATTCCCTGGAGGAGGGCATGGCAACCCACTCCAGTATTCTTATCTGGAGAATCCCATGGACAGAGGAGCCTAGCAGGCTGCAGTCCATGGGGTTGCAAAGAGTCGGACACCACTGTGCAAGTAAGTACAGCACATACTTTCAATTAATCCTAGAATATAAACATTTTCCTGTCATTAGGAATTATGTGTAAATATAATTTTTATTGTTTATATATTATTCTGTGACTATAAGTTACTTAAACTTTGAATCATAAGAATTTTTTTCAACATAATTTTTAAACAATTTTCACACAACATTAGAAAACAAATTCTGTTCGAGTTCTCACAGAATATATAAGCCAGGAGACACTGGAATATACCCAGGGACATAGAACAAGATGCAAAGATTCATGATCTAAAGGTATTGAGATCATAGAGGGTCTGTTCTCTTATCACTGTGAACCATAAGGATTTTTTCTAGTATTTTATTATTCTAAGTAATACTGGGATTACATCATTCTGCAAAAAATTTGTGTACCTTTCTGTTTTCTTAGGAAACATTCATTCATTCATTATATGCAAATATTAGTGAGGACTTGCTGTATGCCAGGTACTATGCTTGGTGCAAAGTTTCTGCCTTGGGTGACATGTTGTCAGCTACTGAGATAAGGAGGAGGAGCAAATTTGAGAGAAAAGGTGGTGGGTTCAGCTTCGGATGTGTTGAGTTTGAGACATCCAAGTGGAAATGTCAAGAAAGCAGAGCTCAGTGAAGTCTGGATAGAGTTATAAAATTACAGATGTGGTCATATAGATGGTAATTCATGCCAAATGAGTGAAAGATCATACAGGGAAAGAGTATAGGTGGCCTAGCCCTGAGAGTGTCCAGCTTTCAGAGGCTAGATAGCAGAGTGGAATCTGCAAAAGAGACCGAGGAGAGGGCAAAGGGTTTGGAGGCAAAGCAAGAGTGTGGCATCATAGATGCCACAGGAAGACTTTCAAGGAGGAGGAAATGGTTAACAGTGTTAAATGTAGGGGGGAGGTCAAGGAAGATAAGCAGGGAAAACACTGCATTTATTTATTTAATATAGCTTTTCTGACACAGAGTTCATTGCTTGAGTATCTTATTGAGCAGTTTCAGTGGAGTGTTGGGGGGAAGGAAGCCAAATTGCTGAGTAAGAAGGGGATAGAAATTGCCCATAAAGAGGAGCTAGAGAGGTATCTAGTGTGTAGGGAGAATTTTTTTTCAAGGTGACAGACTTGAGCATGTTTAATTGCTGATGACAGATGGAAAGGACTTGAGCCTGGTTAATAGCTGATGAGAAGAATGAGGGGGAGTAGGGAGACTGGGGAGAGGAATCTATAATTACTGGGAAAATATAAACATTTTAATGTTTATTGATATATACTGCTCACATGCTTTCTAAAAGGGTTTTAAGCCAAAACACACTCCTCCTAGCAATTATGAAAGAGCTTGTTTTGTGGCCACTTTGTCTTCATTATGTGTTATACAAACAAACAAAAACTGTTGCTGAAGAGTTTCATTATGGTTCTAATTTACTCCATTTGGATCACTAGTGAGCTGAATATTTTAACCAGTTGTGTCTGTGTGTGACTTTAGTCTATGTCCTTTCCCCAAAACGTTTCTGTTTTGGACAGACACTTTTATTTGCCATAAAAGACTGAAAGTCAAAGGATCCGAATAGCATCGTATTTTTTCTTCCCAAATTATATGGTCGAGAGTCTTCGTCTTCTTAGTAGTACACAACAGTTTGTAGCTCAGCTGAACGGAAGAGAGACATGATGTATCATCTGAGAGAGGGACCACGTATGAAACCTAGGTCTAGTCAGACTCCTATGTCAGTCGTCAAGCTCCCTTTGCTAACCTGGGACCGCATCCCTCCAGTGCCTTAAGGATTTGGTCCTCAGAGCTCCCCTTCGGGTGGCCGGTGGCGCGGCCCCCTATCATGGAGCCCGGAGTGCTGTGCGGCCCCTTTAAGAGTCCAGCTCCTCCCCGCTCCAGGGAAAGTTGCAGCTTTTTCCGCCTCCCGGGAGGGTGAGAAGCGCCGGCTGCCGGAGTGGGGCTGCGGTTTTCCCGGAGCGGGAGACCCTTCCCTGAACCCGGCACTGGGACGTCTCGCCCTCTCGTGGCACCTGTTGCAGGTGACAGGTAGGTCCGTGGCCCACAGCCGTCCCTCCGCACTCGGTCCGGGACGCCTCCTGGGCCCCCAGCCCCTTTTCACTGCCTAGGCGCCCCCACCCCCATCTAGGGGACCTGCGCTCTTCCCTCCGCGCTCCCCGTCTCCCAGTCTCGCTTTGTCCGCAGCTTACCCTCGGTTCCTTGGCCCTGTCCGCCTGGGCGGACCGCACCCCCACGCTTTGACTTCCGTCGGCTTGGGTGGTCCCCGCCCACCACTTTGCTTTACCTTAGGCTCCAGGCCCTTTCCCCGGCCCATCCGTCGCCGCCGAGGGCTGCGCCCCTCGGGGCCCTGCTTCCTCCAGCGTGGACTGCTTTTCCCGCCTTCGGGAGCCGGGGCCCCTCCCGGGAGCCGGCCCTAGGGGCGGAGGTGGGGCAGAGCTCCTAGCGGGAACTACGCCCTCCGAGGCGTCGAGTCACCTTTTCTTCGGTGCCCGGGCTCCGCATTGCTTCCGGACCTCGGCCCTCACGGCGTCCACTTCCCTGGCCCTGCGGATCCACCGCAGGTAAAGGCTGGAGGCCGGTTGGCCCCTAGTCCTGCTTCAGTGGGCACCCTCTGCGCTTGGGGCTGAGGACCTGGCTGTGTGCTCTGGAGCTGAACCTCTTTATCGTGCCAGCCTTAGGCTTCCCTGGTGGCTCAGCAGTAAAGAATCCGCCTACCAATGCAGGATCCCTGGGTTGGGAAAATCCCCCGGAGAAGGGAATGGCAACCCACTCCAGTATTCTTGTCTGAGAAATCCCATGGACAGAGGAGCCTGATGGGCTACAGTCCATGGGGTCGCACAAGAGTCTGACACGACTTAGCCCCTAACGGACAACTGACAGCGGTCAGCGAGGTACGCTTCTGAAAGAGGGCCCTCAGAGCCTTCAGAAGGGACGTAGAACGTTTCCATCTGTGATGATTTGTAAAGGAGTAGAAAAGATGTCCCTCCAAGCCTTAATGTTGAGTAAGACGGTTGGACTTTTGGGTGCTAAAATCATTGGGTTGGAATTTTGGCGACTGGAACAGGTGATGCTTCTAATTAAGCAAACTTTTCTTCCTGAAGTATCTTGCCTGCTTCTCCAAGACCAGAGGACCTAGAGCTCCAGACTGCTTTGGGCAGGGTTGATCCTAGACCTTGTTGTACATTTGTTGCAGAAACTAGTCTTCAGTACATGTTGTACCTCTTGGCTTCTTTTCTGCTTTCAGCTCCCCGCCCCTCATAAGTCCATTAATTTTAAGCCGTTAATGGTCTTATGTGTTTACCCGATGGTGTGTGGAGAGAACAATAGTTAATGCAAAGAGTTGAGGCCCTGATGAAATTTTTGGCTGTAGTTGTAGTTGTTGGGTGGGTTTTTTTTTTTTGCATCTGTTGGGAATTCTAATATTAAAAGACCACCAACTTTGCTTGTGAGACTTTTCCTGGCAGGGGATGAACATTTCTGATAGCATAATTTCAGGTGCCTCTCACTAGGTCAGAGCAGTGAAATGGAGTTTGGAGGCCTGTTCAGGGATAATTGGTCTGTGAGTGTATGTGACATTTCTGATTGATGCTTTCTGAGCTTTTCCCCTTAAAGCTGCTACTAATCAGGGTTGTTAGAATCCATTGAGCCAGGCACTGTGAGAAGTTCTTTATGTAATTACCTCACATAATCCTAATGATAACTGTATGTGTGAGGTACCACAATTATAAGCCTGAAGGCTTAGGCTTCTCTGGTGGCTCAGCAGTAAAGAATCTGCCTGCCAATGCAGGAGACATGGGTTCGATTTCTGGGTCGGGAAGACCCCGGGGAGAAGGAAATGGCAACCCACTCCAGTATTCTTGCCTGGGAAATCCCATGGACAGAAGAGCCTGGCAGCCTAGTAGTCCGTGGAACGGCAAAAGAGTCAGATATGACTTAGTGACTCAAGAACACAATGAAAGGGGGACTCTGAGAGTTTAAGTACCTTGACTCAAATCACCCAACTGATGAGGGCCAGAGCTGGGCCGTCTGACTGCAGCTGAGCTGTATTCTTCTCCCCTATCATACCAACTCTGCTGTCTTAGATTTTTAGGAACACTAAATAGCTCACAGATGAGAGCTAAGTGATGAAAAATTTCCCTTACAAGCTGAAGCCTAAGTTTTGGTCCTTGATTCCACCTCGGAGGGACTGCAGAGACTTTGGAGCGCTTACCTCACTGATGGCTCACCCACTTCATTTCCTCTGTGGGAATGCTTGCCACATTGCCACTATAAGCACATCACCCCCACCTGGCCCGTGTACCCAGGTGAGTGAACCTCTGGGGCTATCAGCTCAGAGGGAATTGTCCTGAAGTTAGAGAAGGTGACCCTTAATTCTAGGGATGTGTACTTGGCTCAATTTTTTCCTTTTCCACTAGGTAGGGTGTGGAAAGTGGTAAGGATTTCCCAACAGCCAGGCCAGAATGTCTGAGGCTTAGTGTGGGCTTGTTTTATCATGGAATGGATGGACCACCTTAGGGAAGAACAGTCCATGAGAAAATTTCCCTCCTGATCCCATCTCTGGGTCTTTGCTTAAATTACTCTTTTTTTCTTTCTCTCTCTTTTCTCTCTTTTTTTCCCTGAAGCGATAACTTTGTCACCTGTACCCACTTCCCTGCCGTTGATTCCTATTCATCAAGATTTAGCTCTAAAGTCACCTCCTTTGGGACAACCTTACTGAACACACTGTTCCTTCCCCTAAGCAAAATTTCCAGTTATTCTGTGCCTTAAAACTCTTTGTTTATACCTTAGGAAAATCCCTTAAAACCTCTCTCAGTTGATTTTCCTGGAAAAGGAAATAACAACCCACGACAGTTTTCTTGCCTGGAAAATCCCATGGACAGAGGGTCAAAACATGACTAAGTGACTGAGTACGTGCTGACCACAGTTGGTTTTCCATCTCAAAGGTTGTAATCTAAGACAAAGTCTAGATCTTGGAACTCCCTTTGTCTTGAGCACAAGAGATTAACAAATATTTGTACAAGGACCTGGGGATACCATCCCTTCGAGGGCCTGAGGTCAGGTGATGTACAGAAGACGCCTTTTTGAGGCACTTGAATCTACAGCTAGGACTTTGTACTTAAATGTCACCTTAGTGAGGTCATCTCTAACCACCCTAATTAAACTTATTTAAATAAGTTTTAAAGTTTTAAGTCCTTCCTTGAACATTCTGTTGATATATGCCCCTTCCCTACCTTATTACTCTAATGTAATATTTTGTGTATTTTATTCATTTTTCTTGTTTTTCTTTTCTTGTTTTCTTTCTTATTCATTTTTCTTTTCTTCTCCCTCCATAGTGCAAGTTCTATGTGGGTAGAGATTGCTATCTGTTTCATTGACCAGTGGACCGCAGCATCCATGACAGGGCCTGGCACATTGTAGGTGCTTGCTGATATTTGTTAAATGAATTAATATATGACACCACCATTGTTGGAATTGACACTCTTTTATGTTCTCCTGGACCGGAAACTTAAGTGTCCTCAGTCTGCCCCAGGCCCAGTTCTCATACAATTCTGCTTTGAGATTGCATGCCTGATGACAACTTTGACCTCCTTGGAAGCATTTCCTCTATCTTTTTTTTTAAGGCATGAGTCTCTGGATGGAAACTTCTAAAATGTAAAGTGGAAATGTAAAGATGCTGTGCTTCTTGTGGTCCACACTAGGAAGAGGGTATGGCTTGTCAGATGTCTTAAGGCATTTATCCAGTGAGCTCAGTAAGAAGCTGGAGAAAGTTGCTGTGTGATAGGGAAGTGAACAGCTCAAAGAATAAAAGATGCCTAACAAATTAAGCTTCTGGCCTCAAGTCACTTAGCCTTTTAGGCATGATGTGTTTATTGGATTATTAACTTTATGAAAAAGCCATTGCTGATGACTGCTTGTGTGGTATCATGTGAGGGAACCACTATGTAACAGGAAAGAAAAAAAGTACTGTTCTATTTAAATGTTTGAAACATTCAGAAATAAAAAATAAGGCTAGAATCTTTCCAAAGACAGGCTGGAAGGAGTTGGACTCTTGATACACTGGTAAATATGTGATTCTCCACCATTTAATGAATGATAACTTCTCTGAAACTGGTTTGTACAAAAAACTTCTGTCCAACCTCTTCTGCTCAATTTATCTCCTCAACTTCTCGATATAGTGTAGTGACCCATGGGCTCAGTCCATGGACTTTTCTCTATCCAGAATCTTTATAGAAGCATTCATCCAGCCCAGTGGTTCTAAATACCATCTGTCAGTCCAAAATTTATGTCTCTGTCCCAAGCCTTTCTTCTAAGCTGCAGCCTCATAGATCTAATGAGCTATTAAGCATTCCCACTTGGCTATCAAATAGGCATTTCAAACTTAACATAGCCAAAACAATACTCTTAAAAAATTTTTTTATTGACATATAGCTGATTTACAATGTTGTGTTAATTTCTGCTGTACAACAAAGTGATTCAGGTATACATATATATAGTTATGTATCCATACATATATCTATATATTTATATAGCTATATATATATATATGTGCACGCACACACACACACACACATTTTTGGCCCTGCCACACAGCATACGGGATCTTAGTTCCCAGACCACAGATTGAACCCATGCCCTTGGTATTGAAAGTGTGCAGTCCTAACCGCTGGACCACCAGGGAATTCCCTGTGCATTATTTTTTTAAACATTCTTTCCGGTATGTTTTATCATAGGATAATTGAATATAGTTCTCTGCTATATAGTAGGACCTTGTTGTTTATCTATCCTCTGTATACTAGTTTGCATCGCTACTTCCAGACTCCCAATGCATACCTTCCCCAACCTCCTCCCGCTTGGCAACCACCAGTCTGTTCTCTATGTCCCTGAGTCTGTTTCCAAACAGGACTCGAGTCCTCTCAAATCCCTAGTTCCTTCCCTCAACCCTCTCCTCTCTCAGTAAAATGACACCATCATCCATTCAAACCAAGAACCTACAGTCACCCTTGATTCTTCTCATTTTCTCACCCCTTCCCTACACCCAATTCATCAGCAAATCCTGGCCATCATGTTATTATATTCTGCCACGTCTCCATCTCCTCTGCCTGTCCCCCTAGTCCAAGCCACCACATGCTGCAATAAGCATCTTTGCACAGTGCTCAATGATGTATGTAGAGCTAGGTAAACACACAGGTATTTCTGCTGGACAGCTTTCTAGTAGGACAGTTGTTGGGTCAAAGGACATGCACATTTAAAAAATATGAATAGGCATCAGAAAAGTGGCATCCAAGAGGATTTACACTGAGGGTGCTTTTCCTCATTCCCTTGCTGAGGATGGACAGTCTTTTTAATTTTTGCCAATCTGACAATGAAAAATAGTATCTAACTGATTTAACTTTCATTTATCTGGTCACTAGTAAGGCTGAGTATCTTCATGTGTGTTAGCTACTTGTATTTTTCCTGAGACTTCCCCTCAATATCCTTCCCATATTTTTTTATTTATAAGAACACTATTTTTTAGGGATATTTACCCATTGTTACACAGTGCAAGTTTTTCTCTTTAGGCTGCCATAGTCATAACTGTTCATGATGTGTACCCCTCTTGTAATCAGATAAAGCATACTATAAAACATTTAAAAAACATGTTCATTAGATTTGGCAATTAGGATGTCAGTAACGATATCAATGCAGCAGAAAGAGAGGCAGATTGTAGAGGGTTGGGGGTAGCATTTAGAGGGACTGATAGGGAATATGGTATATGTTTTGAAGAGGCTTGGCTCTGGTGGGAAGGAGAGTGTTTCCCATAGACAGTGGAGCACAGAGGAGAAGAAAATGTTAATTTTGTTAATTTTTAAATATAGGAGAGAGATGAACCCATTTCAGAGCTTGATTGATGCTCTGTTGATTGATTTGGAGGATGAAGGCGGGTGGGGGCTTCAGCATGAAAGAGGTGAAAAGACGAGAAAGAGAGCTAGCTCTTCCGTTGAGACAGGAGGGAATGAGAGCAGGATTGTTGAAGCTGTGGAGAAGGAAGGAGCTGTGGAAGGACAAGATTTTGGAGGCGATCCCAACTGATGAGAGTGGTGATGGGTTGGAGCAGCATTTGAGAAGGATGAATAGAGGAGCCCCTTAGCGGCAAACCATCCAGATTGCCACATCACAGTGAGCCCAGAGAGGCTTGGATAACTTGAATTTGGCTCCTTCCAAGTCACAGAACTCTGTATCCATTCTTTCCAGAAGTCCTCATCAGCCCAGGTGTAGCGACAAAGTGGAGACTATCTAGTTTGGGGGACATTTCTGGGGGGCTGTGGCAGAAATATCAGAGGGTAGGAAATTGGACAGTGTTGCCAGAATAGTTGACGTGACGGACCACTGTGGCTTTCATATCTGTGTCTATCTAAACCTGACTTGATGTTTAACAATTCATAAGAGATGGAAAATTTCCTTGACTTCTGCATTGTTTCTTGTTTGTATCTCTGTCAACTCAGGCATAAGAATAGCTTTAGTGGGACTTCCCTGGTGGTCCAGTGGCTAAGACTCCTCATTCCCAATGCAAGGGGGTCCAGGTTCGATCCCTGATCAAGAAACTGGATCCCACATGCCACAAGTAAGACCCAGAACAGCCAAATAAATAAATGTTTTTTCTAATAGCTTTAGTATCAGTGTCTTTATAAACTATTGCCTATCACTTTTCAGAAAATATAGGTTTATTTGGGTTTCCCTGGTGGTTCAGTGGTAAAGAATCTGCCTGCAGTGCAGGAGATGCAGGCGACTCGGGTTTGAACCCTGGGTCAGAAAGACCCTCTGGAGAAGGGCACAGCAACCCACTCCGGTATTCTTGCCTGGAGAATCCCATGGAGAGAGGAGCCTGGTGGGCTATAGTCCATAGGGTAGCAAAGAGTCAGACACGACCAAAGCAACTGAGCATGCATGCATGCATGGGTTTATTTACTGAGAGTCAACAATGTGCCAGTTTCTAGACTAGGTGCTTGAGATGGAGTGTATAAAAAGGTAGATGATGCCCCTTTTTGGGAGTACAACTTATTTCAACCAGGGAGTATATGTTTTAAAAAGGAACACATTTTATAATCAATGATTTAATTGCAATTGTGATAAGTTGCATGAAGTTTGTTTTTTTATAAATCAAATTTAAATTTATTTTAATTTTATTGGAGTAGAGTGTTAGTTTCTATTGTACAGCAAAGTGACTCAGTTATACACATATCTACTTCTTTTAAGATTCTTTTCCCATTGAGGTCATTACAGAGTATTGAGTAGAGTTCCCTATGCTATCCTATATAGTAGGTCCTTATTAGATCAAAACTGTTTTACATTTGCTAGCCAAGTGTGAGAGTACTTCTTACATCTTCCCTTTTAAAATTGAATATTGTCTTTAAAATTTTGCTTAATTGATAGGCAAACATAAAAAAATCTTTATTACCAGTAAGTAAGAAACTTTTTTCTCTTTTACATCTATTGGTCATTTGACCTTCTTCAAGAATTCATGCTCTTTATTTATTGTACATCTCCCTCTTCTTAGTCTGAGTAGATCTTTCTTTCCATGTTTAAAACCTTTAGCTACCTTTCTCTCTCTCCTCCCTTATCTCTGGTACACTAAAATATACTTTACCCAGTTTTTCTGGCCATTCCCTTTTGATCTGCTTTGAACTTCTTTCTTACCTGCTTTGGAAATGTTGGTGTGCTTAGGGATCTGACTACATTTTTATTACTTGACCCAATAAAAGATAACATATAAGTAATCCATTCTCCTCTCCATATCCTGTTTCCCACAGGTAACAATATTAAATTTGTTTCCCCTTTCAGACATTTTCCCTGCCCATATGAAATATTTCCCTCCTTCCTTCCATTCATCTATTCATCCATCCTGTCTGCAGTTACATGATACAAAATACAAACGGAATTATCATATGTATGTTCTGGAATGTATTTTTTACTTAACACTTGTGGCATGCTTTCAGTGTTAGTATATGTAAAACTATCTCTCTCTCTTTTCGTGGCTGCACTGTGTGTCACGTGGGCTCTTAGTTCCTTGACCAGGGATGGAACCCTTGTCCCCTGCAGTAGAAGCATGGAATCTTAACCACTGAGCCATCAGGAAAGTCCCTTACCTCTTTCTTTTTAACAGTGACATTGCATTCCATAATACGTATGTGCCATAGTTTATTTAATCAGTTTTGCATTGATGTTTAAATTGTATAATTTTTTTGCTGGTTTAAACACTGAACATTCTTATGATATATATTTGTGCATCTATTTGAATATCAGGAGGATAAGTTTTTCAAGATGGAATGGCTCCATTAAAAAATAGTCCATGTTGCTAAAGATTCAGAGATGTCTACGATAATAAAAACTGACTACTATCCATTGGATTTAGGAGGTTGTTGGTGACCTTAGAGCAATTTCAGGGGAGTGGGGGGTGGAATGCTAGACTTTGATGGGTTGGGAAATATTTGGGGATATGAGGAAGTGGAAGCAGTGTATATGGACAATTCCTTAGACAAATTTGTCTCTGAAGAGCAAAGAAAGGGTGGTAGTAGGGGAAAAATTGAAATCCAGAGAAGTTTTTTTCTTGTTTTTTAAATTTAGGAAGACTTAGATGTCTTCCCTGGTGGCTCAGAGGTTAAAGCATCTGCTTCTAATATGGAGACCTGGGTTCGATCCCTGGGTCAGATCCCCTGGAGAAGGAAATGGCAACCCACTCCAGTATTCTTGCCTGGAAAATCCCATGGACGGAGGAGCCTGGTGGGCTACAGTCCACGGGGTCGCAAAGACTCAGACACGACTGAGCGACTCCCAGTTCCCAGTTAGATGTCTTTAAAGGCTGATGGAAAGAGATAATTGATAGAGCAACTGCTAACTGCTAAGTCACTTCAGTCGTGTCCGACTCTGTGACCCCATAGATGGCAGTCCACCAGGCTCCACCGTCCCTGGGATTCTCCAGGCAAGAACACTGGAGTGGGTTGCCATTTCCTTCTCCGATGCATAAAAGTGAAAGGGAACTCGCTCAGTCGTGTCTGACTCTTCACAACCCCATGGTCTGCAGTCTACCAGGCTCCTCCATCCTTGGGATTTTCCAGGCGAGAGTACTGGAGTGGGGTGCCATTGCCTTCTCCAAAGTCCTTACCAAATAAAGTCCTTATTCCAGATGGGAGAGGATCCCAGAATGGAGTGGAGAGATTACCCTTAAACAAGAGGAAGGACATTACAGTTTTGAAGGGAAAAACAGTGAATAGATATAGGTAACAATAAGTTTATAGATTTGGTGGCAGGAGCTTGTCTGAGGGTGTTTATATTTCCTTATGATGGAAGAGGAAAGGTAATCCTCTTAGAACAAGGGGTTGAAGTGGAGCAGGGTTTGGGATGGAGTATTGAGGTGCTTGTGGAAAGTTTGAAATACTGTGATGAACAGGAGAGCAAGCTAGGACCACAGAAGCATAGCTGGAGTGTCAGGCAGTGTTGAAGTGAGCTTGGCAACCAAGAATTCATATTGGTCATAATCCACCATATTGTGATTTTTTTTTTTCTCCAGCAGATCTCAGTAGTTCCAGTGTGGCATAAAGCACAACAGTTGGGCTCTTCCAAGGTTACGTTTTTATTAAATAGTTGCAATGAAATGGATTATTGAGGATGATGACAAGAGTGCAGTTGAAACAATAGAATCCAAACTATCTAGGAAAAGCAGTGAAGACAAGAAGGAGCTGACAGAGCAGAAGTGAAAGGTCTATGAGGACTACCTCCCAGCCATGAGGTCTGAGGTCATTGAATGAACAGGCCAGAAGGACAGGCAACTGTAGCTATAGTGGGGTATTTGACTTAATGATGTCAAATGTAGTGAAGTCCTGGGTAATAAACTTTTGGGTGTGGCTAAGTATGATCTATGGTATTTTTAATGCCAGCTCAGTCATTCAACAAGCATTTACTGTGTGCATATTATGTACCAGACAGCACTCTTGGCACTGAAGGGCACAGAGATGAACAAAACAAAGCCCCCTCTCTCATACAGTTAATTATCTAGTGCGGGAGATTATTCATTTTTCTAAAGTGAAAGGGCACCTCATTGATAACGCTGATTACTGATTGTGTAGTTCTGTTTAGAAATAATAGTAATACCAAGGTCAAATGTTTATGTATGTGGGGCTAGGAAAGTCCATCTAGACATAGTGCCTTGCTTTATTGTAAATTACATTAACTGAATAATGAAAATTAATTTATCTTCCCCTCTTGGAACTTTTAAAGGTACTTTATATGCTATGTCATAATTGAAGATAAAACAAATATATGCACATGAAATTTGAATATTTAGCAGTTTTAAATTTTTTATACTTTTTTTAGTAGTTTTCATAGTATTTTTTTACTATAACCATATGCTTTAGAAAATATATAAGCAAATTGAAGTTTTGGCATCTTACTATGAAATTTGAGAAATCAGCATTCTTGCCCAGATAGAAAGTCACCATACGTCTCTGCACGGAAGTAGCTGACAAGCATAAATATTAAGCAAATGTTAGTAATTAGAAATGATCAGTTTAAAAGATATTTATACACTGTCCCAGACTGCATTTAAAGTGACTCATAAAGGTACATAGTGAACTATACATAAAAACTATTTTTAGTAGTTTTTATAGTATTTTAAGCAATATTAGGATATTGTTTCTAGCTGTTGACCAGATGTTGANTAAGCAAATGTTAGTAATTAGAAATGATCAGTTTAAAAGATATTTATACACTGTCCCAGACTGCATTTAAAGTGACTCATAAAGGTACATAGTGAACTATACATAAAAACTATTTTTAGTAGTTTTTATAGTATTTTAAGCAATATTAGGATATTGTTTCTAGCTGTTGACCAGATGTTGATAATATATGTACTAATCTTGTTCTAGGGATTTGATGTAATGCGTAATTATGATTGAGCAGTTTAGGAGGCAAAGAGAGCCTGTACGTTAATATTGTATCTTTATTTTATATTCTCCAATTTATACCTACTCTTCCACTTACATATACTCATATATACATTTATTAATGTTATATTTGAAGGTATTTAGCATTTATGTCTTATAGGCCTTAAATAACACCTTAAAATTATCTGCCACATATATAGTTCAATTCAAGTTCAACTACAGGTTATTTCATTGGGTTTAAAGTTTCTGTGGCCATAGCTAGATCACAGCATCCCTAAAATTAAACAAGAAACCAAATGCATGAAATCACAGCTGCGTGTGAACATGGGTTGGATTAGTCATGAGCCATCCTGATTTCTCATTTAAGGGGACTGCGTGGGTGATTTTTAGGTGATGTGTCCTGCAAGAAAGAATTAGATGCTAGCTAGAGTTCAGTTTAGAAATCCCCACCATCTGTGACCCAGGCATGAGAAGAGGGTCTTCCCTGAGGGGCATGCTGCTTTATCAAAGCTGGTCGGTGATGGTGATAAGGCTTATTGAAAAATGATGTGTCGACTCTCACTAGACTTAAAAAGTGTTTTACGCGTATAAATGACCTGGGTTTTAAAGCATTCTATTCTTTTTCGTGTGTGCTCAGTCATGTTCGACTCTTTGTGACCCTTTGGACTATAGCCTGCCAGACTCCTCTGTCCATGGAATTTTTCAAGCAGATTTGCTCCATTGGTGGGCTTGTGGCGGTCTGGAGACCCTAGCTGACCACTGGGAGGCCTCAGTTGCCCTTTTGTTTTGGAGCCTTGATTTTTACTCTATTTTGTCTCTGCTCTTGCTTTTCTTCTTTTTGATACTGTTTTTTAAGTTTCTGCTATCTTGTTCTATATATCTTTATATTCCCTGGTGGCTCAGATGGTAAAGCATCTGCCTGCAATGCAGGAGACCCAGGTTCAATCTCTGGGTCGGGAAGATCTTCTGGAGAAGGAAATGGCAACCCACTCCAGTACTCTTGCCTGGAAAATTCCATGGATGAAGGAGTCTGGTAGGCTGCAGTCCATGGCGTCATGAAGAGTCGGACACGACTGAGCGACTTCACTCACTTCACTATGTATCTTTATGAGTCACTTTAAATGCAGTCTGGGACAGTGTATAAATATCTTTTAAACTGATCATTTCTAATTACTAACATTTGCTTAGTATTTATGCTTGTCAGCTACATCCCTGCAGAGACGTATGGCGACTTTCTATCTGGGCAAGAATGCTGATTTGATCTCTCAAATTTCATAGTAAGATGTCAAAACTTCAATTTGCTCATATATTTTCTAAAGCATATGGTTAATAATAATAAAATTAAACAGCTATCAAAATTGAACGCTTATTCTAGACCAGGCACTATGCTGTGCCCTTTACTTGTGAATATACTTGAATCCTCACAGCGTTAAGTGGCTCTTATTATTAATCACTTTTTGCAGATGGGGAAACAGATTCAGGGAGGTTGAATAACTGGCCCAAAGTCACACAGCTAAAAAGTAGTGAAGCTATGATTTGAATGCTCTAGATCCAGTCCTTGTAGGCACTTTTCTATTCCATACTGCTCTTAATTAGAAACCTAGCAAATCAGAACTCCAAGTCCTAGTAGAAGAGGCTGTTCTGTGTTGCAGAACATTCACAGGTCTGGCAGATTTTATCTCAGTGTTAAATCTTCAGTATGGCCCATTTCCATCTCTTCTATCACTGCCCTCTAATTTGGGCTCTCATCATCTTCCCCCTGGGTTTATACTAGATCCTCCTCAAATCTATATTCTGCAAAACTGTCAAGAGTGATCTAACAAGTCCTTGCCTTCCTGAAGAGTCATTCCCATTGTCCAAGGCTAATTATCCATGTCTCTGAGCATAGCATATCAAGCTCCTCCTTTGATCCCCATTTGCCTCTTCCACATTCTTGCTTCCAATTTGCTATACAGTGTCACCGCACTTCTTGCCTGTGCACATTGCTTTGTGCCGCTATGCTTACGCTTTAGCTTTTGTAAATGCTGTGCCCTCTACCTGGTTAACCATCTGGTAGATATTTACAACCATGTCATGTGCTACTGCTGTTTCATTCTAGTTCCCTTTCTCCAAGCTGGAATAGATGCCCCACCTTGGCATTCTCATAATACCCTGTGTGTATATTTCTTTGATTACCGTGTTCTGTTATGACTGCCTCTCTAAGTATTTCCTTTGATAGACTGTGTGTTCTTTGTGGGCAGATACTCTGCACAGTTGGCCTTCCTAAATAGTCAGCAGTTCTGTAAACAGTGCAGAATACAGAGCTCCACGTCAGGGAAAGAAGTAGAATTTCAAAGGCCTGAAACCACACAGACATTCAGAGATAACTACCAGTACAGGAGAAGGAGATATCACAGAATAATCTTTGGGGCCGGATACATTTACATCATTTAATCTAGGAGCCAGAAGGGACTTCAGGGGATGAGAGTGGGAGTCTGTATCCAAGAAAAATTGGAAAGATCTGAGAAACCAGACTTAGCACCTTTGCAGTTTGAATCTACCTTAAATTTGTCTGAGCAACCTTGACTAGATACAGAAGACAGACACATTTTAATAAACATTTAGATTTCTTTTCTTGGACAGACATCACCTTACAATTGAAAGGGATGATTGATAAAATAGTCAACACAGTATCCTAATGTAAAACTTTTGTTGACTGTAAGCAATGTTGCATGTCCCTCAGCTGTTACCAACCAAGAGGATGTTCTCAGTTGATGCCTTTGTGTATAGATGGCTGGATCCAAACAAGGGGATTTAGGGAAGCCCTGCATCCCTGGGAACTTTCTTTTCTACATGGAGACTTTTTTGGGGGGCAAGGGTGAGTTTGGCAGACTCACCACATAACATGTTTTGGTTTCATTTCTCTATGCTCTAAAATCCTCTCTCTTTTACCTTTAGATTTGAAAATAATTAGTTATTTTCCTCCAAAGTGGGCTGGATTTTGCTAGGTATGCTTCACTCATGTTTTGGAAACCCACACACATCCAGGTATTAATTCTGACTGTGGTAGATTGGTCTGCTTCAGATACGGTAATTGCCTTCATCTAGCTAGTAGAGTCCACTGTGGATGTACTTTATGGCAGCAGGATCTCCATTCATTAAGCTGCTCTGCTTGCATCTGGGCAACTGCGTTACAATCATCAGAATGATTTATTCTTTCCTAATTAACATATAACTATATGTAAGCAGAATCATGCTAATACATGGCAATTAGTAAGAATTGTTTCTCTTCACCCTCCTTTAAGCAAATTGTTTTCCAACTTTTTGATCACTCTCTGTTACCAGCAAAATTTTTGATCACCTCTAATATACTCAAGGGCTTCCCTGGTGTCTCAGTGGCAAAGAATCTGCCTGCCAAGGAGGAGACCCAAGTTCAATCCCTGGGTGGAGAAGATTCCCTGGAAAAAGAAATGGCAACTCACTCTAGTATTCCTGCCTGGGAAATCCGAAGGACAGAGGAGTCTGGTGGGCTACAGTCCATGGGGTCACAAGAGTTGGACATGACTTAGCAACTACACAACAACAACAAATACACATAAATTTATTTACAAACTGTGTATTTCTCATTGTCCCAATATTTTATAAGGCACTTACAAAAATAAAGAAGGGTGTGAGATGAAACAAACCCTCTTTAAGATTAATTTTAATATTTATTAATAGTGTAACAACCACTGCTCTCACTTTGAGAGCAGTGACACTGTGGTGCCTCATTTGAACAAAATCTTGGTTTATGGTATATACAGCTACCTGAGGGTCTCATTCTAAGTTGTTTATCTTAATACTTGATTTTTTTTTTTAAAAATTATTTTTCGTTGTGCTGGGTGTTTGTTGCCATGCAGGCTTTTTCTTTGTTGCATCAAATGGGGCTACTGTTTGTTGCAATCCCTGGCTTCTCATTGAGGTAGCTTCTCTTGCTACAGAGCGTAGGCTCTAGGTCGCCCAGTCTTCAGTAGCTGCAGCATGTGGGCTTAGTTGCTGCACAGCATGGGATCAGGTGTCAAACCCCTGTCTCCTGCATTGGCAAGCAGATTCTTTACCGCTGAGCCACCAGGGGTGGCCCTATACTTGAGTTTATGACTGTTGTAGCTGAGAATAGATACCTCACAAAACATATGAATCTAAAAATTAAAAAGTGCATTGTTGGATGCACTTACTAAATAACAGTATAAATATTAATTTCAGGAAACAGTTATACAGACGTTTTGTTGTTCCATCTTCTCAGCTCTCAGCATGCTGTCTTTTCATCTTTTTAACATACGGTTCAATACTCATGGAATATCTTCATTTGGAAGAGTTAGAAGATGAAATACATCTCTTAGGCAATAAGTAAATAATAATAGAAAAAAATTTCAAATCTACTCTGTATTCTTTATAAAAGCCCCTTTGATTAAAAAATATTTTACTGTTTGAATGCATTTAAAGTCTCCTACTGCCTTAGAGATATTTTGAGAGTATAAAGCTGCTGGTTACAAGATGTTTAGTTACATTTAACCTTAAAACTTTAAAAAGTACGTTTTTAAGTCATCGTTTACATACAATAAGCTATGCATATTTAAAGTATACAATTTAATAAAATTTGACATCTCTGTATATCCATGAAACCATTACCAAAATCAAGAAAGTAATCATATCTATTACCTTCAGAAGTTTTCCTTTTGCTATTTTGTAATCCTTCCTTGGAGGAACCTGGTGGGCTACAGTCCATGGGGTCATGAGTTGGATACCACTTAGTGACTAAACAAACCACATTAATCCTTCCTTCCTGTTCATCTCTGTATTATATCCCTGTTTTCTCACAACCACTGATCTGTTTTCTGTCACTACACATTATTTGTCATTTTCTACCAGTTTTATGTAAATGAAATAATGTACTACTGTGTATTCTTTTTTGTCTCATTTTTTTCAGTCAACATAATTAGTTTGATACTCGTTCAGATTGCTGTCAGTAGTTCAATCTGTTCTGTTGTTGAGCAATGTTCCATTATATGGATATACTGCAAGTAAGAAAAATCCATTCACCTTTTCATGGGCATTTGGGTTGTTTCCAGTTTTTGGCTATTATGAATAATGCTGTTATTATCATTCACATGCAAATCTTTGCATGGACATATGCTTTTGCTTTTCTTGGGTTAATACCTAGAAGTGGAAAGTCTGGGCCATCTGGGAGATATATGTTTAACTTTTTGAGAAACTACTAAAATGTTTTCCAGCATGGTTGTATCATTTTATTAATACATTCCCACTGCAGTGTATGAGAGTTCCAGTTGCTTCAAATCTTGGCCAACATTTGTTACATTTTTAGTTTTAGTCATTCTGATGAGTGAGTAGTGGCATTTCATTGTGATTTTAGTTTGCATCTCACTAAGAATTAATGATGTTGAACATCTTTTCAGATGCTTATTTGCTATTTATGTGTCTTTGGCTAAAAATTTGCCTAAATTTTTGGTTCATTTTAAAAGTTTAGAGTTTTTTTTTTGTCTCAAAAATCTTTATTTAAATAAACATTAACACACATAAAGCATTGAATTTTCCTGGCTCTTGTGTCCCAATCCTGTGTTTCTTTTTTTTGGTGGGGGTGATTAGCAAGAACTACTTTTTTTTTAATTGGAGCATAATTGCTTTACAATGTTGTGTTAGTTTCTGCTGTACAACAGCATGAATCAGCTAAAAGTACACATATATATCCTCCCACTGGAGCCTCCCATCCCTCTAGGTCCTCACAGAGCACTGAGCTGGGCTCCCTGTGCCATACAGAAGCCTCCCACTAGCTAGCTATTTTACACAGGGTAGTGTATATATGTCCACGCTACTCTCTCAATTTGCCCCACCCTCTCCTTACCCCACACCATGTCTCTTCTCTACATTTGCATCTCTATTCCTGCCCTGCAAATAGGTTCATCAGTACTGTTTTCTAGATTCCATATATATGCATTAATATGCGATATGTACTTTACCCATTCTGACTAACTTCACTCTATATGGCAGATGATAAGTTCATCCATATCACTACAAATGACAAATTTCATTCCTTTTCGTGGCTGAGTAATATTCTATTGTGTATACATACCACTTCTTCTTTATCCATTCATCTGTTGTGGGACATTTAGGCTGCTTTCATGTCCTGGCTGTTGTAAATAGTGCTGCTGTGAATACTGGGGTACATGTTTCTTCGTGAATTATGATTTTCTCAGGGTGTATTCCCAGTAGTGGGATTGCTGGGTCATATGGTGGTTTTAATTTTAGTTTTTTAAGGAACCTCCATACTGTTATCCATAGTGGTTATATCAATTTACATTTCTACCAACAGTGCAGGAGGGTTCCTTTTTTTCCACAGCCTCTCCAGCGTTAATTTTTTTAGATTTTTTAATGATGATGGCTGTTCTGACTGGTATGAGGTGATACCACATTGTAGAGGGTAGAGTTTTGAGAGTACCTGATGTGTTCTGGATACAAGTCATTATCAGATATACTGTTTACAAATATTTTCTTCCAGTATAGTTTTTTCTTTTAATTTTCTTATTAGCATTTTTCAAAGAACAGAGTTTTTAGTTTATGTTTTAGCAAGTTCTGGATCACATTTTTGGTATTATATCTAAGAAATCTCTGCATTTTTTGCATATGTCTACCCAGTTTTCTCAGCACCATGTGTTGGAAAGACTGTCACTTCACCGAATTCCCATGCATCTTTAAAAAAACAATTTTATTTTTGACTGTGCTGGGTCTTCATCGTTGCATGCGGGCTTTCTCTAGTTGTGCTGAGTGAGGCCTACTCTGCGTTGCTCTGTACAGGCTTCTCATTGTGGTAGCTGCTCTTGTGGCATGCAAGCTCTAGGTGGGTGGGCTTTAGTAGTTGTGGTGCTTTGCCTCAGAAGTTGTAGCACATGGGCCTAGTTATTCCACGGCATGTGGGATCTTCCTGGACTAGGGATTGAACCCATGTCCCCTGCATTGGTAGGCAAATTTGTAACCACTGGATTACCAAGGAAGCCCCTCCCTTACATCTTTATCAGAAATTAAGGGACTATAAACATAAGGATTTATTTATAGACTCTGTTCTCTTCCAGTGTCTACCTGTATGCTACTAAAACACTCCCTTGATTACTATAGATTTATAATAAGTCTTGAAAACAGATTGTGTAACTCTTCTAATTTGGTTCTGTATATGTCTTGAACTTCACAATATGTTTTATAAATTGTTTTGCTTTAAGGAGTCAATTATATTTTTACAGGAAACATAAATAAGAAAATGATATTTTTTACCTGCATATTTTGGAGTAGGAAATGGCAACCAACTCCAGTATTCTTGCCTGGAAAATTCCATGGGCAGAGGAGCCTGGTGGGTTACAGTCCATGGGATCACAAAGAGTCAGACACAACTGAGTGACTAACACACACATCTCCCCACATATTTACTATAGCATGTGTTCTTCATTTGGAGAAGGCAATGGCACCCCACTCCAGTACTCTTGCCTGGAAAATCCCATGGATGGAGGAGCCTGGTAGGCTGCAGTCCATAGGGTCGCAAAGACTGAGTGACTTCACTTTCACTTTTCACTTTCATGCATTGGGGAAGGAAATGGCAACCCACTCCAGTGTTCTTCCCTGGAGAATCCCAGGGACAGGGGAGCCTGGTGGGCTGCCGTCTGTAGGGTTGCACAGAGTTGGACACGACTGAAGCGACTTAGCAGCAGCAGCAGCAGCAGCAGCAGTGTTCTTCATTACTTTTTATAGATTCATATTTCTATTATTTTTGTCTGGTATTATTTTTATTCTGCCTGAAGGACTTCCTTTAACATTTTTTACAGTTGCAGATATGATTGTGATTAATTCTTTCAATTTTTACATTAAAAAAGTTTTTATTTCACCTCTGTTTCTGGGTTTAGAATTCTAGGTTGGCAGATATTTTCCTTTCAGTGTTTCAGAGATGTTACACTGTCTTCTCATTTGCATTGTTTCCAGTGGTAAATTTACTTTCATCATTATCTTTATTCTTCTGAGAATGGTATGTTGTTTCTCTCCTGCCTCTCACCTGCTGGCTGCTTTTAAGAATTTCTCATTATCTTTAGTTTTAAAACATTTGACTATGCTCTCCCATATGGTGCAGTTTTCTTTCTGCTTCTTGTGAAATTCATTGAGCTTCTTGAATCTGTGAATTTGTACTGTTCATCAAATTTAGAAAAAAACTTGGGCCAGTATTTTCTCAAATATTTTTAGTGCCCCCATTTCCTTTGATGACTCCAATGACATGCATATTAGGCAGCTGAAAGTTGTTCCACTGCTCATTAATGCTCTGTTTTCTTCTGTGTTTTTTTTTCTGTATCATTTGAATAGTTGCTATTGCTGTCAACTTCAATAATCTTTTCTATTACAATGTGTAATCTGCTATTAATCCAATTCTGTGTATTTTTCATCTCAGACATTGTTTTTTTTTAATTAATTTATTTTAATTCGAGGCTAATTACTTTACAATATTGTGGGTTTTGCCATACATCAACATGAGGACATTGTTTTTTATCTCTAGGTTTGATTTGAGTCTTTTTAAAAAAATCTTTCATGTCTTTATTTAGCTTTTTAAAATATGGAATACAGTTACAATAACTCTCTTAATGACTTTGCTAATTCTAACATTTGTGTCCATTCTTGGTCAGCTTTTGATTAATTTTTCCTCTCATCATGGACTTGTATTTTCTTGCTTTTTTGCATGCCTATTTTTTTTAAATTGGGTACTAGATATAAATTTTACCTTGTTGGGTGCTGATATTTTTATATTAGTACAGATATGCTTGAGCTCTGTTCTTGGATGCCCTTGAGTTACTTGAAACAGATTAATCCTTTCAGGCTCTTCTGTTTAGATTTGTCAGGCAGTGCACAATCTAGGACTAATTATTTCCCATTATGTAGGCAAGACCCTTCTGAGTACTCTGCCCAGTACCCTGTGAATCATGAGGTTTTCCAGTCTGACTGGTGGAACAGGCACTATTTCTGGTCATGTCTGAGTGACAGGCACTGTTCTTTTGAATCCTTTCAGCTAGGGTTCCTTCTCTGGCCTAGTGTAATTTCCTCACAGGCATGCCACACTGTTGACGCGTCCTTTGCTGAATATGTGACGGAGGCCCTCTGTAGACCCTCTGCACTTCTCTCTGTGTGACTCTCTCAGGCGCTCTGTCCTATGAACTCCAGCCAGACTCTCATCTCTGTCACCACAACTCAGGGAGTTCACCGGGCCCTGCCTGTATTTGTCCTCCCTGCACCATGGCCTGGAAACGCTCTCAAGACAATGAGCCTGGAAAGTCAGGGCTCATCCTGTTTGCTTCCTGTCTCCCAGGGATCACAGTCCTCCATTGTGTGATACTCAGTGTCTTCAAAATTGCCATTGTTTTATATATTTTATTCATTTGGGGAGGTGGAGGGGGTCCAGGCAGGGTAAAAATCCATTCTTGGCCAGAAGTAGAAGGCCACTGACATTTTATAATCCCCAATTTTCATGAGCAATTATAATTTATAGCTCCATTTCAGTTCTAATTTTTCAAAAAGTGTATACATCATCATGTTTCTTGACATAGCTAGATCAGTTCTAAATATCTGTTCAAAAGTATACAGAATGACATGCAGCAATGCAAGTCTTTCCATATCACTCATCAGTTTCTGTGTGAAACATACTATCATTTGCTTAATGATAGCAGTTTAATTCAGGTTTTTTTGGTTAAACTAATGTCCTTTGAAAGACATTGGTTCACTTTTTCATTTTCAATGAGCTATAAACTTTGCCAAAATTGTCCATTGCCCTTGGCCCAAACAGCAAAATGCTTTTGTTGTATCATTTAAGTGGGACAAGAGGTGATGATGGATAGGATTTATATGCAAAACCATGACATAATTATTACCCATAGGTTTAGAGGAATAATTTAATATTGGTTCAGTCTTTTTGCCCTTAAGCGTGGGTCGTTTTTTCTGGACTTCTCTGTCATCTCTAAAGTTGTCAGCATAGTTTCTCACTGAAAAAAAGGCCTGAAACTTTAAACTTAAGTGCACTTTAACTCACAATTCATCTGTATTCTTTAATAGAAAATCAATGTCACTTTGTAAGACCCAGTTACATCTTAAAGAACAAATCGCCAGTCTATGTTCAATGCAGGATGCAGGATGCTTGGGGCTGGTGTATGGGGATGATCCGGAGGGATGATGTGGGGTGGGAGGTGGGAGGGGGGTTCATATTTGGGAGTTCGTGTACACCCGTGGCAGATTCATGTCAGTGTATGCCAAAACCAATAGAGTACTGTAAAGTAAAATAAAGTAAAATGGATGCTCTAAAAAAGAAAAGAAAAGAAAAGAAACCTACTGCCAACATCCAATAATCATTACTGTCAGGAAAATTTTCTTTGTGATCTAAATCCTGTACAACAAAATCTAAATTTATATCTCCTTCACTCTCAAAGGAGACAGATATCAGCTTATTTGAATTCTTTCTCTTCTTTTTTAAAAAAGTCTTTCTGGAAGCCACAATTCAGCTTTCTCTCCTCCCAAAGAAACAACCCCTATTCTTTTAACTTTTCCTGGCAAACTGTTAATTTATTTGGTTCTCCCACTTAACACGTAGAAAGTGTTATATTTTCCTGCTCCATTCACACACCTGCAGTCAGCATTATGGGTCTGGTCAGTCAGAGGTAAGCACACAAGGGAATTTATATGCTAGGTCACTGGATGATGTGCCTGAGACAAGGCAGTCTGAGCAAACAGAAGAGAATCGTTTTTATCAGCAATTTCACAATACCACTTCAAATTATCCCAGTTTGGACAGGTAGAGTTATAGCATCCAAGCTGAAGAAGAAAATTAACCAAAAGTGACTGCCATCTCTATGCAATAGGATTGGTCCACTTTTGTCCTTTTGCCCCATCATGTTTTCAGGTATGACTTGTAGCTGAGCAAATGAGAGGATGAGCCTTGGAGACAGACCAACCTGGTTTGAATCCTGGATCCTGGATGAAGAGATAGCCTTAAGTATTTTCTTTGGACTTTTGTTTCCTCCTGTGCAAAATGGGGGTCATACCATCTCAAAGTATTGTTGTGACTACTGAATTATGTGTACTGATGAATGCAAAGTTCCTGGAACAAATAAAAATCCAAGCAATGGTGAAAAAAAAAAAAAGAACAAATGCACATATAAAAACTGACAAAAATAAAAATAGCTAGACCTTAGAGTTTAGCACTCTCTCTGTTCACATTACTTTGCTGCTGCTGCTGCTGCTAAGTCGCTTCAGTCGTGTCCGACTCTGTGTGACCCCATAGACGGCAGCCCACCAGGCTCCCCCGTTACTGAGATTCTCCAGGCAAGAACACTGCTGCATATTTTAAAAACTCATGAATCTTTATAATAAACCCAAGACAGTAGGTACCGTTTTCTTCTTTTTACCAGTGAGGAATTTGGGAGCTTCCCATGTGGTGCTAGTGGTAAAGAACCTGCCTGCCAGTGCAGGAGACATAAGAGACACGAATTTGATCCCTGGGTTGGGAAGACCCCCTGGGGGAGGGCATGGCCACCCCCTCCAGTATTCTTGCCTGGAGAATCCCATGGACAGAGGAGTCTGGAGGGCTACAGTCCACAGGTTTGCACAGAGTTGGACATGACTGAAGCGACTTAGCACACATGCACAGTTTTCTTCCTTTAACCAGTGAAGAAATTGAAGCACTGAAAGGTTTAGTAGCTTGCCCAAGGTCACACAGATAGTCATTCATGAAGTTGGGATTGCTATTCAGGCAGTTGGGGTCCAAAGGCCATGTTTTTGGGCTGACACCAGACTGCCTCAGGAATATAAAACACTTTGCTCTCAGCTCTGGTGCCACTCTTCAGTTTTCTGGGTGAAGACATTCAGCGAAGTTTATTGATCTCATATTGTGCATCAGACACTGTGCCAAGTAAGCTCTTAGGGGTACTAAGTCCAGATACAGTGCCTACCTTCACATCTGGTAGAAGTTTCTACTTTGAGCATAAGTATTACCATCTTCCCATTTACATGTGCCATGTGTGTTGCATGTTTGAGAGAGGGAGGGGTACCAATATGCCCAACAAATTAAACACAAAAAATTGGTTTTATTTGCTGGCCACTACACGGACATTATTTGATGTTTTTCTAATTCACATCAGTTACCGTTTTGGGAATACCACAAAGAATTTTAATCAAGCACTGTTCTTACAAGGAATTCTATGTCTTTGATGGTCTTTTTTTATATTTTGGTCATTGCCCAAGATCATATAACTAATAAAAATCTTGGTCTTCAGAATTTAAGTGGAAAAAGCAATGGCACCCCACTCCAGTACTCTTGCCTGGAAAATCCCATGGATGGAGGAGCCTGGTGGTCTGCAGCCCATGGGGTTGCGAAGAGTTGGACACGACTGAGCGACTTCACTTTCACTTTTCACTTTCATGCATTGGAGAAGGAAATGGCAACCCACTCCAGTGTTCTTGCCTGGAGAATCCCAGGGACAGGGGAGCATCTATGGGGTTGCACAGAGTCGGACACGACTGAAGCGACTTAGCAGCAGCGGAATTTAAGACAATTCAAGAGAGCTCCCCCACCCCTTCTTGAAAACTAGCTCTGTTAAGTGTTGCTGTTAATGTTCTTTTAATCTACAGGAATAGGGCATAAAATAGATATATCTCTTTGGATAAATAATTCTACATATGTTCATTATACCAAGATTATTGTGTTGTTTAAGTTGTTTACACACACTAAGTTTTTATCTGCTATGCTATCAGTAATTGAGAGATGTATATTAACCTCCCATTTTAAAAAACTAATTTCTTTTAATTGGAGGCTAATTACTTTACAATATCGTGGTTAACTTCCCATTTTGATGGTAAGATTTTTCAGTTCCCTCTTGCTTCCTGGTAGCTCGGTGATAAAGAATCTGCCTGCCAATGCAAGAGACATGGGTTCAGTCCCTGGATTCGGAAGATCTCCCAAAGAAAGAAATGGCAGTCCACTCCAGTATTCTTGCCTGGAAGATCCCATGGACAGAGGAGCCTGGCAGGCTACAGTCCATGGGTTGCAAAAAAGTCAGACATGACTTAACGACTAAACAACAACAGCAACTTGATTTGTAGGTATTTGCATTACAATATTTTCCTGAATTTTGACTAATAAGTATTTGCAACTTTATAACTCAATGCACCATCTTTCCTAAAATATCTTCTTGTGGGCAGGAAGCCCATAAGACGTTTCATCTGAGTCTTGACACCCCACAACTAACGTGAAACAAACTGTCCATCAGAGCTCGGGTTTGAACACTCATGTTATCTGAGCTGTGGTTCTTTTCAATGGATAATCCTTACACACTCAGTTGTGTTTGACTCTTTTTGACTCTGGACTGGAGCCGCCATATACCTATAATTGAATTTCAGTGAAGGACTAAAGTTTTCTCGGGCTGTGGTCTCTCCATTAAATCCTAGTACTGTTTGTCAATTGGGAGAAAATGAAAGGTCACAGGTTTTCTGTGATGCAAATCTGTCTGGCTTTCTTATTTGTGCCTCAGTATTTTTTTGAATTCTATTTTTTAAAATGTGATATGACATTTGCCATAAAAATATATCACTTAAGTCACTGCAAATGCCTTGTTTTCATTTATGAATTTCTAGGAAACACTCTACCCTATGGTATGGGGATGGTGGTGGTGGTGAGGCAGGGAGCAGGTTTCTTCTTTAAGATGTTAATGATAGGTTTAGTACAATTAAGAAATTATTATTTCTTCTTTGGCATATTAATTATTAAGAAGTATCTTTAAATTTCCAAAAAGTATCAGGATTAAAGATTATTTTTTGTTGTTGACTTCATATTTAATTTCCTTGAGGTCAGAGACCATGGTCTGTATGAGAATGGATTTCTTTGAAATCTACTGAGTCTTGCATGATTATTTGGTGGGGCGGGCAGTAAATGTTCCAATTGGATATAGAATTCTACATATGTTCATTAAATTAGACCTATTTTGTTCAACTTGTCTTATATTTAGTAATTTTTTATCTGCTTATACTATTAATAATTGAAAGAAGTATGTTATTTCCCCTCTTTTTTTTTTTTTGCAAATTCTATTTTATTTCTTGACTACACCTATCAGTATAGTGCTAATATACATAGATTACGTCATATTTTCTTTTTAAATTGAAGTATAGTTAATATTAAAGGAAATGAAACCTAAATATTCATTGGAAGGACTGATGCTGAAACTGAAGCTTCAGTACTTTGGCTACCTGATGCAAAGAGCCAACTCATTGGAAAAGACCCTGATGCTGGGAAAGACTGAAGACAAAAGGAGAAGGGGACAACAGAGAGTTAGATGGTTAGATAGCATCATCAACTCAATGGACATGAATTTGAACAAACTCCGGGAGATAATGCAGGAGAGAGAAGCCTGGCATGCTGCAGTCCAGGGGGTTGTACAGAGTTGGACACATCTCAGTGACTAAACAACAATAATAATAGTTAATATACTTTATTATATGTTACATATAGTTATATGTAAGATATACAATATAGTAATTTACAGTTATTAAAGGTTAGACCCCATTTAGAAGTGACAGTGATAGAGTTAGTCACTTAGTCATGTCCGACTGTTTACAACCCCACAGACTGTAGCCCGCCAGGCTCCCCTGTCCATGGAATTCTCCAGGCAGGAATACTGGAGTGGGTAGCCGTTCCCTTCTCAAGGGGATCTTCCTGACCCAAGGATTGAACCCAGGTCTCCTGTATTGCAGGCAGAATCTTTATCATCTGAGCCACCAGAGAAGCCCAGACTTCTTTTATAGTTATAAAATATTGGCTATATTCCCTGTGTTGTATCCTTTTGGCTTATTTTCTATGATCTCCCATTTTGATGGTAATTTTTCAGTTTCTCTCTCTATTTGTACATAATCTTCTGTTATATATTTGGAGGGATTTTCTGAGTGCATGTTAATAAAACATACTTGATTTTTTTAACTCTATGTAGTAGCCTTTTATAATGATTTTATTTTTAAATTTTGTTTTTTAGATATTAATATAACTGTCTCAACTTTACTTTGGTTTTCATTTACCTGGTATATCTTTTTTCCATCTTTTTACTTTCAGTCTTTCGTGATCTTTATGTTTTAGATGTGTCCCTTGTGAAATGGTACATACCTGGAATTTTAAATTTTATGTAGTCTGTTGCTGCTGCTGCTGCTAAGTTGCTTCAGTCGTGTCCAACTCTGTGACCCCATAGACAGCAGCCCCCCAGGCTCCCCCATCCCTGGGATTCTCCAGGCAAGAACACTGGAGTGGGTTGCCATTTCCTTCTCCAAGGCATGAAAGTGAAAAGTGAAAGTGAAGTCACTCAGTCGTGTCCGACTCTTAGCGACCCCATGGACTGCAGCCCACCAGGCTCCTCCGTCCATGGGATTTTCCAGGCAAGAGTACTGGAGTGGGGTGCCATTGCCTTCTCCTATGTAGTCTGTGAACCTCTGTATTTTAAAGTATGAGTTTTACTTGTACATTAAAAAATGTTAGTTGACATATTGGAGCTTTTTTTTTTTTTTACCATCTTATGTTTTATTTTCTATTTATTTCATTTTTCTATGTTTTTTCTCCTTGCATTTAACTTTTTTTTCGTTATTCTATTTTCCCATTACTGACTACAAGATCACATCTCAAGTGAGCTGGCTAGTAACAGAGTTAACACTGGAAATAGCCATCTAAGGTGAGGTTGAGGATGGAATGCAGCTTTACCAAAAGTAGTCAGATTGGCAAGTGATAGGGCAGAGGAGGCAAGAAGCTGATGGAGGTCATGGCTTATATATTCTCCTTAGGGATGAGAATTAAGAGTATTTCCTCAAGACTACCTAAGAAAAGGCCTGTGAAACAGGCTTAACATTTTATAATTCAATAAAGACCAAAAAATAGTGAAGTCAAGAAAATGTTGATACTTCCAGAACGTGTGTAGCTTTGCTGTGATGTTTATATGCTCTATTATCTTGTTAATAATTAGTTTAATTACTTTTATTACCTTTGTCATGCTGATGGATTCTAAAAGCCCACCAGGCTCCTCTGTCCATAGGATTTCCCAGTCAAGAATACTGGAGTGGGGGGTTTCCTAGGTGGCTCAGTGGTAAAGAACCTACCTGTCAATGCAGGAATACTGGACTGGGTTGCCGTTTCCTTCTCCAGGGGATCTTCCTGACCTAGAGATCAAACCTGGGTCTCCCGCATTGCAGGCAGATTCTTTACCATCTGAGCCACCAGGGAAGCTACCAACTGAACTAAAGGCAAGTAAAATGACTTATAGATGACAGCGAGGGTACAGCTGAGGTTGTAGACCGGGAATGATTTAGGACCTGGGTATAGGAGCAGACAAGGCAGACTATGTAGCCTTGGTACAGGTTTGGGATTTTGATGGACAGCTGCTGCAGTGGGATGAAGGTGCATGGATATGGAAGATATTGGTGAGAGTGGTTCAAATGTTGCACTATCTGGAGTCCAGGATGGATAGGGAAGGAAGATAGATCAACGGGAGGCAAGTAGACCAAGAGAAAGTGGAGGGAAGGCTCAAGAGACTGTGATCTTGGTAAGGTTGTAGATAGGTATAAGCTGTAATTGAAAAATAGGGCTTCTTGAATTTAAGATTTCAGAGGGGGCAGTCCTGCTTGGTCAACTCCATGAGTGAAAAATAAAGGGAAGATGCACAGTATTAGCAGTTGCGTTTTGTGATCGTGTGATCTTTGATTCCTCAGTGACACTCTTACTTCCTTGGCTTTTACTCCTACTTGGTCTCATTATTGTGCCATTGTGCTTGTCTCATCACAGAACTCTGCTGCCTCTCCAGCAATATCAGTTTTCTAATAAATTTGGCTTTGTTTTCATTTCAGTGTGTCTGTGCCATCCTTGGTCTTTAATTGCCAGTCAATTGGTGATACCTAGTTTTTCCAGGAGCCGCTGATTTTGGGGTCAGTTCTTCAACCATAATCACACATATGGAAATTCATTTCCACAGTGCTTTTGATTGCTGTGTTCAATATTTTATAATTGTTTTGGCCATGGTCCTGCCTGGATAGAGCCAGTGGAGCACTAGCTCGTGAATGCAATTGCCTGGGCTTGAATCCTAATGTGGATAATAATAGTACCTCATTCTTGGGGTTGTTGTGAGTATTAAACGAATGTATGTCCAGTACTTGTTGCCTGACATGTAATAAATTCTCAGTGAATGGAACTATTGGGGTTGATGATGACAGTGATGGTGATCAACAGTAGTGGTGGCATATGCAACAACACACTGTGCCAAATATGGTGTTAGGTGCTGGGCCAGATACATAGAATGATGTTGAAAAAGTCCTCGTTCTCATGGAGAGTATATATTCTCCTGGAGGGTGAAAATTAAGAATATTTCCTCAAGACTTCCTAAGAAAGGGCCTATAAAAGAGGCTTAGCATTTTATAGCTCAATAAAGACCAAAAAATAATGAAATCAAGAAAGTGTTGATATNCAGTCAGCATTATGGGTCTGGTCAGTCAGAGGTAAGCACACAAGGGAATTTATATGCTAGGTCACTGGATGATGTGCCTGAGACAAGGCAGTCTGAGCAAACAGAAGAGAATCGTTTTTATCAGCAATTTCACAATACCACTTCAAATTATCCCAGTTTGGACAGGTAGAGTTATAGCATCCAAGCTGAAGAAGAAAATTAACCAAAAGTGACTGCCATCTCTATGCAATAGGATTGGTCCACTTTTGTCCTTTTGCCCCATCATGTTTTCAGGTATGACTTGTAGCTGAGCAAATGAGAGGATGAGCCTTGGAGACAGACCAACCTGGTTTGAATCCTGGATCCTGGATGAAGAGATAGCCTTAAGTATTTTCTTTGGACTTTTGTTTCCTCCTGTGCAAAATGGGGGTCATACCATCTCAAAGTATTGTTGTGACTACTGAATTATGTGTACTGATGAATGCAAAGTTCCTGGAACAAATAAAAATCCAAGCAATGGTGAAAAAAAAAAAAAGAACAAATGCACATATAAAAACTGACAAAAATAAAAATAGCTAGACCTTAGAGTTTAGCACTCTCTCTGTTCACATTACTTTGCTGCTGCTGCTGCTGCTAAGTCGCTTCAGTCGTGTCCGACTCTGTGTGACCCCATAGACGGCAGCCCACCAGGCTCCCCCGTTACTGAGATTCTCCAGGCAAGAACACTGCTGCATATTTTAAAAACTCATGAATCTTTATAATAAACCCAAGACAGTAGGTACCGTTTTCTTCTTTTTACCAGTGAGGAATTTGGGAGCTTCCCATGTGGTGCTAGTGGTAAAGAACCTGCCTGCCAGTGCAGGAGACATAAGAGACACGAATTTGATCCCTGGGTTGGGAAGACCCCCTGGGGGAGGGCATGGCCACCCCCTCCAGTATTCTTGCCTGGAGAATCCCATGGACAGAGGAGTCTGGAGGGCTACAGTCCACAGGTTTGCA
Source organism: Oreotragus oreotragus (assembly GCA_006410675.1). Taxonomy (NCBI): domain Eukaryota; kingdom Metazoa; phylum Chordata; class Mammalia; order Artiodactyla; family Bovidae; genus Oreotragus; species Oreotragus oreotragus. Next base: position 33,386 of record SJYX01010831.1, on the reverse strand, counting down.
CAGAGTTGGACATGACTGAAGCGACTTAGCACACATGCACAGTTTTCTTCCTTTAACCAGTGAAGAAATTGAAGCACTGAAAGGTTTAGTAGCTTGCCCAAGGTCACACAGATAGTCATTCATGAAGTTGGGATTGCTATTCAGGCAGTTGGGGTCCAAAGGCCATGTTTTTGGGCTGACACCAGACTGCCTCAGGAATATAAAACACTTTGCTCTCAGCTCTGGTGCCACTCTTCAGTTTTCTGGGTGAAGACATTCAGCGAAGTTTATTGATCTCATATTGTGCATCAGACACTGTGCCAAGTAAGCTCTTAGGGGTACTAAGTCCAGATACAGTGCCTACCTTCACATCTGGTAGAAGTTTCTACTTTGAGCATAAGTATTACCATCTTCCCATTTACATGTGCCATGTGTGTTGCATGTTTGAGAGAGGGAGGGGTACCAATATGCCCAACAAATTAAACACAAAAAATTGGTTTTATTTGCTGGCCACTACACGGACATTATTTGATGTTTTTCTAATTCACATCAGTTACCGTTTTGGGAATACCACAAAGAATTTTAATCAAGCACTGTTCTTACAAGGAATTCTATGTCTTTGATGGTCTTTTTTTATATTTTGGTCATTGCCCAAGATCATATAACTAATAAAAATCTTGGTCTTCAGAATTTAAGTGGAAAAAGCAATGGCACCCCACTCCAGTACTCTTGCCTGGAAAATCCCATGGATGGAGGAGCCTGGTGGTCTGCAGCCCATGGGGTTGCGAAGAGTTGGACACGACTGAGCGACTTCACTTTCACTTTTCACTTTCATGCATTGGAGAAGGAAATGGCAACCCACTCCAGTGTTCTTGCCTGGAGAATCCCAGGGACAGGGGAGCATCTATGGGGTTGCACAGAGTCGGACACGACTGAAGCGACTTAGCAGCAGCGGAATTTAAGACAATTCAAGAGAGCTCCCCCACCCCTTCTTGAAAACTAGCTCTGTTAAGTGTTGCTGTTAATGTTCTTTTAATCTACAGGAATAGGGCATAAAATAGATATATCTCTTTGGATAAATAATTCTACATATGTTCATTATACCAAGATTATTGTGTTGTTTAAGTTGTTTACACACACTAAGTTTTTATCTGCTATGCTATCAGTAATTGAGAGATGTATATTAACCTCCCATTTTAAAAAACTAATTTCTTTTAATTGGAGGCTAATTACTTTACAATATCGTGGTTAACTTCCCATTTTGATGGTAAGATTTTTCAGTTCCCTCTTGCTTCCTGGTAGCTCGGTGATAAAGAATCTGCCTGCCAATGCAAGAGACATGGGTTCAGTCCCTGGATTCGGAAGATCTCCCAAAGAAAGAAATGGCAGTCCACTCCAGTATTCTTGCCTGGAAGATCCCATGGACAGAGGAGCCTGGCAGGCTACAGTCCATGGGTTGCAAAAAAGTCAGACATGACTTAACGACTAAACAACAACAGCAACTTGATTTGTAGGTATTTGCATTACAATATTTTCCTGAATTTTGACTAATAAGTATTTGCAACTTTATAACTCAATGCACCATCTTTCCTAAAATATCTTCTTGTGGGCAGGAAGCCCATAAGACGTTTCATCTGAGTCTTGACACCCCACAACTAACGTGAAACAAACTGTCCATCAGAGCTCGGGTTTGAACACTCATGTTATCTGAGCTGTGGTTCTTTTCAATGGATAATCCTTACACACTCAGTTGTGTTTGACTCTTTTTGACTCTGGACTGGAGCCGCCATATACCTATAATTGAATTTCAGTGAAGGACTAAAGTTTTCTCGGGCTGTGGTCTCTCCATTAAATCCTAGTACTGTTTGTCAATTGGGAGAAAATGAAAGGTCACAGGTTTTCTGTGATGCAAATCTGTCTGGCTTTCTTATTTGTGCCTCAGTATTTTTTTGAATTCTATTTTTTAAAATGTGATATGACATTTGCCATAAAAATATATCACTTAAGTCACTGCAAATGCCTTGTTTTCATTTATGAATTTCTAGGAAACACTCTACCCTATGGTATGGGGATGGTGGTGGTGGTGAGGCAGGGAGCAGGTTTCTTCTTTAAGATGTTAATGATAGGTTTAGTACAATTAAGAAATTATTATTTCTTCTTTGGCATATTAATTATTAAGAAGTATCTTTAAATTTCCAAAAAGTATCAGGATTAAAGATTATTTTTTGTTGTTGACTTCATATTTAATTTCCTTGAGGTCAGAGACCATGGTCTGTATGAGAATGGATTTCTTTGAAATCTACTGAGTCTTGCATGATTATTTGGTGGGGCGGGCAGTAAATGTTCCAATTGGATATAGAATTCTACATATGTTCATTAAATTAGACCTATTTTGTTCAACTTGTCTTATATTTAGTAATTTTTTATCTGCTTATACTATTAATAATTGAAAGAAGTATGTTATTTCCCCTCTTTTTTTTTTTTTGCAAATTCTATTTTATTTCTTGACTACACCTATCAGTATAGTGCTAATATACATAGATTACGTCATATTTTCTTTTTAAATTGAAGTATAGTTAATATTAAAGGAAATGAAACCTAAATATTCATTGGAAGGACTGATGCTGAAACTGAAGCTTCAGTACTTTGGCTACCTGATGCAAAGAGCCAACTCATTGGAAAAGACCCTGATGCTGGGAAAGACTGAAGACAAAAGGAGAAGGGGACAACAGAGAGTTAGATGGTTAGATAGCATCATCAACTCAATGGACATGAATTTGAACAAACTCCGGGAGATAATGCAGGAGAGAGAAGCCTGGCATGCTGCAGTCCAGGGGGTTGTACAGAGTTGGACACATCTCAGTGACTAAACAACAATAATAATAGTTAATATACTTTATTATATGTTACATATAGTTATATGTAAGATATACAATATAGTAATTTACAGTTATTAAAGGTTAGACCCCATTTAGAAGTGACAGTGATAGAGTTAGTCACTTAGTCATGTCCGACTGTTTACAACCCCACAGACTGTAGCCCGCCAGGCTCCCCTGTCCATGGAATTCTCCAGGCAGGAATACTGGAGTGGGTAGCCGTTCCCTTCTCAAGGGGATCTTCCTGACCCAAGGATTGAACCCAGGTCTCCTGTATTGCAGGCAGAATCTTTATCATCTGAGCCACCAGAGAAGCCCAGACTTCTTTTATAGTTATAAAATATTGGCTATATTCCCTGTGTTGTATCCTTTTGGCTTATTTTCTATGATCTCCCATTTTGATGGTAATTTTTCAGTTTCTCTCTCTATTTGTACATAATCTTCTGTTATATATTTGGAGGGATTTTCTGAGTGCATGTTAATAAAACATACTTGATTTTTTTAACTCTATGTAGTAGCCTTTTATAATGATTTTATTTTTAAATTTTGTTTTTTAGATATTAATATAACTGTCTCAACTTTACTTTGGTTTTCATTTACCTGGTATATCTTTTTTCCATCTTTTTACTTTCAGTCTTTCGTGATCTTTATGTTTTAGATGTGTCCCTTGTGAAATGGTACATACCTGGAATTTTAAATTTTATGTAGTCTGTTGCTGCTGCTGCTGCTAAGTTGCTTCAGTCGTGTCCAACTCTGTGACCCCATAGACAGCAGCCCCCCAGGCTCCCCCATCCCTGGGATTCTCCAGGCAAGAACACTGGAGTGGGTTGCCATTTCCTTCTCCAAGGCATGAAAGTGAAAAGTGAAAGTGAAGTCACTCAGTCGTGTCCGACTCTTAGCGACCCCATGGACTGCAGCCCACCAGGCTCCTCCGTCCATGGGATTTTCCAGGCAAGAGTACTGGAGTGGGGTGCCATTGCCTTCTCCTATGTAGTCTGTGAACCTCTGTATTTTAAAGTATGAGTTTTACTTGTACATTAAAAAATGTTAGTTGACATATTGGAGCTTTTTTTTTTTTTTACCATCTTATGTTTTATTTTCTATTTATTTCATTTTTCTATGTTTTTTCTCCTTGCATTTAACTTTTTTTTCGTTATTCTATTTTCCCATTACTGACTACAAGATCACATCTCAAGTGAGCTGGCTAGTAACAGAGTTAACACTGGAAATAGCCATCTAAGGTGAGGTTGAGGATGGAATGCAGCTTTACCAAAAGTAGTCAGATTGGCAAGTGATAGGGCAGAGGAGGCAAGAAGCTGATGGAGGTCATGGCTTATATATTCTCCTTAGGGATGAGAATTAAGAGTATTTCCTCAAGACTACCTAAGAAAAGGCCTGTGAAACAGGCTTAACATTTTATAATTCAATAAAGACCAAAAAATAGTGAAGTCAAGAAAATGTTGATACTTCCAGAACGTGTGTAGCTTTGCTGTGATGTTTATATGCTCTATTATCTTGTTAATAATTAGTTTAATTACTTTTATTACCTTTGTCATGCTGATGGATTCTAAAAGCCCACCAGGCTCCTCTGTCCATAGGATTTCCCAGTCAAGAATACTGGAGTGGGGGGTTTCCTAGGTGGCTCAGTGGTAAAGAACCTACCTGTCAATGCAGGAATACTGGACTGGGTTGCCGTTTCCTTCTCCAGGGGATCTTCCTGACCTAGAGATCAAACCTGGGTCTCCCGCATTGCAGGCAGATTCTTTACCATCTGAGCCACCAGGGAAGCTACCAACTGAACTAAAGGCAAGTAAAATGACTTATAGATGACAGCGAGGGTACAGCTGAGGTTGTAGACCGGGAATGATTTAGGACCTGGGTATAGGAGCAGACAAGGCAGACTATGTAGCCTTGGTACAGGTTTGGGATTTTGATGGACAGCTGCTGCAGTGGGATGAAGGTGCATGGATATGGAAGATATTGGTGAGAGTGGTTCAAATGTTGCACTATCTGGAGTCCAGGATGGATAGGGAAGGAAGATAGATCAACGGGAGGCAAGTAGACCAAGAGAAAGTGGAGGGAAGGCTCAAGAGACTGTGATCTTGGTAAGGTTGTAGATAGGTATAAGCTGTAATTGAAAAATAGGGCTTCTTGAATTTAAGATTTCAGAGGGGGCAGTCCTGCTTGGTCAACTCCATGAGTGAAAAATAAAGGGAAGATGCACAGTATTAGCAGTTGCGTTTTGTGATCGTGTGATCTTTGATTCCTCAGTGACACTCTTACTTCCTTGGCTTTTACTCCTACTTGGTCTCATTATTGTGCCATTGTGCTTGTCTCATCACAGAACTCTGCTGCCTCTCCAGCAATATCAGTTTTCTAATAAATTTGGCTTTGTTTTCATTTCAGTGTGTCTGTGCCATCCTTGGTCTTTAATTGCCAGTCAATTGGTGATACCTAGTTTTTCCAGGAGCCGCTGATTTTGGGGTCAGTTCTTCAACCATAATCACACATATGGAAATTCATTTCCACAGTGCTTTTGATTGCTGTGTTCAATATTTTATAATTGTTTTGGCCATGGTCCTGCCTGGATAGAGCCAGTGGAGCACTAGCTCGTGAATGCAATTGCCTGGGCTTGAATCCTAATGTGGATAATAATAGTACCTCATTCTTGGGGTTGTTGTGAGTATTAAACGAATGTATGTCCAGTACTTGTTGCCTGACATGTAATAAATTCTCAGTGAATGGAACTATTGGGGTTGATGATGACAGTGATGGTGATCAACAGTAGTGGTGGCATATGCAACAACACACTGTGCCAAATATGGTGTTAGGTGCTGGGCCAGATACATAGAATGATGTTGAAAAAGTCCTCGTTCTCATGGAGAGTATATATTCTCCTGGAGGGTGAAAATTAAGAATATTTCCTCAAGACTTCCTAAGAAAGGGCCTATAAAAGAGGCTTAGCATTTTATAGCTCAATAAAGACCAAAAAATAATGAAATCAAGAAAGTGTTGATATTTCCAGAACCTGTGTAGCTTTGGTATGTTGTTTGTGCTCAGTCGTGTCTGACTCTTTGCGACCCCATGGACTGTAGCCCACCAGGCTCCTCTGTGTGGGATTCTCCAGGAAAGAATGCTGGAGTGGGTTGCCATTACTTTGTTTGTACTCTCTATTATTGTCTTGTTGGGAATTAGTTTTAAAAAGGGAAAGCACTTATGTAATTTCAAGGGGAAACAGAGAAGGTAAGTATGATCCTCACTTTTGACTCTCAATATGACTACAACAAGACTTCTTGCCTTACTTCTATGCCTGTTCCTTCTCTTACAGCCCGTCACTGTTACAACTCTTACTAGCCAGGCGTTTAACTTTGACATGCACAGTAAGCATCTTTGCCTTCACCTTCATTCTTTCCATTCAGTCAGTCACGCCATTTTGTCATTTCTGCTTCTCAAATCTGTTTGTGTTCTCTTGTCTTCCTGTTCTGGTTTAGGTCTGCCCTGCAGCAGATTCAGTGGGTACATGTATTCCAAATGTGTGTTCCAAACACTGATGGGATTTTTTGCACACATAATTCAATTTTCTTGACACCTTTGAGAAGTAGTTCATTTTGTAGTTGAAAAACCAGAGGATGACAGAGATACAGTGACTTTTCCCAGTTGGTTAAAAGCATACTTAAATAAACTTCAGTTCAGTTCAGTCGCTTAGTCGTGTCCGACTTTTTGCGACCCCATGAATCGCAGTACGCAAGGCCTCCCTGTCCGTCACCAGCTCCTGAAGTTCACTCAGACTCACTTCCATCGAGTCACTTAGGTTGTCTTTTTGTGCAGTAATCTGTCTTCTTTGAATGTTTTCTTTCTTGAAAAAATTTTTTAAATTTTATTTTATTTTACTTTACAGTACTCTACTGGTTTTGGCATACATTAACATGAACCCGCCACAGGTGTACACGAACTCCCAAACATGAACCCCCCACCCTCCTCCCACTCCACATCATCCCTCTGGATCATCCCCATACACCAGCCCCAAGCATCCTGCATCCTGCATCGAACACAGACTGGAGATTGATTTCTACATGATAGTACACATATTTCAATGCTATTCTCCCAAATCATCCCACCCTCTCTTTCTTGAAATTTAAAAGTAAGACTAATCTGTAAAAAAAAAAAATCAGAGCTATATAAAATAAAAAGTAAAAGTTGCCCCCCTCAATTCTGCTTCTCAAGAGGAACCAATGATAATGGGTTTTGTTCTAGACTTTTTTCTTTGCACATACAAATGTATAAATACTTTAGCAAACAGATCATTCAAGTATAGTCTTAAAATGACTCTTATTTTTCACTCAAGATCTATTTTCGTACAGATCTACCACATTTAAAAAATGGATGCATAGTATGCCATCATATGGAGATATTGTTTTGTTTAATGATTTCTCTGTTAAAGAACTTGTTTTTGCTCTTAGAAATAATAATGCAATAACTTTCTTGTACATACACCTTGCATACACATTTATGTGAATATTTTTATTAGCTAGATTCTTAGATGTGGTATTGCTTGCTTTTGGAGTATGCACATTTTAAAATGTGTTATGGAATCTGAAGCTCCAATAATTTGGCCACCTGATGCAAAGAACTGACTCATTGTAACAGACCCTGATGCTGGGGAAGATTGAAGGCAGGAAAAGGGGATGACAGAGGAAGACATGTTTGTATGGAATCACTGACTCGATGGACATGAGTTAGAGCAAACTCCTGAAGTTGGTGAAGGATAGGGAAGCCTGGCATTCTGCAGTCCATGGGGTCGCAAAGAGTCAGACTCGATTGAGCAACTGAACAACAGTGTGTTACTGTACTTCAATTTGTCTTTTGAACCAGCCTTTCATACTATAGCTAGAGTGATCTTTGTAAAACAAATTTGAGTATGTGATTTCCCAATATCAAAAACAAAGCAACAACAAAGGTGTTTGATGGATTTCTATTCTCTGTGTCATCAATTTTAAAATTCTTAATTTTTAAGAGTATTTGAGAATTACATAGTCAGGTTTCTAGCTATATTTCCTACCTTTCTCCCCAACCAACAAACATACTCTGTTCTATAAGGCAAAATCCACCTGTTCTATAAAACCTTCCACATGTATATAGTTCTCTCTGTTCCCTCTCTAGGCAAGATAGAACTAATTACTCCCTTCTCTAAGTTCCAATTTATTATCCCTCTAAGAGTGCTTACGGAGAAGGCAATGGCACCCCACTCCAGTACTCTTGCCTGGAAAATCCCATGGACAGAGGAGCCTGGTAGGCTGCAGTCCATGGGGTCGCTAAGAGTTGGTCACGACTGAGCGACTTCACTTTCGCTTTTCACTTTCATGCATTGGAGAAGGAAATGGCACCCCACTCCAGTGTTCTTGCCTGGAGAATCCCAGAGACAGTGGGCCCCGGTCTATGGGGTCACACAGAGTCGGACACGACTGAAGCAACTTAGCAGCAGTAGCAGCAAGAGTGCTTAGCACACTGTACTGTGTGTGTGTGTGCCTTTCTCCTCTGTGATCTTCTTCAGCACAGGAACTGTGCCTCACTCATCTTTGTATCTGTAGCACTTTGCACAATGCCTGTCAGAGTGGGTTCTCAACAGATGTGGGTGAAATAGGTGGATATTCTTGAGGTAGTGTTAGCAATAAGAACTTTGGGAGATAGAGTAGGTGATGGCCATTTTGAAGTGTGGCAGAAAGCTGACTGAATCCAGGACTCTGGTCAGGAAAGGTTTGGAAGGAAATAGGCTTCAAGTGGCAGAGGTCCCTGTGTGGTTTTCTCCACTACAGAGATCAGCTGTCTGATTATATGGCTGAACAGATTTGTGACTTGAGAACATTAAAAGTATTAAAAATTAGATCATTGAGGATCCACTTGGTGGAAGGAGAATTTGACTCATCTGTTGTTTGCTCTTTCCAGACTAAGATGCTTACGTTGAAAGACCCAACTGTTTGCCAGAGTCATGCATAGATTTTTCCCCTTGCAAACTTCGTCTCTTCCTTTTCAGGAGGAGTCACCTGGAGGTACAGGAATGGTGCATTGGCCACATGGCTCTGTGTGTCTGTTTAGCTGCTCCAGGGGAAGCGGGCAATTCTCTGTGCACAATTAGTTTTTACCTTTTTTTCAGGCAAATCTGGTGGCCTGGTAGATTTGAAGAAAGAAGAGTAGAAGGAAAAACTAGGACAAGTCATGTCGAAGATACTTGATCTCTCTTTTTTGTCTGAGGTGGAAAGGGATTTGATCCTCAGTGTTCTACAACGAGATGAGGAACTCCGAAAAGCAGATGAGAAAAGGATTAGGTAAGAGTCCCAGAAAAATCATGTTCCCAGGCCCTTAACCAATGATACCTGGACCTTTTCTTATACTTCTCATCTGACTTTCAGAGGAACTTGTGTATGAGTTTTACAACTCCTCACTGGGTAAGGCTGGGCTCTGTTGCTGTCACAGAACTAAATAGTCTTACTGTCTCCACCTCTCAACCCATCTCTGTCCAGCCCATGCAGCCTCCAAATCACTTGTGCTTCTCTTTTGGGTATTGGCAGGCGACTGAAGAATGAGTTACTGGAGATAAAAAGGAAAGGGGCCAAAAGGGGCAGCCAGCACTATAGCGATCGGACCTGTGCCCGGTGCCAGGAGAGCCTGGGCCGTTTGACTCCCAAGAACAACACTTGTTGGGGTTGTAATCATCTGGTGTGTCGGGACTGCCGTGTTCAGGAAAGCAATGGCACCTGGAGGTGCAAGGTGTGCGCCAAGGAAATGTGAGTGTTACTTAGAGTTGAGAGAAGAAAGGGGCCCCCAGTTGTGGTTTCTCCCTTTGTCCTTTATTAGTTGAATGTCAAGGGCTATTTTCTTAAAAATCCATTTCTCGTTTTCTGTTATTCCTTCTCAGAGAGCTGAAGAAAGCAACTGGAGACTGGTTTTATGACCACAGAGTGAACCGCTTTGCTTACCACACCGGCAGTGAGATAATCAGGATGTCCCTGTGCCGCAAACCTGCAGGTACCAGACCTGTTGGGATATGGCTCCCTGAGGTGCTTGGCCTCAGTCATAGGCCCGCTGCTGTGGAATCTTAGTGTATTATAGGCGGTGTGTCTTCCTTCATTCCATGGGCTCAACCCATTTGTGGGCAACATAAAGACTGTGTTGCCATCCTTTCTGGAAGCATACTGTGTTCCCCTTCCCCCACATCCTCCCCCCCCCATCATCACCCATATGCCATGCTTTTGTTTGTCTTGAAGTGAATAAAAGAGAGACAGTGGAACAGTCTCTCCTTCATCAGTCACAATTGGGTGATATCTGGCCAGGAAGAAAGNATACTTTAAGCCCTGTCTCTTATACACATCTAGATGTGTATAAGAGACAGCCCATATGCCATGCTTTTGTTTGTCTTGAAGTGAATAAAAGAGAGACAGTGGAACAGTCTCTCCTTCATCAGTCACAATTGGGTGATATCTGGCCAGGAAGAAAGATCATTCAGGAGCAACAGAAGGAACCAAGGTAAGAACCAAGCAATCATTTAAAGAAAAGGCTATACATGCCTCTAATTGTTTTATTTCTTAACTTCTATTTATAAAATAATAGATGTTCATTGTAGGAAAATTTGGAAAGTACAGAAAAGAGTAAACAAGGAAGAAAAAAAAATTCCTAATCCTTTAAGCTACATATAAACATTAACATTTTGGTATATTTACTTTTTTCTTTATAAGAACAATTTGAAGACAAAATACAAATAACACAAACTCATTATTAAACATTTAACCAGTATAGAAAACAATAAAACAACAAATCACCCAAAACCTAATATGTAATAAAACCTATAATGTATTCATATTATATGAAGTTATTTCAGATATGTTTTTTGCATATATATAGATAAAGGGATGGGTGGATGGATAGATCAAAAAACTTTTATAATATTAGATCATAATATATTAAATTAAAAGCTTTGGTTCATTTTACTTGAATTTAACAGAATAAACACTGAAATAAAATACAGGAATCACTAATCTTCAGATGAATGTTTCTTTACTGTAAAGGATATTAGTCATTAATATCCCTCTAAACTTAAGAAAAAATATTATGAAAACCACAGAGCACTTAGTCATTCTTGTGTAGTATCTTTCTGGTAACAGCCTTATCAAGCTATAATTCAGACCATGTAATTCACCCATTACTAGTGTACAATGAAGTAGATTTTACAGAATTGTGCAGCCACCACCTCGATTGATTTTAGAACTTTTTATTACCTTAAAAAGAAACCCTTGTACCCTTTAGCTATCACTGCCCCCCACCCACCTCCATATCATTCCCCATCCCTAAACAATCTCTGATTTACTTTTAATTTCTGTGTTGGACATTTTATTTAAATAGAATCATAAAATATGTGGTCCTTTGTGACTGTTTTGTCTCACTTAACATAATGTTTTCAAGGTTCATCCATGTTGAAGCATGTATCAGTACTTCATTTCTTTTTATTGCCAAATAATATTCCATTATATGTAAATACCCCCATTTATTTATCCATTCATCTGTTGATAGATGTTTGGGTTCTTTCCACTTTTTCAACCAATGCCATTATGAACATTTGTAATGAGTTTTTATGTGGACATGTTAGTGCCTCAGTCGTGTCTGACTCTGTGACCCCATGGACTGTAGCCTGCCAGGCTCCTCTGTCCATAGAATTCTCCAGGCAAGAATACTGGAGATTGTCACCCTGCTTATTTAACTTATATGCAGAGTGCATCATGCGAAATGCCGGGCTGGATGAAGCACAAGCTGGAATCAAGATTGCCGGGAGAAATATCAATAACCTCAGATATGCAGATGACACCACCCTTATGGCAGAAATAGAAGAACTAAAGAGCCTCTTAATAAAAGTGAAAGAGGCGAATTTAAAAGCTGGCTTACAACTCAACATTCGGAAAACTAAGATCAGGGCATCTGGTCCCATTACTTCGTGGCAAGTAGATGGGGCTCGAAAATCACTGCAGATGGTGACTGTAGCCATGAAATTAAAAGATGCTTGCTCCTTGGAAGAAAAGCTATGATCAAGCTAGACAGCATATTAAAAAGCAGAGACATAACTTTGCTGACAAAGGTCTGTCTAGTCAAAGCGGTGGGTTTTCCAGTAGTTATATATGGATGTGAGAGTTGGACTATAAAGAAAGCTGAGCACCGAAGAATTGATGCTTTTGAACTGTGGTGTTGGAGAAGAATCTTGAGAGTCTCTTGGATTGCAAGGAGATCCAACCAGTCCATCCTAAAGGAAATCAGTCTTGAATATTCATTGGGAGGACTGATGCTGAAGCTGAAACTCCAATACTTTGGTCACCTGATGCGAAGAACTGACTCATTTGAAAAGCTCCTGATGCTGGGAAAGATTGAAGGCAGGAGGAGAAGGGGACAACAGAGGATGAGATGGTTGGATGGCATCACTGACTCATGGACACCAACTTGGCACAAGGAGTTGGTGTTAGACAAGGAGTCCTGGAATGCTGCAGTCCATGGGGTCACAAAGAGTTGGACATGACTGAGCAATTGAACTAAACTGAAGGGAGGGGCAAAAGATAACTTGGGGATACTGGGTTTCAGTCTCCTGAAATTCTCATAAGTGTCTTGTTTTTCAGTCTCTCAGTCATGTCCTACTCTTTGCAACCCCATGGACTGCAGCATACCAGGCTTCCCTGTCTGGCTCACTCAGTCTTAAGTGTCTAGTCTCACTCAATTGCATCCTCTAGTTCATACCACTGCCCTGAGAGATGACATCCCACAGAAGGCTTGTCTGCCTTGGTTGGGGTGCCCCATTGATATCTGGGGTATAAATGTTCAGGATTTTTGTCTTCTTTATCTTACCCCAGGATTGCCTACTCACTTAATCTGTACACATTGAAAGTTTTGCCAAGCTAGATTTTCTTCTGTTTTATTAGCCTTCACTTTTCAAACTTCATGTCTTGAGGCTTTATTCCTTTCCTCATTTGGTTGCTGCTGGCGAAGTTTTGACTTTTTATTTGTGTTTTTTCCCCCTAACTTTCCCTCATCCAAAGAGAAATGAGATTTTATCATGTTTTATATGATTGATGAAAAGCAATATAGAAATATATCAAATGAGTCCTCAGTAAGTTTACTTTTCCTGCCCCAGACAGTTCTTATTGTTATTAATGATTCTGGTGTATAGACTACCACACTGTCTCAATGTACAAATATGAGTTGGATTCTTAAAATTTTAATTTCTTTTTACAAAAGGATCATACTGTATTCATTGTTGTTGTTCAGTCACTAAGTCGTGTCTGACTCTTTGTGACACCATGGACTGCAGCATGCCAGGCTCCTCGGTCCTTCATTATCTCCCAGAGTTTGCTCAAATTCATGTCCATTGAGTTAGTGATGCTGTCTAACCATCTCATCCTCTGTCGTCCCTTCCTCTTCCTGCCTTCAGTCTTTCCCAGCATTAGGGTCTTTTCCAGAGAGTCAGCTCCTTACATCAGGTGGACAAAGTGTTGGAACTTCATCATCAGTTCTTCCAATGAATAGTCAGGGTTGATTTCCTTTAGGATTGACTGGTTTGATCTCCTTGCTGTCCAAGGGACCCTCAGGAGTCTTCTCCAGCACCACAATTCGAAAGCATCAATTCTTTGATACTCATCTTTCTTAATTCCTTTCTTTGGGCTTCTCCAGTAGCTCAGATGGTAAAGAATCTGCCTGCAGTGCAGGAGACCCGGGTTTGATCCCTGGTTGAGGAAGATCCCTTGTAGAAGGGCATGGCAACCCACTCCAGTATGCTTGCCTGGAGAATTATATGAACAAAGGAGTCTAGTGGGCTACAGTCCATGGGGTCACAAAGAGTCGGACAGGGTCAGGTGACTAACACTATGCTTACTATGGTTTCTTAATTCCTTCAGTATTTTCATTACCCCATTTTTGAACTTGGTATCTATTAGACTGAAGAGATCTGTTTCGTTGTTTGTTCCTTCAGGGGAGTTCTCTTGGTCTTTTACCTGGGAGTGGTTCCTCTGCTTCTTCATTTTGCTCATGTTTCTCTTTGTGAGTTTAGGAGAAACAAATATCTACTTTATTCTAGAAGGGCTGTTTATCTGCAGGAGTGTTCCTGTGTAGCGTAGTGTGTTCAATATTTTTTGGGCATGAGGGCTATTCTTGGTTTGGATGCTTGCCGTCCCTTTTCTCGGTGTGTGTTGGCTGCTATCCCCTTGACAGGGAGAGTGCACGTGCACTCCCAGGAAGGCAGGCACAACAACTGGCACCTGGTTATGGGGCCCTCAGTGGTAGCAGCAGACTGTGCCTTCTGGGGTCTCAGATGCCAGTGGTGGCTCACACCCACCCCTGGAGCTTTTGTAGGCAGTGCCTTGCCAATATGAGAGTACATGGTTGGGGAAAGAAGCTTCTGTGGTGAGCCCACCCCTCTCCTGGCTCACCCCCCTCTAATGGCGCCTTGCCTCTGTGGCAGGCACAGGCTTCTTCTTGTACTACCGGTATGTGGCGCGCCGCACCCTAGCCCCCTCAGGCCGTCTTCATGCAGGCACCCCAGTCTCCTCCCCAGCTCTGCCTCTATAACCTGAGACTCAGCACCTAGCCCCCACCCGCCCCAGCAGACCAGTGTCCCAGGCTGGGGAATGCCATTGGCACTGTCTGTGCAGGCCCCTGTCTGCTCTGCCCTCTGCAGACCTGTTACTACGCTCTGCTCTGAGGCTCTAAAGCTGCGCCTCTGTCCTGGCTGATCTCTCGCCAGTGAAGGAACTTTCCTGTGGGTGGAACCCTTTTCTCTTTCACAGTTCCCTCCCAGGTCCCTCACAGGGGCACAGGTCCCAGTCCTGATTCCTTTCTCTCTTCCTTTTTTCCTTTGTCCTGTCCAGTTATATGGAGACTTTTTTTTGCCCTTTTGGAAGTCTGAGGTCTTCTTCCAGTAGATATTCAGTGAGGATATTCAGTGAAAATATTCAGTAGATATTCTGTGAGAATTGTTGCACATGTATTTTTGATATATTTGTGGGAGAAGGTGAATTCTACGTCCTACTCCTCTGCCATCTTGACCCGAACCATACCAATTTTTGATGAGGATGTAGAGCAACTGGCATTCTCATACAGTGCTGGTAGGAGTGTCCAATGGTAAACCCACTTTGAAAAAGAGTTTAGTAGTGTCTTAACCAGTTAAACATGCACCTACTTTGTGAATCAGCCTTTAAATTTCTAGATATTTACTCAAGAGAAACACAAGAATATGTCCATACAAAGGCTTGTTCATGAATATTCATAGCGGCTTTGTGATTGCCAAAACCTAGAGATAACCCCAGTGTCTATCAGCAGGTGAAAGGATAAACTTTGCTTTGTTTATACAGTAGAATACTACTCAGCAATGAAAAGGAATGGATTACTGATACATGCAACAACATGGATGAATCTTGAAATAATCATGCTGAGTGTAAGAAGCCAAACAAAAAAAGAGGACCTACTATATGACTCTGTTTATATAAAATTCTAGAAAAATCAAGCTAAATGTTAATGACAGCAGATCAGCACTTACTTGAAGACAAGTCTGAGGAGGGAGAGATGGACTATGAAGGGGCATGAGGAAACTTTGGGGAGTGATAGACATGTTCAGTAGCTTAATTGTGGTGATGGTTTCACAAATGTATACATATAGCTGATTCATGTCGATGGATGACAAAAACCACAGTGTTGTAAAGTCATTCAGTTCAGTTCAGTTCAGTTCAGTCGCTCAGTCGTGTCCGACTCTTTGCGACCCCATGAATCGCAGCACGCCAGGCCTCCCTATCCATCACCATCTCCCGGAGTTCACTCAGACTCAGGTCAGGAAGCAACAGTTAAAACTGCACATGGAACAACAGACTGGTTCCAAATAGGAAGAGGAGTACGTCAAGGCTGTATATTGTCTCCCTGCTTATTTAACTTATATGCAGAGTAAAGTCATTAGCCTCCAATTAAAATAAATAAAGAAACTCATCAAATCAAACACTTAAACACATGTACTTTATTAATGTTAGTTATAGCCCAAGGTGCAAATGGAAAAAAAAATGACAGAAAGATATCACATTGGCATCTTTCTATGTCAGCACCAAGGGTCTGCCTCATTCTTTTTTGTTCTCATATGGTGTGTCATTGTATGTATGTACTATGATTTTGTCCACACTGCCTTGGTTGGGTGACTCATCTGTTTTAGGTGATGAGCCCCTCCCCTTCTGTTGTGGATAAGAATGGCTTGTATTTCCTGAACTTGATTGAACACATCTGACATCACTGGTCAGAATGTAATTTCCGAAGCCCACTGCTTCTGGCTGTCGATGACTTCTTGTCTCATTGAACCCAGAAGACTTTCATTTATCCTAAACATGAAAACGGATTAAGTGGCCATAAATGATCTTTTTCATAAAATTATGGAGCCTCACAACTAATCTAATTCAACTCCCTTATTTTTGCAGAAAAGAAAGCAGGGTAAGTGATTTACCTCAGATCATACAGATAGTTAGAGCCCAGGACTCCCATCTCTGAGTTTATTTTTCTACTGCACAGATGTCAAATAATTGCCTTTTTGCCCTAGAGTGGTTTGTATCAGCTTTGGATCCGTACATATTAATCTTTAGGAAAAAAATACAAGCAGAAAACAATCTCCATGGACCACTGTTAAGCTGTCTCTCTAGAGGAATGGTTCTGCTTTGGGTTCTTTGTTCTTTGGAGCAAAGAGGGGAAAAGAGTGATTCTAAAGTGAAAATGAAATCAAACTCCCTGCTGTGTTTTTGACTAATATATCTAATATATAAAAGCTAATATATCTCTCAAGAAATGACACTGTTTCACCTCTGGCATGCCCTAGGATTTCAACCCCTGCTGTTTGTTTTCATAGAGCTATCTCAAATATCATGATAATTTGGAAAGTTTATTCTCTCCTGCCTAAGACGTTATAGATTTTGGCTATTTCATTCTGTGTTCTTCTCTTATTAATTCCTTCATTTGTTTGTCTATGAATGCCTACTGTTTTCCAGGCACTGTTTTAGGCAATAGTATATACTGGTGACGACAAAAAAATTCCTTGCTTGAGGAGTGTAGATTTGGGAGTGGGGAACACAGACAGTAAGTGAATAATCAAGTAAATATATGTCAGATGTTGACAAGTGCTGTGGAGAAAAATGAAGTAGTCTAAAAGGGAGTACCATGAAAGCGTGTATGTATGCAGGCAAAGACTTAATAATAATTAATAATTATTACACATAATTAATAATAATAAATAATTAACAATAAGATGACATTTGAGAAGAGAGAAGCAAAGAGGACACAAGCCCTGAGAGCATCTGGGGGAAAGAGATACATTCTAGGCAGAGAAAGCAGCAGGTATAACAACCCTAAAGTGACTTTGTGTTTGGCAGTATGAGTCATCTGGAACTGGCAAGCAAGGGGAGAGGGTAGGGGATAAAGACAGAGGCTGGGTGAGAAGCAGATCATGTAAGATTTTGACACTTGTAAGGACTCTGTCTTTATTCCGAGTTAGAAGGAGGGCTCTGAATGATGTGATATTATTTTTTTAATTGGGATAAAATTCACATAAGGGTAATCATTTTAACAGTTTTAAAGTATACAATTCAGTATCTTTTAGTACTTTCAGAATAGTGTGCAGCCATCACCACTGCCTGATTTCAGAACATTTTTATCACTCCAAAAAGAAACCCTGTGCCCATTAAGTAAGTGGTCACTCCCCATTTCCGCAGCAACTAATCTGCTTTCTGTTTCTATGGATTTGCCTATTCTGGACATTTCCTATAAATGGAATCATACAGAATGTGGCCATTTGTGTCTGGCAATTCACTTCAGCATAATATTTTCAAGGTTTATCTATGTTGCAGCATGTGTGAAACTTCATTCCTTTTTGTTGGCAATACTTCATTATATGGCTGTACCACATTTCCTTTATCTGTTCATCTGTTGATAGACATTTGGACTGTTTCCACCTGTTGGCTATTGTGAATAATGCTGCTGTGAACATTTAGATACAATTTTTTTCTGTGGACGTGCTCCCAGTTCTCTTGGGTAGATACCTATGAGTGGAATTGCTGGGTTGTGTGGTAATTCTGTATTGGATATATATGAGTGAGTGAGTGAGTGAGTGAGTGAGTGACGTCGCTCAGTCGTGTCCGACTCTTTGCGACCCCGTGGACTGTAGCCCGCCAGGCTCCTCTGTCCACGGAATTCTCCAGGCAAGAATACTGGAGTGGGCTGCCATTTCGTTCTCCAGGGGATCTTCCTGACCCAGGGATCGAACCCAGGTCTCCTGCATTGCAGGCAGACGCTTTATCCTCTGAGCCACCAGGTGTATATATATATATATGTGTGTGTGTGTGTGTGTGTGTGTGTATTTATTCCACATTGCCAGGTTTGCAGGATCTTAGTTCTGCAACCAGGGATTGAACTTGGGCCCCTGGCAGTGGAAGTGTGGAGTCCTAACCACAGGACCACCAGAGAATTCCCTGGGTTTATATTTTTAAAGCTCATTTTAGCTGCTGTGTTGAGGGTAGATTGTATGCGGACAAGGGCAGAAGTAGGGAGTTCAGTTAGAAGACTATTACAAGCATTTCTTGAGATAAGGGGTCCAAGAATTGTGTCCTTTCCTTGAGAGATGAGAACTGTTGTTTTGAATGCCCAGGGTCATCCTTCATTAAACTGAAAAGAAATTCTGGTCTTAATAATATCTTCAAAGCATACTGCTTATTTATGTACATACTTTAAGCCCCACTGAAGGCATTTAGTCAAGAATTCAGTCAACAAATAATGGAGTGCCCAGTCTATGCTGGTTTCTCTGCTAGGCATTGGGAACATAGCAGTAAACAAAATATGTGATCACAGATCTCCTGGAACTTAGTCTAATGGAGGAGAGAGACACTAAACAAGTTGTTTGTTTATCAAGCAAATTATCGAGCAAATTAAATAATTTGTATAAAAGACATAATTATGCATATGATTACTACAAAGACATCAGGTTGCTTTAGGAGCACATAGGAAGGCTACTAATCCATACTTGGGGTTGGGGCATGGTCAGAGATGTGAAGGAATTGACATGTAAGGAGAGACTGGAAGAAGAAGTAGATTTAGCCAGGAGTTTCAAGTAAACAAGAAAAATGGCCACTGTGACCATCCCAGGCAGAGAGAAGAGGGAAGAAAAGCGGCTTTGTCATATTCAGGGACCCAAGAGAACTTCATCATTCCATAATGTAAAGTATAAGGAAAGGTAGAGGGTGAAAAATTAGTCTGTAGAGGTGAGCAGGGGGTCAACTCATAAGGATTTTCTTGCCATGCTAAGGAGTTTGAACTCAATCCCAAGGGCAATAGAGAACCTCTGAGCAGTTTTGAAAGTGTACTCAGCTCTTAGAAAGATCTCTTAGGCTACCACTGTGAAGGAGTTGGAAGGAAGCCAACACCCAGCAGGAGAGCCCACTTTCTTTATGTGTTGGCTCTTGGTTTTTATTGTAGCATGTCATTTGAAGTGCCCAAGCTGAAAAGTGGAAAGAGTGCGCTGGAAGCCGAGAGTGAGAGCCTGGATAGCTATACAGCAGACTCGGATACCATGTCCAGGTGAGATGTCCCCAGTCCCGGCCGTTCTGCTCAACCGAGCTCCTGTGTTGTTCTCTAGAGCCAGGCTGTGGGGTTCCCCTGCCCTCAGTGTTCCTGCCTTCTGTACTTGGTAAGGTGAATGAAGTATTTTCTCTGTTGCTGCAAGTCTCCCACTAGCACTTCTCTGAGCACAGCCTTCTGGAACACACTAACTTCCACAGGCTACTGCATCTTGCAGAGTGTTCTTGGACCCCTGGACCAGCAGCAGTGGATGCTGCTATCCCTTAGGCATGGGGGTGTGAGTGTATTTGTACAAAGCTACTTATCTGATTGTCTGCATTCCTTCAAGGTAAATCAGATGTGAAGTTTACCTTCTACATTTGGTTACTGACCTTAAGCCAGTGGTTTTCCTTCCATAGAGCTTGGGTCCCTAGATAGATGGGGAAGGGAGGAGGAGGTGATTTTATTACAATTTCTGTATCTGCCTCCAGGAGAGACTCTCTGGATAAATCTGGCCTCTTTCCAGAATGGAAGAAGATGTCTGCCCCCAAACCTCAAGTAGAAAAGGTAAGCTTTAGTTATTGGTTGGTTGATCTTTGTCTTTCTGTCTTTCTCTCTCTCTTCTTCCTTTCTCAGGAAGAATTTAAATTAAGAATCGAAGCAAACAAGTTTTAGTTCAGATTCCCATGGTAACATTTTCTAAGGTTTTGGTTGAAACGTGAGAAAATAGGTTTTAGAAAGACACTTAGAGAATGAACTTAGGGTTGCCAGGAGGAAAGATGAGGAGAAGGGATAGTTGGGAAGTTTGGGATGGACATATATACACTGCTGTATTTAAAATGGATAACCAACAAGGGCCTCTGTATAACACGTGGAACTCTCCTCAATGTTATGTGGCAGCCTGGCTGGGACGGGAATTTGGGGTAGAATGGATGGATACATGTATATGTATGGCTGAGTCCCTTTATTGTTCACCTGAAACTATCACAACATTGTTAATCAGCTATATCCCAATACAAAACAAAAGTTTAAGAAGTTAGTGTAAACCACAAACAAAAAAAAAAGATTTTGTGCAACTTCCTAGGATTAAGTTAAAGCCCTAAGATTAAATTAATCTTTAAGTTTGTCATAATTTAGTGAATATCTGAGTCTCCTTCCCCAATCCACTTTTCCACCTACCCAACTGTCTTTTTCCATTATTTCACCCTTACCTGTTCCTAGGAAGCTCAGCCTAGGGGTCAAAATGTGGTATCTGTGGACGAGGGTGAAATGATATTCAAGAAGAACACCAGAAAAATCCTCAGGCCTTCAGGTAGCTGGTTTCCCTTCATGGCCTTTTGAAATTGATGTTCAAAGTACTTGGTGGGTTATTGGTATGGAGAAGAGGATGTTTCTTTTGCTTTGGTTTTTGATTTTCCACTCAGAATATACTAAGTCTGTGATCGATCTTCGCCCGGAAGATGTGGGGCATGAAAGTGGCGCCTTGGGAGACAGGAGCAAATCTGTCCCAGGCCTCAGTGTGGATATGGTAAATACCCTTGTATTTCACTTGGTCACCACATGAAAAATTATGTATATAAAGTTGATTTTGGGCCTCCCATGTGGCACTAGTGGTAAAGAACCTGCCTGCTAATGAAGGAGACGTAAGAGACATGGGTTCAATCCCTAGGTCGGGAAGATCCCCTGGAGGAAGGCATGACAACCCACTGCAGTATTCTTGCCTGGAGAATCCCATGGAGGATTCTGGGAGGAGCCTGGTGGGCTACTGCCCATAAGGTTACAAAGAGTCGGACACAACTAAAGCAACTTAGCATGCACGCAAGTGAAGTTGACGTTACTACCTGATACTCTCAATTTACCTGTTTAGTTCCTTAGGAAAAGGTAACATGAATTTTGATTTCTCCCTCAATTCTAAAGGAAATCTGGTTGCTAAATTGCTTAAAGAAAGATTATATTTTACTATCTCTTTTGTTTTCTAAACATTGCTTGATATATGGTTGGAGGCTCAAGTAAATACTTCAGTCAGTCAGTTCAGTCATTCAGTCATGTACAACTCTTTTCCATGCCAGGCTTCCTTGTCCATCACCAACTCCTGGAGCTTGATCAAACTCCTGTCCATCGAGTCAGTTTTTCCTACTGCCTTCAATCTTTTCCAAGCGTCAGGGCCTTCTCAGATGAATCAGTTCTTTGCATCAGGTGACCAAAGTTTTGGAGTTTCAGCTTCAGCATCAGTCCTTCCAATGAATATTCAGGACTGATTTCCTTTAGGATGGAATGGTTGGATCTCCTTGCAGTCAAAGAGACTCTCAAGAGCCTTCTCTAACACCCAAGTTCAAAAGCATAAATTCTTTAGAGCTCAGCATTCTTTATGGTCCAGCTCTCACATCCACACATGACTACTGGAAAAACAATAGCTTTGGCTAGATGGACCTTTGTCAGCAAAGTTATGTCTCTGCTTTTTATTATGCTGTCTAGGTTGTTCATAGCTTTTCTTCCAAGGAGCAAGCATCTTTTAATTTCATGGCTGTAGTCACTATTTGCAGTGATTTTGGATCCCAAGAAAATAAATCTGTCACTGTTTCCATTGTTTCCCCATCTATTTGCCATGAAGTGATGGGACCAGTTGCCACAATCTTAGTTTTTTGAATGTTGAATTTTTTAAGCTAGCTGTTTCACTCTATTTAACTTTCATCAAGAGGCTCTTTAGTTCTTCCTCGCTTTCTGCCATAAGGGTGGTGTCATCTGCATATCTGAGGTTATTGATACTTCCCCTAGGAATCTTGATTCCAGCTGGTGCTTCATCCAGGCTGGCATTTCTCATGATGTCCTCTGCATATAAGTTAAATAAGCAGGGTGACAATATACAGCCTTGATGTACTCCTTTCCCAATTTGGAAACAGTCTATTGTTCCATGTCTTGTTCTGTTGCTTCTTGACATGAATACAGGTTTCTCAAGAGGCAGATTAGGTGGTCTGGTATTCCCATCTCTTTCAGAATGTTCCACAGTTTGTTATGATCCACACAGTCAAAGGCTTTAGCATAGTCAATAAAGCAGAAATAGATGTTTTTCTGTAACTCTCTTGCTTTTTCTATGATCCAGCGGATGTTGGCAATTTGATCTCTGGTTCCTCTGCCTTTTTTAAAACCACCTTGAACATCAGGGAGTTCACGGTTCACATATTGCTGAAGCCTGGCTTGGAGAATTTTGAGCATTACTTTACTAGCATGTGAGATGAGTGCAATTGTGCGGTAGTTTGAGCATTCTTTGGCATTGCCTTTCTTTGGGATTGGAATGAAAACTGACCTTTTCCAGTCCTGTGGGAACTGCTGAGTTTTCCAAGTTTGCTGGCATATTGAGGGCAGCACTTTCACAGCAACATCTTTCAGGATTTGAAATAGCTCAACTGGAGTTCCATCACCTCCACTAGCTTTGTTCATAGTGATGCTTCCTAAAGGCCACTTGACTTCGCATTTCAGGATGTCTGGCTCTAGGTGGGTGATCACACCATCGTGGTTATGTGGATCATTAGGTCTTTTTTGTATAGTTCCTCTGTGTTTTCTTGCCACCTCTTCTTAATATCTTCTTCTTTTGCTAGATCCATACCATTTCTGTCCTTAATTTTGCCCATCTTTGCATGAAATGTTCCCTTGATATCTCTGATTTTCTTGAAGAGATCTCTAGTCTTGCTCATTCTATTGTTGTCCTCTGTTTCTTTCCATTGATCATGGAGGAAGACTTTCTTATCTCTCCTTGCTATTCTTTGCAACTCTACATTCAGTTGGGTATCTTTCCTTAACTCCTTTGCTTTTCACTTCTCTTCTTTTCTCAGCTATTTGTAAGACCTCCTGAGATAACCATTTTGCCTTTTTGCGTTTCTTTTTCTTGAGGATGGTTTTGATCAGTCTCCTGTACAGTGTCACGAATCTCCGTCCATAGTTCTTCAGGCAATGTGTCTGTCAGGTCTAATTCCTTGAATCTATTTGTCACTTCTACTGTATAATCATAAGAGATTTGTATTAGGTCCAACCTGAATGGGCTAGTGGTTTTCCCTACTTTCTTAAATTTAAGTTTCAATTTTGCAATAAGGAGTTCATGATCTGAGCCACAGGCAGTCCCCAGTCTTGATTTTGTTGACTCTATAGAGCTTCTCCATCTCTGGCTGCAAAGAATATAATGAATCTGATTTTAGTATTGACCATCCGGTGATGTCCATGTGTAGCGTCATCTCTTGTGTTGTTGGAAGAAGGTGTTGGCTATGACCACTGCATTCTCTTGGAAAAACTCTGTTAGCCTTGCCCTGCTTCATTCTGTACTCCAAGGCCAAAGTTGCCTGTTACTCTAGATATCTCTTGACTTCCTACTTTTGCATTCCAGTACACTATGAAGAAAAGGACATCTTCTTTTGGTCTTAGTACTAGAAGGTCTTGTAGGTATTCATAGAACCATTCAACTTCAGCTTCTTTGGCATTAGTGGTTGGGGCATAGACTTGGATTACTGTGATATTGAATGGTTTGCCTTTGTAACACAGATCATTTTGTTGTTTTGAGATTGCTCCCAAGTACTGCATTTCGGACTCTTTCGTTGACTGTGAGGGCTATTCCATTTCTTCTAAGGGATCCTTGCCCACAGTAGTAGATATAATGGTCAACTGAATTAAATTTACCCATTCCAGTCCCTTTAGTTACCTGATTCCTAAAATGTCGATGTTCACTCCCATCTCCTCTTAGACTACTTCCAATTTACCTTGATGCATGGATCTAACATTCCAGGTTCCTATGCAATATTGTTCTTTACAACATTGAACTTTACTTCCATCACCAGTCACATCCACAACTGGGCGTTGTTTTCTCTTTGACTCAGCCTCTTCATTCTTTCTGGAGCTATTTCTCTACTCTAGTAGTATATTGGGCACCTACCAACCTGGGGAGTTCATCTTTCAGTGTCATATCTTTTTGCCTTTTTATACTGTTCATGGGGTTCTCAAGGCAAGAATACTCAAGTGGTTTGCCATTCCCTTCTCCAGTGCACGACATTTTGTTAGAACTCTCCACCATGACCTGTTCATCTTGGGTGTCCCTACATACACTGCATGGCTCATAGTTTCATTGAGTTACACAAGGCTGTGATCCATGTGATTAGTTTGGTTAGTTTTCTGTGATTGTGGTTTTCATTCTGTCTGCCCTCTGATGGATAAGGATAAGAGGCTTGTGATAACTTCCTAATTGGAGGGACTAGCTGTGGGGGAATCTGGGTCTTGCTCTGATGGGGGGGGGGGCATGCTAAGTAAATCTTTAATCCAGTTTTCTGCTGATGAGTGGGGCTGTATTCCCTCCCTGTAGTTTGGCTTGAGGCCAAACTATGATAGGGGTAATGGCAGTAATGGTGACCTCCTTCAAAAGGACTTATGCCAGCATGCTCTGCGGCTCCCAGGTCTGTTGTATTTAGTGCCCCTGACCCCGCAGCAGGCCACTGTTGACTCACACATCCACCAGAGACTCCTCGCCACTCGTTGATATGATTTTTCTCCAGTTAGTGGGTCATCTGCTCGGTGGCTCAGTGATGGGGCTAATGGCAATCTCCTCCTAGGGATTTATGTCACACTTAATAAAATGTGAAGAGATGGCTGGGTTGGGGCAGTCAAATTAGAAAGAGACATTCTTACTATTTTGTGATTTGAGAAGGATGGTTGGGACGTAGTTTGGGAGCCTGAAATAGGGAAACACAAAGATAGAGATAAGCATGTATGTGTGCACATGACACCTCAGAGCTTAGTGACAATTACGGCCCCTACTAAAGGAAAGATACTCGGGTTTGAACTTTTTCTTATTCCTACTAACTCTGAATGTGCATTTCTCATTCCAGGAAGAAGAAGAAGAAGA
>SJYX01010830.1:285633-338049 GCA_006410675.1 Oreotragus oreotragus | reverse complement strand
AAGCAAAAAGAAAGATTAAGAGAAATACAGTTACTGGAAAAGTTCAAAGATTGCAATATTTATCTGCAGTGCAGTGTGTGTTCTGTTAAAAAATGATGCCTATTACTTTAGAGCTACATTGTATTAATTTCTGGAGAAGGAAATGGCAACCCACTCCTGTATTCTTGCCTGAAGAATCCCATGGACAGAGGAGCCTGGCTGGCTACAGTCCATAGGATCACAAAGAGTCAGACACGACTGAAGCGACTTAGCACAGCGCAGTAGAGCCCAGTGTTAATTCATTTTTCTTTTCTCTCTCTCCCTCTGTCCTTCTGTCCCTCCAGCTCTCTCTCTTCCTGTCTTTTACTTCCTTTTTAAATTAATATCGCTGTCTCTTGTTTTTCTCCTCTTCTACCTCCCACCTTCAGTCTCCCTTTCCATATATTCCCCCTCCTCCCTCCCTCCCTCCATCCCTCCCTTCCTGCTGTCCTTCTTTCCTCCCTTCCCTCCTCCCTTCCCTTCCAAAGACCTGTCCCTAGGTGGAATGTGTTTACAAGCCTCATATACAGAGTTCCCGTAAGACTCCCCACTCCATCTACCACACCAACCTCCTTGGGCTGACCAGCCCCTGCTAACCCAGCAGGTGCTGAGGCTGAAATCAACCAGCAGGCAGACTCCTCTGCTCGTCCTTTCCCCTTCCCGTAGTGTTTCTCCAGCTCGTTATAGGTGAGCAATAGGGAAGTGATAGCATTGGTTTCCCTGAAATATTTCAGGGAACATTTTATTTCACAGTGGGAATTATTTATCTCGCCCAGACTGCCAGAAAATTCTGAGCATCTAGTCATTTGGAGGTCATTGATGACTGGTCATGCCCTATCCATATTTCTCTGGCTACAGTTGAAGCAGTTCTTTGAGCAGTCAACTGGGTAATATTAACTCCCTTTCCTTCTTCTCTGCTAATTTGAGTTCAGATGATACATAGCCAGGCACAAACACACTCCTGACAGCAGTCGCCAGGGAATATTGCTTTTTTGGACTTTGACACCAGCTCCAACTCTGAGTGGAATTTAAGTGATATTTACTGCATAGAAATTCCTCTTTGGAGCCCAACTCTTCCGGCTTAGCCTGCTGACAACACATTAGATTTATTCTAGCTTCAACCAGCCCAAGACTCAAACTTAATTAACTTCACTGGGGGCTCAGGTTGCAGCTTTGGGGTTTGTGGCTCAGCACAGATCTCATGATTGGTACCAATCATGGCATTTAGAGAACCTCAAATCAAACAAATTCACAAAGAAAACAACCTGCCTTCTTCACACTTTTCTGACCATTTGCCAGGTTAACTTCGACCTCCTTTAGGGAAAAAAAAATCAGTTTGTCTTTGGACTGATGCAAAGTGCTACGTGACTTTGCGTATTAAAATCCATCTTTATGTTGTACTACTTTAGACTTGTTCTAATGTTAGAATTTGAAACTGATGGTTTGGGGAAATTTTTCATTTACTGATGACCTGCAAAATAATTATTCCTCTGCTCTGCTTTTTCCCTGCATTTTCAATCCCAACTTTCCCCCCTGAGTTTTTAAGGGTCACCTGTGTGCTATGCTTAGTCGCTCAGTCGTGTCTGACTCATTGCGACCCCATGGACTGAAGCCTGTAGGCTCCTCTGTCCATGAGGATTCTCCAGCCAAGAATACTAGAGTGTGCCATGCCCTCCTCCAGGAGATCTTCCCAACCCAAGGATCAAACCCCGGTCTCCTGCATTGCAGGCGGATTCTTTACCGTCTGAGCCACTAGGGAAGCCCAAGGGTCACCTAAATACTGAAAATAAAGTGTAATTCAGTTTCATTTATGAGAGAAAACATATGTGTGTGTATATTTGTACATACATGTATATACACACATAGGTACATACACATACGCTGAGCAGCAGTTTCCAGAGTGGGGACTGTTAAGTCAAGTGAGTGGTCACTGGTTAGCATAAGCCTGACAGGATGGAACACCTTGATTAGCTAGTTAGCATATCAATACAAAGGCATCATAAGACCTGGCTCTCGTTCCAAAATTCCAAAATTACTTTATCCAAAAGGATAGTATCCAGGCCAGAACCCAGAGGTGACTGACGGCTTATGATGAATGCTCATCATTGTGGTGCATGCTCGCTTTTCAAAATTTACTGTGGGCTCCAAGCTTGTTAACAAAGTTTTGCCATTTGCTCCTGGCTAATTCTGAGGTGAACATTATCTGATTTTCAGCATCCCTTCATGCAAAGTCATCAAGTCCCCAGCAGAGGGCCCCAGCCATGAATCACCTATTTTCCACCTTTGTTTACCACCTGAAAACTCCCACATCCCATCTGGAACGGTCAAAGGACATGAAATCTACAGGGGAGTTTTCCTTTCAAGTAATTCTGTTGCATTGGGTTATTAGTGCCTTCCCCGCCTGCTTCTCTGCCTTAGTGACTCAGAAGACAGCACTTGGCAGATAAATAGGAAATGCAATAAGTGTTTACATTCCTTCCCCAGGGACCCTGGAGCTGGTTGGCGCTTGCTCTAAACGTCACAAGGAGTAAAGAACCCAGACCTGCGTGTTGGGGGCTGGCTGTTGTGACCAGCCTCTCTGCGGGCTTGCCCGGTTTTCAGTCACAGTTTGGGCCTGTCTTGCGGTTCTTCTTTATTCTTATATTTAAGGGGCTGCTTGTGGAAAAGGAAATGGCAACCCACTCCAGTATTCAGTGGAGCCTAGCGGGCTACACCCCCTGGGGTTGCAGAGAGTCAGACATGACTTAGTGATTGAAAAAGTGTCTGCCTGTACACCTCCTCAGCACCCTCTGTTCCTACCTCCTAACCCAACTAGATGAAACCCAGCAGAGTTGCTATATCCCAGTGACCTAAGGCCTCTGTCTGCTCGGTTTAATATCCATATGGTACCTCTGTGGGCTATTTCCCACCCTGTACACTTCCTCATTTCAGACATTTGGTAACAAATCGAAATTGCAGGGGCCGTATTACATGACACAGTTCTCCAATCCCCTTAATCAATTCATAATTGACTTTTAAATCACTTAGGTGCAAAAGCAAATAATAATATCTCCACTGTTCAGTAGCTAATAAATTCTAACTCATGAAAACTGAGGGAGAAGGCTTAGACCATAAACATTAAATATTTATATAGATATCATACTCGCATAGACATATAAAAGCACATACACATATTAGGCATCACTATTCATTTTTAACTTCTTAGGTGATATCCAATAAGGAAAGATTTCCAGCAAGGAATAAAAATGAAAGGAAGATTTGTTGCTTTGAAATAATTATAAGAAAATATCCCTGTAATATCTATCCTCCTCTCCCAGTAAAAGAAAAAAGAGAATTCAAAAATACTGAATTGACAAAATTATTTTTTCTCTATTGTGTGAAAGGTAAGTTAATATCCACAAAGAACTTAGAGTTCTCACACTTGAAAGATGCTCTATAAATACAAAACATCATTATTATTTTTTATTAATAAATGATATATGTTTATATCATTTATTATTGAACAGAGGCAATTTTTTCATCTGAACCATTTTTCAAACCTCTCACAATACAGGCCCATCTGATGGGAGCTGTGACATGAAGCCAAAATACCTCTCACAGACACAGAGATACTATCAATCAGTTTAATGTAAAGGTTCCTCCAAGTCAGCCTCTTAGAAACCCAGCAGGGCTGTCTCAGATCTGCTTTCCTTCAATTAAGTCAAGCGAATTACACAGTGCTGGGCTCACACAAGGGAAATGGGTGATCTTTCCACCCTCACTACCCTGCTCCCAAGCAGGAAAAAATGAGGTTAGGGAGCCCTCCTCTCTTTCCGGGGCAACTCACTGGGCACAATGGTAAAGCATTTGTCTGCAATACAGGGAATCTGGGTTCACTCCCTAGGTCGGGAAGAAGGGAATGGCCACTCACTCCAGTATTCTTGCCTGGAGAATTCTATGGACAGAGGACCCTGGTAGGCTACAGTCTGTGGGGTCACAAGGAGCAACCATTATTTCACTTCCAACTTCTCACCTCCCACCTCCCCTGCCAGCCCTGACATGACAGTTGTGTCCACTTTTTGCAGTCCTGTGGACCGTAGCCTTCCAGGTTCCTCTGTTAATGGAATTTTCCAGGCAAGAATACTGGAGTGGGTTGCCATTTCCTACTTCAGGGGATCTTCCCAATCTAAGGATCAAACCCGTGCATCATGCATCTCCTGCATTAGCAGGCAGATTCTTTACCATTGCCCCATCTGGGAAGCCCTGCGTTCTGCTTATTGTAACCAACAAATCTGTAGCAGCTAATACCCCTATTCCTGGTTAACTGGTCTCTCCTAGACAGAGCTCCTTCACTTCTCTGATCCATTGTGAATGAAGGGGATTAAAAATAATATATTCTCTTTTCTTCCAAGCAGTGGAAGAAAGCCTCTCTTTCAAGCACATAAAGGAAGTAAACGGCACTCAAAAACGGAAGTTTCTAAGACTAGAAATAAGTGATCTGCTTTTAAAATAAATCTCTTTTTAAAATTTTGGCAAGCAGGATTTATCCATTTGCAGAGTTGAACCCACTTGAATAATCCAAATGCACTGGCTCTAAACAAAGCCCCATTGGACCAATCAGTTTAATTGGAAAATGGAGACATACGATTTTCAGTTGTACAACTCAGTTGCACATTTGCTCAAGAGGATTCACTGAAGAAGGGGATCGACTCTCGGCCTGGCCTCCAGTACTGGCTGACTTCCCAGTGTGCTGAAGTGGCTACTGTTGATGTTGATACAATTAAGATGGTCCTGATGGGCTGCCGCCTATGGGGTCGCACAAGGTCGGACACGACTGAGGCGACTTAGCAGCAGCACCAAGCATTGTATCAGCGTTTTTTAATCTGGCATTTTTTTTGTTAGCCAAACATAATTTTATTCTCAAGAATGATGCCACTCCTGGAGAACTGGGCCTGAAAAACGAGGGAGATGGAGGAAAGGGTACAGGCAAATGGTCTGAGGTTTTAGAATAAATCAGTCCCTGGAGTTCGTTTGTTTGTTCTTGGTCATTGCAGGAATGTTTCGAAGGGCCTGCTGTGGGCACCTCCACCACCTGCTGTGGTCGCAGGGGCATGTTGCTTTTGCTGATGCCCCCCAGGTGTCTTGGAGAGAATAAGGGTCTTCTCTAATCTGCTTAAACTCAGTCCTTTTGTGATCTCATCATTCATTCTCAGAGCATTAAAATCCCACCCATGTGCTGTTGACGCGAGCATTTGTATCTGTAACACTGACTCTCCCCTGAAATCCAGACTTGAACATCCATTTGGAAATCTAATGAACAGTTACTTCAGCTCTAATAGGACCTCCTGCCCCAAACCTGCTCTTTCTCAGGTAATTGAGTAAATGTTAGGATGAATTTGATTTTTCAATTCAAAAGTGAAATATTTATTTTTATATTCTTTATAACTTTTCTGGTAACAGGAGTAGAAATGTTAAGTATAGGAAAATTAGAAAATATAGAATAGGATGAAAAAGAAAATAAAAATTACCCATAATTCTATCACTCAAACATAATCACTGTTAACATAGCGCAATATTTTAAAATACTTATTCTAATGTATTTTTTCAAAACCTTAGGGGTTTTGTTTGATTCTACTTAGGATTATGTTTTAATTTTTTTTTTTTTACTATTTTTGCTATATACAATTATTGAGCCACTCTGCGTATTATTAGAAATTAGGTTATTGTTGATATGTATTATAAATAGTAATACACATCCTTAAACATAGATGATAAATAAAGAAAAATTCGTCTTACATCTTAAGAAATAAATTAAGACACAGGAAAAGGCAGCCAACAAGAATAAATTTCTTGGAGCTCTTTAAACTTAGGATTGAATTACTTTTCAGAAAGATGGTGTCAGTTTACCCTGAACAGTTTTTGGAAGGCTCCAATTTATTTTAGTCTCACCGACACTGGTATAGTCATTAAACAAAAACCGAAACAGCCTACCGGTAAGGAAAAAACAGACTCTAATTTTACATTTTGCATTTCTTTGATTGTTAGTCATGTTGAATATTTTTTCATGTATTTTCTTTGTCTGTCTTTCATTTTATGACTTGTGAGATGATGACTTTTGCTTGCTTGCTTTTGTTTTTTTGTTTTTTTCCGATGTGCTTTCTTTACTGTTAGCCGCTCAGTCGTGTCCGACTCTCTGCAACCCCATGGACTGTAGCCCGCCAGACTTCTCTGTCCATGGAATTCTCCAGGCAAGAATACTGGAGTGGGNGACTTTTGCTTGCTTGCTTTTGTTTTTTTGTTTTTTTCCGATGTGCTTTCTTTACTGTTAGCCGCTCAGTCGTGTCCGACTCTCTGCAACCCCATGGACTGTAGCCCGCCAGACTTCTCTGTCCATGGAATTCTCCAGGCAAGAATACTGGAGTGGGTTGCCATTCCCTTCTCCAGGGGGTCTTCCCAACCAAGGGACTGAATTCAGGTCTCCCACATTGCAGGCAGATTCTTTATCATGTTAGCTGCTGGGGTTTCTTGATTTATTTCAAAAAGTATGTTACATACTGGGGATATTCACAGTTTCCCCTTTATATTTATTGCAAATATTTTTCCACTTTGTCATCTACTTTTCATTTTGTGTCTTTCACACATATAAATCGCAATTTAACTCACCAATTTTTTTGCTTTTAGTCATATGCTTAGAAAATGTTTGCTCATTTTGAGATTAAATATATTTTCACTTATATTTTCCTGAAAGTACTATTTTCAATGTTATTCTGAGAAACACTCACAATAAAAAACTTAGGAAATGTTCTATCTATGCAGCAGCTCAGGTTGGCAGAATTATACCCCTTACTAAGTGCGGCTATACACACTATACACATAGTGTGTATACACGGCGAAAAGCAAGTCTAACAAAACTGACTTTATCTGTTGAGATGCAGCAAAATTAAGGAAAAATTGTGGATTTATATCAAGGAGGCAGTAACAGTAGAGCCAAGATCACTGTTTTACAGCCGGATTAGAAAAGATGTAACTGTACTTCTACTAAGATTTTGCCGCCATTAAAATTGGGTCCTCACAATTTTACTTTTATTAACTCCAAATTAACTTTTATATTTAATTCATCATTTTTTAAATTAAAATAAAAATCAAAGGAGGCAGAGGTGAGTGTAAGAAATGTTTTAAATACATATTCGTAAATGAGACTGCTGCCCATCTTGTGTCTCATCATGCCCCTCCCATATACTACAGCTGCTAGACAGGCTTGGGTGGCCCCCTAGCCTAAAACTTCCCTGTCCTACTGGCCTGGTTCACGCCCTGTGCAGCCTGGCACGCAGGGTCGTGGACACATATTGATACTTACAAACCCTCCTCTCTGGACCCTGCTGTCTGCTCCCTGGCAAGTCCGCCTGGGGGGCCTTTACCCTACAGTCCAAATATTCTATAGATCAAGGCTGGAAAGTTGGATTCCTCAGGTGTCTGCTATTTGTTTTCTTAAGTTGCACACACATACACACACACCCATAGTCTTACAGAGAAATCAACTCTGAGACCTCTACTTGAAACACAATGTTTCCATATCAGACTCGCTAATAGAGTCTCCGGGTTGTCCTGTCCTCTGAAATGACCAGCCTCCCCGAAGCCTCCACCCACCACCCCCAGGAGCAAGCCTGGCTTCTTCCTCCGTAGGCTAGCCACTCTGGCCCTTTCTATCATGCAACTTCTATCTGAGAGCAGTTTCAACCTGGATATTGTTTTGAAAGCAAATGCAGTTGCTTCCTGTCCAGTTTCGGTTTCCCAGCAGATGTGAGGATCATTCTGTCATACCTCCAGGGATTCCCAGAGTTCCTCAGCTTACTTCTCCTTTAACCCCCCTTGAGGATAAGGAATGACTGTTATCCCCATTGTATAAAAAGTGGGGGGGAACCGTCCAAGTTCACACAGTTGGTGTGTCCACTGTGAGCCCTGGGTCTTTCTTTCCTCGGCCACAAGCAACCCTATGTTCTCCCTTTGGGTGTGGACTCAGCCATCAGACAGGAACCCCAAAACATTCCCGGCTGGAGGCCTTCTAGACCTTTTGGGACTCTCACTGGGAACTCTCCCTGCTCCTTGTGGCGTTCTGTCACTGGGTGGTTCTGCTCGCCCCCAGCCTCCTCATCACACTGACCCACAAGGTCTGGTTCTGCCCTTGGAGGTTCGCCTATATGTGCTGCCTTCTACTTGGTGGCACCTTGCATATCTGAAGGCCTACCTTGGTCAATTCCCCTTCAGTGTTCTGTGCCCTTTTCATTTCACACTGGTCTCTGGAGGGCTCTGCCTGCTCTACACAGCCCCTGTCACCCACCCTTGGCAGATTAGATAAAGCTATGTAAACCGGAGGTACCCCACTACCTCCTCCCTAAATGTTTCTCTCTGATTTACTTTCAAGATAAATCTGCCTAAATATAGATAGATAAATAGAGATACTAAACACTCTCACTGCCCTCCTTTCCTTCTCCCTGGTTCTGAGTCTGGGGGTGGGGCAAATGCTGGGGAGGGGGAGCCAGCCTCAAGCAAGTTACTGCCTGGGCCTTTAAAGTCAGATTTTAATCTCTTTTCCCCTCCACCCACCCACCAGCACAATCAACGCATCTCTGAGACACCTGCTTAGGTGGGGGTTGGGGGTGCAGCGGCAAGGGGGGTAGAGGGTGGCAAAGTCACACTTGCTTGTTGTATAGAGGAAAATTCTGTTCCTGGCTACAGAGTCCAAAAGAGACATCTCTTGGTTACAAGTGGCCAGGCACAAAAAAAAGACTCTTAGGGAAAGACAGAGCCCTACCATGGAAATACGTCCCAGGTCTGGGTAGAGATGCACAGCACAGGTAGGACTCGCAACGTCCATATTGTGGATGATAAAGAGTACTGGACTTGAGGCGAAAAGAACTGTGGAGCCAGCCTGAAGAGGTTCCCCTGGACAACAGTAACTTAAACATTCATAAGAAAATGACTACAGTGGATCAGAACTCTTAAATATGTTTAAGGCCATGCAGTCATCACGACACTAGAAAAACCAACACATCCATTGCTTTCCTTTGCAGGCTGCTTGGGCACCAGGGTTTCACTTAATATTTTTTACTCAAAACCCCCATACTTTTGGTTACAAAACGTCTCAAACATACATGAAAATAGAGTAGTGGAATGAGCCTCTGTACACCTATCGTTTGACCAAAAATGCTCAGCCCATGGCTCTTCTTTTCTATGTGCTTACCTACTCTCCCCTCCTGGGATTATTTTGAATTCGATCACAACACTTTGTATCCATCATTTTATGCAAAGATAACAAATCAGTTAAAATAAGCATTTATTCTGGTTATTTATCAGGGTAGCCAAATAGTTAGTGAGGACTTTATAGAGATGTTCCACTAAATAGATGAAAAAAGAGCTAACTCTAGTGAAATAGCAGCTCTAAAACTAAGCAGTGATCATCAGTGGCTTCTCATGTCACCAAAAGGGACATCATGAGTCTCCTGATGAAATACACCAAAGCACCCTGAAGTATACATGCTACAACACCAAACCTGAATCCCATCAAGCCTCCAAATCCAGCTGCCAGTTTATATAGTACGTGAGGCAGGAACACGACACCACAAGGATGCAGTCAGCGAAATCCATACTGTGGGAAACTAAGGGATAAACAGCCAGCTTCCTCAACAAGAAAGTTCAAGGAAATAAAGAGGGTTGGGAGGACGGCGGGGTATGGGGAAGGAAAGTATAGATATACTAGAGATGAAGCAGCGTATAAGCCAGTTAGGTTCTCATTCAAACACACTGTTATGTTGAAAAAGGAAAAAAAGCAGATTGGAAAAATGTAAACCCTGATCATATATTTGACGATCTTAAGGAATTGATAGCAAATTGTGTAGGTTGGATAATGGTATTGTAGTTATCTTTTCAGAAAGTCCCTAACTTTTAGAGATACATACTGAAATATGTACATACAGTTTATTATATTATTTTCTCTGTTTATGTGTGTTTGGAACAGAAAGAGCAATCCTGGTTTCCTCCTTTAGAAGTCAGGGATCTGGTTAGAAGTGAAGCTTCAGAGGTAAGTATAACATAATGGGTTGAAATGGCATGTCTCCCAGGCTGCTGGACTTTGAGATTCTGCTGAGCTTTCCAAGGTGGGCTCTGATTCTGGAGCTTCTCCATGCCTCCAGGGTACCAGACCCATGGCTAAGCCTTTGAACACCCTGAACCCCTGCTAAGCCGGGGAAAAAGCAACTCTTTCAGAGAGTATTTGGCTCTGCTCCACTCTACTTAACTGCATACCTAACCCCTCGATTTCCTTCCTTTACCTATAAGATCAGAGCAAAATAATTAAACTCAGAGGGTTGTGATAAGGATAAAATGGTATAATAACTATGAAGCTGCTGTATAACCAAATTAATAACTCACAGTAATATAAGAACTAAATATATTGAAGGCTAACTATGCTCCAGCTTTAATTCTAAGAGCTTTACATGCACCATCTGATTTAATCCTCATCAAGTCCTGTCAGGGGTGTGCTGTTAGTATCCTCATCTCACAGATGGGGAAATCAAAGCACAAGGATATAAAGGATCAGTGCCAGATTTCCGTGTTTGTTCTCAGTGTGCAAAGAAGAAGAGGCTGCTGGCCACCCAGATATAACCTGAGGGACAGCAGTAAGTCCCCTCTTGTAAGTATCTTAGATAAAGGCACGTGGGTCTCTGAAAGGTCTCTGTTTGGTGGAGGTGACCTGAGAGGAGTCACGCAGTCAGCTTCCGTGCGCTACAAATGCCTTACTATGAAACTGTTCATCGCGCTACTCTCCCTCCTCTTGAAGGACCCTGAGCTAAATCAAATCAGGGGACATCCAGAGGGCGTTAAGGACAAGGACTAAGGTGTTAAGGACAGAGTCCACGATCTTGGGGAGTTTTACCTGGAACCTCAAGTGGTCGTGCCAGGTGATAGGCAAACAAAGCTGCCTTGCTTGTTCTCAGACCGACCCGGGGAATGGGTGCAAGGGGCTACTACACGTGCCACCTGTGCCATGGCAGTGCTCAGCCAGCATGACCCTTCCGTGCTGCCCCGCACCCACGCAGACGCTTGCAGACTGGCTCTTGTGACTACTGGTGGCTTCTTGGGAAATCACAGTGTAAACCTGGGAAGCCACCTGGAGACCGCATGTGTCGTGGGGACAGCCGCCAGCCCTGCTGCCACAGCCGGCCTCCCCTCCCACCTCACGGAGCCAGGCCAGCCAGACCCTGATCCAGGCTGTCCTGGAAGTTCTCATTCCAGGCGCACGGAGGCCCCTGGAAATTCCTAAACACCTTTCTTCCGGGCTGTGTTCTGCAGGACCAAAGAATCAGAAGGCTTGACCAGCCAGGCCATGGCGGTGTGAGGGGCCTGTTGAAGTGCAGTTGTTATATGTAAAAGCTGCTGAGTTTCTGGCTACACTGGCAGGCGTCCGGGGTCCAGCACACACGGGCAGGGAGGCTGCTGCGACTGGCCCCGAGCAGGTCGCCCCACGCCGTGCTTTGGTTGCCATCGGTCCAAAGGGACGCAGAGAAGTTCGGCTCTGCCTGCGTGAAAGGCAGCCCGGTGAAGGGCCTTGGAGCTAAGAACAATGGCTGAGATGAAGCTGTTAAGCCTGGCAAAGGCAAGACGCGGGACCTCAGAGATGTTTTCAATATTTGAAGGTTTGTCTCATGCAAAAGAGCTTCCGCCTGCGAGCGTGTGTGTGTATTTCAGGTCTGTAAAAAAAAGCTTCATTGAGAACTGGTGGGAGAGGCCGTAGGGTGGGTGGGAATGCTGGCTCTGGAGTCAGAACGTCTCCCTTCAAATCCCACCTTCCGTGCCTCAGTTGTTTTGTCTGTGAAGTGGGGACGAAAAATAGTACTTGTCTTGAAGAGCCGTTGTGAAGATTAGAATGAGTGAGTATACGTGAAATGCTCGGGATGGTCTGCTGCCTGCTCAGTAGTCAGAAGTGTTAGGTTAACATGATGTTAACAACTGTCAAAAGTGGAAACTTGTATGATATAGTAATTGAAGACAGTGGGATTAAAAGTGTATGTGATGTGATTCCAATTTTGTTTTTAAGATGCACATTATTTTGAAAGAAAACTAGAAAAAAATACCACAATATACCAACAGCAGATTAGGTGATTTCTGGACAATAGGATTATGAATGGTTTAAGTTTTTACACTTCTAAGTTTTGCAGATCTTGCAGGTAAGCATGCTCAGTTCAGTCGCTCAGTTGTGTCCGACTCTTTGCGACCCCATGAATCGCAGCACGCCAGGCCTCCCTGTGATCACCATCTCCCACAGTTCACTCAGACTCACGTCCATTGAGTCGGTGATGCCACCCAGCCATCTCATCCTGTCGTCCCCTTCTCCTCCTGCCCCCAATCCCTCCCAGCATCAGAGTCTTTTCCAATGAGTCAGCTTTTCTGCATGAGGTGGCCA
This sequence comes from Oreotragus oreotragus, assembly GCA_006410675.1. Taxonomy (NCBI): domain Eukaryota; kingdom Metazoa; phylum Chordata; class Mammalia; order Artiodactyla; family Bovidae; genus Oreotragus; species Oreotragus oreotragus. Next base: position 325,592 of record SJYX01010830.1, on the reverse strand, counting down.
AAGTACTGGAGTTTCAGCTTTAGCATCCTTCCTTCCAAGGAACACCCAGGGCTGATCTCCTTTAGAATGGACTGATTGGATCTCCTTGCATGTAATACTTCTTAAGTAAAAAAACATTTTTAAAGCCATCTATATTTTCAAAAGATCCAGTGTGCTTAAAGATGTAATGAGGTCCTGGTCATTAGAAGGGTTTAAAACACACTGTCACTAAAAATATTCAAACCCACATGATTAATGGACAATTGTATTTATACTATTCAATGTCAAGCACGGAAGAAAGCCAGTGGGTAAAAACAAAGTCTGGAGAGAAATCAGTGACATGAGTAGCAGGGTTACTCTACAGAGATGGAGGATAACTAGGGTTTGGTTGTTCCTTTACCCTTCTCTGTACTTTAAGCATTTTCTAAATAAAATGTGTATGACTTTGAAAATGGTGGGGGAGGGACAGTAACTGGAATGAAAACTAAACCAGAAAGAAATCAAAAGAAAAGGCGGTCAGTCTCAATAAGCTCAAAGGCTCCCCTAGACCTGCTGATCTAGTTTCCATGACCATGATTCTGTGACCACAAGATGGTGGCAATTACATGATATGACACATCCGCCTTGATCTACCGCACACTGCAGCCCAGCGATGGTCATGCCCCCTCCCTCCCCCTTCCCCTTTAAAAACCACCCAGAAGTTCCGGTTTGCCTTTGCATCACACTGTAAACCGCCCCTCCCACCATGTGGCTTCAGTGTCTCATACTTTGGTCACTTAACTTTCCACCTGTGTCCCCTGCCCATGTCACTCCCACCAAAGGTCTGCCTTTCTGGGGCCTCACTAACCCCAGCCCTCTCTGTGCCTGGACCACAGCTGATCCCCCACCTGGGACCCCTCCTCCTGTCAATACAAGCATCCAGGTTCTACCCATCAGTCAAGGTTGCCTGAGTTCCTCCTGCAAATGCCCTTTTTTTTTTCTACACCAACCAATTTATCATGACTACATTCTTTATTGCTCTTGACCCTGTGTCTCATTTGCCCATTTGGGTGTGAGTTTCTTGACTATGGAGCCACATTTTCTACTGCCTTGTTGTCTCCCATGCCCCAAAACAAAACACCTAGCTCCATGCTGAGCTAGGGTTACTCAGAGTCCAAAAACTAAACTGGCTGAACCATTTTATCAACGGCCTCTGTCCCATGGTCTGCCACCCCAGTCCCACCCCGGGCCGAGATCTAAATAGGGAGACATCCAATGGATCTGAAAAGAGAATACACCCGGGCCGGGTAAGATGATTTGTCAGAGTAGCCCTGTGGTTAAGACACAATCCTGCCCTGGAGTAAAAGATACATAATTCTCATTTTTCTCTGAACATTCGGTATTTGCTTTAGAACTTCTCAACATGTGCCAAATGGAGAAGAACTGGAGAAGCTTTGGTAGGGTCAGGACAATGAGAAACAGCTTGGAAAGTGGAATAAAAAGTAAAGAAAATAGGGTTAATTCAGCTGGAGAAAGAGTTGACATGGCCCCATGCTTATTGCCAAATTCAGACTTAAAATGAAGAAAGTAGGGAAAACTACTAGACCATTCAGGTATGACCTAAGTCAAATCCCTTACAATAATACAGTGGAAGTGACAAATAGATTCAACGGATTAGCTCTGATAGACAATGCCTGAAGAACTATGGAAGGAGGTTCATGACATTGTACAAGAGGCAGTGATCGAGACCATCCCCAAGAAAAGAAATGCAAAACAGCAAAATGGTTGTCTGATGAGGCCTTACAAATAGCTGAGAAAAGAAGAGAATCTAAAGGCAAAGGAGGAAAGGAAAGATATACTCATTTGAATGCAGAGTCCCAAAGAATAGCAAGGAAAGATAAGAAAGCCTTCCTCAGCAATCAATGCAAAGAAATAGAGGAAAACAATAAAATGGGAAAGACTAGAGATCTCTGCAAGAAAATTAGAGATACCAAGGGAACATTTCATGCAAAGATGAGCACAATAAAGGACAGAAATGGTATGGACCTAACAGAAGCAGAGATATTAAGAAGAGGTGGCAAGAACACACAGAAGAACTATACAAAAAATATCTTCATGACCCAGATAACCACAATGGTATGATCACTCACTGAGAGCCAGGCATCCTGGAATGCAAAGTCAAGTGGGCCTTAGGAAGTATCACTACAAACAAAGCTACTGGAGGTGATGGAATTCTAGTCGAGCTATTTCAAATTCTACAAGATGATGCTGTGAAAGTGCTGTACTCAATATGCCAGGAAATCTGGAAAACTCAGCAGTGGCCACAGGACTGGAAAAGGTCAGTTTTCATTCCAATCCCAAAGAAAGGCAATGCCAAAGAATGTTCAAACTACCACACAACTGCACTCATCTCACACCCTAGCAAAGTAATGCTCAAAATTCTTCAAGCCAGGCTTCAACAGTACATGAACCGTGAACTTCCAGATGTCCTAGTTGGATTTAGAAAAGGCAGAGGAACCAGAAATCAAATTGCCAGTATCTGCTGGATCATCGAAAAAGCAAGAGTTCCAGAAAAACATCTACTTCTGCTTTATTGACTACACCAAAGCCTTTGACTGTGTGGATCACAACAAACTGTGGAAAATTCTTCACAAGATGGGAATACCAGACCACCTGACCTGTCTCCTGAGAAATCTGTATGCAGGTCAAGAAGCAACAGTTACAAATGGACATGAAACAGACTGGTTCCAAATCAGGAAAAGAGTACATCAAGGCTGTACATTGTCACCCTGCTTATTTAACTTATATGCAGAGTACATCATGAGAAACACTGGGCTGGATGAAGCACAAGCTGGAATCAAGACTGCCGGAAGAAATAACCTCAGATATGCAGAATACACCACCCTTATGGCAGAAAGCCAAGAACTAAAGAGCGTCTTGATGAAAGTGAAAGAGGAAAGTGAAAATGTTGGCTTAAAGCTCAACATTCAGAAAACTAAGATCACGGCATCCGATCCCATCACTTTATGGCAAATAGATGGGGAAACAATGGAAACAGAGTTTTTTTGGGGGGCTCCAAAATCACCACAGATGATGACTACAGCCATGGAATTAAAAGATGCTTGCTCCTTGGAAAAAAAGCTATGACCAACCTAGTCAGCATATTTAAAATCACAGACATTACTTTACCAACAAAAGTCCATCTAGTCAAGGCTATGGTTTTTCCAGTAGTCATGTATGGATGTGAGAGTTGGACTGTGAAGAAAGCTGAGTGCTGAAGAATTGATGCTTTTGAACTGTGGTGTTGGAGAAGACTCTTGAGAGTCCCTTGGACTGCAAGGAGATCCAACCAGTCCATTCTACAGGAGATCAGTCCTGGGTGTTCATTGGAGGGACTGATGCTGAAGCTGAAACTCCAATACTTAGGCCACCTCATGCGAAGAACTGACTCATTTGAAAAGACCCTGATGCTGGGAAAGATTGAAGGCAGGAGGAGAAGGGGATGACAGAGGATGAGAAGGTTGGATGGCATCACCGACTCAATGAACATGAGTTTGAGCAGGCTCCAAGGGTTGGTGGTGGACAGGAAAGCCTGGTGTGCTGCAGTCCATGGTGGTCGCAAAGAGTTGGAAATGACTGAGCAACTGAACTGAACTGAACATGCTAATCTTTACCAGACAAAGAAAACCATACAACTGTGTATGCTATAATGGTATTTCGCCTCTCAGAGACAGCCAGCCTCCCCAGTCAAGCCCCCAGCACAGCTGGAGGGCTCTTCCCACTCAGCCAGCCCATGAGCCACCTTGAGATCTCTCCCAGCTCCAAAAGTTTAGCCTGGAACCTCTTAAACCTGAGACAGTAGGGTCTGAAGGATGTAAACAAGGGTGACTGTGGAATATTCTTCTCAGTTGACTTGAGAGAAAATAGAGATATTTTAGAGAATGGTTGAAGCAGGATTTTTGAAACTTTTTAACTCTTCCATCCACTGTCTTTCAAATCAAACATGAAGATGCATGTGTTCCCCATAAAAATAGTAATTATTTTGTTAGAAAAAGATTATAAAATATTTTTATAATCTTGTTTTTAAAATTACTTAGTTACAAATAGTTTATTTGATTTGTGACTGGCTACAATTTCTTGACTTTCATCATGCAACTTGGGAATTTTTATAATGTGAAAGAACTTCAATGTACAGCTTGTTTTCACATGTAAGATTTACGTGAATATTAAGTCAACAATAAGACTGATACAAAACACAGTTGTAGTATTGCCTGAGACTCAGTGCCTAGTGTATTGTTTCTCGATCATTATCCATTAAAAGGTGTTATAAGAAAATTGTTATGTATGCTGCTGCTGCTGCTGCTGCTAAGTCGCTTCAGTCGTGTCCGACTCTGTGTGACCCCATAGACGGCAGCCACCAGGCTCCCCCGTCCCTGGGATTCTCCAAGCAAGAACACTGGAGTGGGTTGCCATTTCCTTCTCCAAGGCATGAAAGTGAAAAGTGAAAGGGAAGTCACTCAGTCGTGCCCGATTCAGCGATCCCATGGACTGCAGCCCACCAGGCTCCTCCATCCATGGGATTTTCCAGGCAGTAGTACTGGAGTGGGTCGCCATTTCCTTCTCCAGGGAATCTTCCCGACCCAGGGATTGAACCCGGGTCTCCTGCATTGCAGACAGACGCTTTACCCTCTGAGCCATCAGGGGCTTAAGAAATAGCTTATTGAACTGACTAATACTTAGTACTCCAGAGGGAGACACATTGAAAATTGCACCATTGTCCCAAGTGTCTCCAAGTGTCTCCAGAGGGGAATCATAAGATCATCATCATTTAGCCCCAACAAACTCATAAAGATATCTTGCTTGCCCATTTCACAGGGGACACTGAGACACAGGGCAGGTAGAGAAAAAGCCTATGCTGGGGGCTGAGAAGGGCCCGAGGCCTGCACCGAAATTAATTTCAGCCTTTGGCAAAAATCACTGGGTGTGAATCTTGACTAAGCAACCTGCCCTACTCCACCCCTGCTCTGGGGTCCTGCTCTATTCACCCTCTGGACAACTCTTGGAAGGCAGCTTAGGCCCTGAAGAGGCTGTCCCCTGGAAAGTCCTCTGACCTGAAGATGGTCTCAAACCCCCATCCCTGCCCCACTAGGGACAGCACTGTCCCCCACCATTCTGGGATGCAGGAGTCAAAATGACATCTCCTCTCTCTCTTGACCTTTCAGAATCCAAAGCCCCAAGCTCACATGGTCTCCCCACTGCCTATGAAATGTTGAGCTCCTGCAGGTACTGGTGATAAAGAAAGAAAGCAGGTGGGTCTACCCCACCAACACTTGACCCCATCCAGACACTGACTTTCCAGTTTTGCCTAGATTTTGTTTTGAAGCTCTCCTCACTGCTGTGGGCCAGGTGGAGTGAGCCTCTTTCCTCTGTGAGTGTGCAATGGGCTGGCACCCAAGCAGTGGGTTGGCGTTCCCTTCCTGCCCTCCTCTGCCCACATTCCTCTCCCATCTCTTGCCCTCCCCAGAAGCAAAGCCCCTGCAGACTGGGGCCAGGTGCTGACCTTTAAGAGCACAGAGAGCTGACAGACGACAGAGGAAACCCAGCTGCTACGGAAGCAGCAGGGTGGCCTGGGCCTCGGGCCTCCCAGCACCGCGGAGGACTGGAGCGACTTTAAGGGATGCTTCTGGACTCAAGTCCAAAATGCCTTGTGCCTCTTGTACAGGGAAGGACCCTGGGAGGGGAGGTGGGGTGGCGGGGGTGGGGGCGCTGCTCAGACACAGGCTGCCATGGTCCTTTAGGCCTGAGTTTGCCTCAAGGTAGGTGAGAAGCTAAAATGGCAGGAGGGAGAGGCCTGGGGTGGGCCCCGGTCTGGGCCCTTTCTGAGCTGCCCGCTCTGATCCAATATCCACCCCCAGCCCACCCCGCATGCTGATGGCTGTGCGGACAGCGCAGCTAACCAACACTCTAATACCTTTAGCTTATCCATTACAGTGTCCATTGAGGAAGATCCAGCCCTGCTCGGGGCTTTGCTGTCCAGACCCTATGAATCGTTACCCTCTGCCTCCTCCCGTGCTTTCCTACCAACCTCTGATGTCTGCATGCCCTTTACAGCCTTCATTCTAGTTTTTCCCCACCAGGGTGTCTATTACTGTTTCCTATGTTCCCCACACTGGTTATAAAGTGTATCTCATTTCATCCTCGGAGCCTGCCCAGGAAGATGGAGCACAGTCTCCCCATCTTACAGAGAGGAGGCAGACGCTCAGGGTCATTATGTTATCTGCCCAAAGTCACACAGCGATAGGTGGGGGAACGCGTTATTCTGTGAGAGGTGAGGCCCACTTTACCCACAGTGTGGCACTTGCTTCTGGAGGCCAGCTGGGGGGCACGGTGCACCAGGTACCCAGTCTTGGCGATGAAAATGACACTGAAAGTATTTTGCATTTGCCCAGCACTTTTCAACAGTGCCCCTTGGCTCAGACTTTGGGGCATGAACTGTCCGAGAAGAGGTGCCGGTCCCCTTTCCTCCTCCAGCCCAGAGGTGACCTCAGCCACTTCCTGAGAGATGTGAGAAATGGTTTGCCCACTGAGCTGGCTGAAGCAACGATCAGAGGTCCCTCCAACAGAGGCAGCAAATGTCCCTTCGCCCTAGATTGCCTACACCCAGTGTGAGGCAGGGCTGGGGCTGGAGGACCACAGGCCCAGCTCTGCCCGAGGGCAGGGAGGGCAGGACTTTGAGGGGGAGTGGGACAGAGGCGGGGACGCACCGGTCAGCGTGCTGCAGGCACAGCCCTCCCTGCCACCATTCCTCAGGCTCTGGCACAGAAGCCAGTGACCCACCTTAATTTTTTTCCTGTTTCTCTGAGATGAGCTGAGTCTTCGCTCCTGGGGCACATCATTCAGACACCACCTGCCCACCCTTCCCCTTCTCCCACTGACTTCTCCCTTCCCCAAGTGCTGCCTATGGGCATGGGGATTCCTTAAGGCTCCACGTCAGTCTCAAGGGTGGGCAGGGCTCCTGGCTCTCAGCAGCCCCATCCTTGTCCCTCCCCCTCAGGAATCCCAGCGGCTAGGGTGGAGGTCCTGGAGGAGGGGATGCCAGCTGGAGCCCTCTGGCCAGAGCAACCAAAGGCATGTCCTACATTTAACTCCTACCTTGCCACTTTAGGAAAACAGAGGAGAGGACATCCCTGCCTGCGCAGATCTGCAGATGGCCTGGGGCACAGGACAGTGGAGGTCAGGAGTCCCGGGGGGCGGTATTCATGGCCCTGCCCCTTCCCACCTGCCACTCCTCACCAGACGTTTCAGAGTAGAAGCCCCACAGCTAGTAGACTAATTAACAGCTCAGCAGCTGCTCAATTGCAGAAGCTCAGCCTTAGATTGTTGGAGGCTCAAGAAAATGATCTCCTGTGAGCACCCCCAAATCAGGGCCCCCGTCTCACTCCTGAAGCGCTGGGGTCCGAGTGCCAGGCTCTTGTGGGGGAGGATTCTCAACCTAGCATGTTGTCCTCGGAGGCTGAAACCCCGGCAGGCGTGGGGAGTGTGAGGGGCAGAGCTCAGGACAGACCTTCTTTCTGTCTGTCCTCAAGAAAGGCCAGATCTCCTTTCTGTCCTGCCTCCAGCCCCAGATCCCCACATACACTCTGGGTAGGGTTTAACTATTCCCCACCAAGAAAAACGTGAGCTTTGCTCTCTTTATCCCTCTGGCCAAGCCCCAGAGGAGACCAGTATGCCTGTAGGGTGGGGATGGGGGAAAGAACCCGCACGCTGACAATGAGGTTGAACACCAGGACTTTAGCCAAAAAGAAAATGATGGGGGTGCTGGAGTGGGGAGAGGGATAGGATTCGCAGTTGGTCACCTTCCAAGAGCCTCCTTCCCCTTGCCTCCCTGTCCACGCTGACCCCCGGACCCCTTCAAGGACACACCACCATGCTCTGAGGGGCAGATAACCTCGGCTCAGCTGCTCCCAAGTGATAACAAGAGAAGAAGCATTTGTCGGCCAAAGAAATGAGCAACATGGAAAAGTCAGTGGAAAGAAAACATGTTTTGATCACAGCAAGATCAAGAAACTGGTTTGATTCTTGCCTCAACCCCCTCATTTTTCATATGAGAAATCAAATTCAGAAGGGACACAGGACTTGCCTGAATCACCGCAGCTCTTGAGAGACAACTCAGGGAGGCGGCAAGTGCCCTAGCCTTGGGGACCCAAGTGCTATGAACAACGAGCATGTCACTGAACCTCTGTGAGCATCAGGGGCCAACTCTACAGGGCTGCAGTGGGGCTCAGCAGAGACTGCTTATGTGAAAATACTGTGTCAACTGAAATATAAAAGTTAAACAGAAGGGGATCCGTGGCAGAACTGGGACCAGAACTCTGGTCCCCTCAGGTCCCCCCACCCCCAGCGCCTCACTTCAGCCCAGGGCAGAGCATGCAGTCTGGCGGGCACACCAGCACAGGCAGGCAGGCCTGTTTCTCATGCCGCAGAGGCCAGTCTCTGCTACCACATCCTTCCCTCTGGCTTGTGGGATCTGCTGCCTGCTAGGAGGGATCAGAACAGAAACACCCCCTCCCACCCTGTGAGGGAGCTCTGACCGCTGGCACTGGGCCACGGCCAGCTATTCATACACCTTTGCATGAGCTAGGAAGCGGCGTCTTTATGGAGGCTGGGCTAGACAATCAACACCCCTCCTCCAGGCAGGTGCTCCTGGGCCCCCACTGTGAGGAGCCTCAGGCATATTCCAGGACCCTCCGGCAGCCTCAGCCCAGTGCCCAAGGGATAATACTTGACAGTTCCAATCAGAGGGGTCACTAGTCTCACACTGAGAGCCGGACCCACTATCCTTCCAGCAGCGCTTTGTCTAGTGGGGTATGTGTGTGTGTGTGTGTGTGTGTGTGAGAGACAGACACCAGAGCCAAAGGGAAAGAGCGCCCATGGGCATAGAAGCTGCAGTCCTTGTCCCACGCCATTGCTTCCCAGCTGTCTTCCCTTGAGGAACTCAGCCACCCAGAACCTCAGTCCCCCATCTGTCAAATGGGAACGCCAATTCCTCTCTCAAAGTGTTTGTAGTGAGGCACAACCCAGATGATACTGAGAGTGCCTTGTAAAGTGAAAATCAGGACACGGTTCTAAGATGTTACTAGGATGTGTTCCAACAAAAAATTTTTTAATAATTTTATTGTTAAGATGACATAATGGTTATCTTGAGACTTTTTTTAAGAGTAGAAAAAAGACTGTCTCCGATGGAGCAAAACCAATATTCCCCTTTCTATATGTGCACCCACGCTTTTAAAGCCAGTTATGGGAGCATATTCTTGTAGTTGAAACAGTTATAAGCTCAGGGCAGGCACAGGGAGGGGGCCTGTCCCGAGTGTCTCTGAAGAACGGGGCTGGCTTTGGGCGCAGTCTCCACTGCGAGCGTGAAGGCAGCTGCTTCCTCTCCATCTTATTAGTCCACAGCTCATGGAGAGGCAACTCGAAAAGCAGGGTTGAGAGACACATAATGGATTTTGTGAGGCCTACTCGAGACTAATAAAATCCAGGGCAGGATTTTCCCAAAAGGGATGTGTCACTGCAGAATAAAAATGTACAAGAGAAAGAAGAGATCCTAGAAGGATTTCCCCCCAGCCTGTGTTCTATAGGTACAGGGTTTGTGTTCTTGGACGACAGTGTAGGACTTTCCAGGTAGCACAGTGGTAAGGAATCCACCTGCAATGGAAGAGACGCAGGTTTGATCCCTGGGTTGGGAAGATCCCCTGGAGAAGGGAATGGCAACCCACTCCAGTGTTCTTGCCTGGAGAATCCCATGGACAGAGGAGCCTAGTGGGGTACAGTCCATGGAGTTGCAAAGAGTCAGACACAATTGAGCAACTGAGCACACACATACCCATGACATGTATGAAACATACATGGTGTATGAAACATACATGGTGTGAAATTAGCACTCCAGTAACAAAGCAACAGGGCTCCCACATCACTTTCTTTGAAAATATGTATTCAAATATTATAAAATGTTATCACAGGGTTTTGTGCCTGGAACGAGGGTAAATTAAAGATTTCCTGCCTGCTTTATGAATAGGCGACACTCCCATTGAGACATCAGCAATGCTGTGTCTGTTTAGTCGGCTCTGTTCATTACTGTCTATTCATCTGGCTTGGTCATGGAACTCCATGGAAGTGTGACCCAGTTCAGGGACCAGAGAAGCAAAATGCTGCTGTTCACGTAGAGGCTGTGCTTGCCCAGAAAACTAGCACCGTGGAGACTGGGACTGAGGACAGGGACTTGGGTCCTCTCTCCTGAGATCCGTCAACTGTGATGTGACTGGCCTGTGGGAACGAGGCGGAGGGGTTCCTGGCTGATCGGCTTGCAAAGGGCAAGAGCCCAGCTGCTGGGCAGCAGGCTTTGTTGGACCAGGGCAGCCCCTCCCGGAGTTCTCCCCTCCTCCCCCTCTCTCACAGGCACTTTCCCTGAAATGAAAGAACCGAGATGACTTCATCCCTTCAAAAGCGGCTTTAAAAGTACATGAAACGCAAAGCTGAATGCCACCCAGCCCTACTTCTGACCTGTGTCCGCACTGCGGTGCTGGGAGCGGCAGGCCTTGGAGGAAGCTGGCCTTTCTGCCCAGGAATGCCCCTCCTTTCCACCCCCTTTTTCTGACCTTCTGGCCAGAGTAAGGAACAGTGGCTGGCTCATCTTTGTGCCCCTCCCAACACAGAGAACCACAGCGGAAAGCAATCCATGTCCCTGAAGCAAAGGCATACAGGTGGGAGGGCTGGTGTACATCCAGAGAGCCCGCGGACTTCGGATTCCAAAAACATCATTCCAGACTGCCCTCAGGCCCTTCCACCTTTTCACCTCACCTTGCCCCCATTTTACTTAATTTTTCTTCTCCCATTCTATTTCCCCCTCTCCTTCTCTCTTTTCTCCTTTGACATCTCAGAAGGAACCTACATAAGCAGCAGTTTTATTTGTATGTGTGTTAAACTCATTATTTGTAAAATTAAATAGTCACTTTTTGGTATAGTTTATTCTGCATTTATAAATTTTGAAATCCTAGTTTTGGCGTCTCTTCCTTTTAAAAACGCCACCTCATATCTATTAAAATGGCGATTACTGGCCTTGCCAGGTAGTCCAGCGGGTAAGGCTCCAGACTTCCACTGCGGGGGGGTATGGGCTGAATTGCTGAGGAAACTAAGATCCCACATGCCATGTGGCATGGCCAAAATTTTTTTTAAAAATAAGATGACTACTTTCAAAAATAGAAAATAGCGAGTACTAAGAAGAATGTGGGGAAATCGGAACGCTGCACCACTGGCGGGAATGGAAAGCGGTGCAGCCACTGTGAAGAGCAGTCTAGTGGTCCCTTCCTTAGAAAATTAAGAATAGAACCACCACGGAAGCCAGCAGTGCCACTCCTGGGGATGTACCCGAAAGAATTCAAAGCAGAGCCTTGAAGAAATTATTTCTGCACCCATGTTCTAACAACATTATTCACACTAGCCAAAAGGTGGAAACAACACAAATGTTTGTCAACAGATAAATGGATAAATAGCGTGGAATACACACAATGGAAAAGAAAGAGCTCGGTCTCTCAAAAGGCAGGAACTGATACAGGCTACAACATGGGCAGCCTTTGAGGATGTTATTCTAAGTAAAATAAGCCAGATACAGTAGGAAAACTATGGTGTGATTCCATTTATACAGAGTACCTGGAGCGATCAAATTCACAGAGACAGAGCAGGATGGTGGCGGCTGGAGCTGGGGGGAGGCGTGCAGGAAGAGGTATTGTTTACTGGCTAGAGAGTTTCAGTTTTGCGAGATGAAAAGACTTCTGTAGATGGATGGTGGTGGATGGTGGTGGTGGTTGCACAACAATATAAATATACTCAATCCCATTAAGAGTGGTTACGGTGGTAAATTTTATGTGTATTCTACCACAATGAAAAACGTGGTGGGGAGGGGCGGGGTGTGCAGAATCTAGAAGCACATTTTGTTAAAATTGTCTTAGGCATGACGACTGTCGCATTCCACATGTGTGGGGGAGGAGGAGGAAGGAGAGGCGAGCAGGCTGGGCGTCGTGGTGGGTACACTGCTCGTCCACAGAGAGGCCTGACCTCGTAGCACCGAGGAAAGCAGGAGGCCTTGACTCTGTCGCTCCATCCATTATTCCCTGGTTCACTGTCACTTACTTTTCTGAGTCCAATGTGTTTCAGCGCTTCTAGAGATGAAGGCAGGCAACAGCTTGTAAGATTTAAAAGCCAGTGTGCACAAAGGGAGATAAGCAAAACAAAAACAGGCTGGTGAGCTCTGTGAAGCCTCTTTCTAGCAGGGAGGGGAATTTTCCTCTCCTTTCTCATAGGCTGCTCTCTTCAGCTTCAAATCATCAACAAACTCCCTGGCTAGGGTTAGCCCCAGGTAGGGGACACCCCATCCCCTGAAACCTCCTTCCTGAACTGACAGTTCAGTTAGCCCCAAAAGGGGGTGGGGAACCACTCGACTCCATCTCAAAGGGACCCCTCCGTGGGTGAGCAGAGGGAAGGAGACTGAAATGGCAGTCTTGTCCACCGATGGGACACCCAGTGTGGTGTCAGCCTTGAGGAACAGGCCCCGCAGCTACAGAAAGCTTCATTCCCAGGATGCCATGGGGTCTGCTGGGGGCAGAGAGGAAGGCGATGGGGAGTGGCAGGTGGGAGAGGGTTTTGGATTTCATACATAGTTCACTTACAGGCAGGCAGAAATTATTTCATTGCCACCTCAAAACTTTCCTGCCCACCATCCACCACAGCCATTTACTTAATTTTCCTTCTCTTTTCTTTCCATCTTCCCCTTTCCTTCTCTAACTTTCCCCTTTCTGCTTCACAGAGACAGCTGTTGCAACACAGAGATCAGACGTGTGGTTGCCAAGGAGAAGAAGGGAGGAAGAAGGATGGACAGGGAGTTTGCAAATTCTCTTCCCTCTTCTTTCTCCCACTCCCCTTCCATGTCTTTCTCTTACCCTTCCTTTTCCTAACACAGTAGATCTGTGGATAATGGTGTCAGCAAGGGATGGAGGAGAAATCTGACTGATAAGAAGAGGAAGGGGGGAGCCAGGCTCAAGCTCCACTCATGACGTTGACGTAGATTTATTTTCTGCCTGTCTTTGCTGAAATGTCTGAGTTCCAGTGCTAGAAGGAAACTTGCCAATCACCAATGTCCAAATCTCCCATAACGTACAAAAGAATACGATCAGATACATCAAGTGATGTTCCTAAGGCCACATTGCTAGCTAATGGCAGAGCTCAGACCCAGAAACTGGCCACCTAATTCCACGATTTTCCTGCTCTATAGGCCTTCTCTATAGGTGGATGCTACCAGGTTTACTTATCTAGAACCATTCATTTGCTCAGGAAGCATTTGCCAAAAACGTACCCTGGTCAGGCATGGCATTAAATCCCACCAGAGACCTAGGACACCTGGTATGCTCTTACCTTTGCTGAATCTGTGTCTACAGGTGCAGCCTGGGGGGCCCTGGACCTTCTTCCTGGGGCTCTAGGGATTGTAAACTGAGAACATGATCTAACAGGGTGCTCTCACGGGGTGATCTAGGCTGAGTCTTTCCAAAGTTATTAGTGGGGCAGGATGAGTATGGGAATGCGACTGGTCCAGAGTGACTCGTGGGGGTGGAAAAGGTGGGAGGTGGAGACGGCTGATAAATAAAGCCTGCTTCTTGGGAGCGCTTTGCTGGCTGTGTTAATTGTGTGCAGCCGAGGTCTAGGGCCAGTTCAGCAAAGCCTCCGCCCAAGGATTAGAGACGAGCTTCAGTCCTGCCTGAAAGTCTCAGATAATCGCCTTTCACACGGGACGTGGCTAGGTACTTGGGGTATTCCAGAGACTGTACTGGGTTGACTTGAGGATTCAGAGTTTAATCAACACGGTGGCCCCTCCCACTAGTGAGAGCAGGTGCAGTTTGCCCTTCTGTGACATGGAACTAAGTTCCTCACCATCAGCCTCTCGGGTCTGCTGTGAGGGTCAGATGAGGAAAGAGGTGTGAACGTAGTCACTAGGGTAGTAACTAGCACTAAGGCAAGAGTGGTCTTGTGGTTGCACTGTCAGAGTTTTATTTTGCAGTGTGGCTTTCCACAGTCTGCATCATTAGATTGTTTTAAGGATCAGGTAAGAGCATGAATGATGTGTTCCTCAGAGAGAAGGAGCTTTGCCTTGTATTCTGTACCCCTTCTAGGGCCTGGATACAGAGAAATCTTCATTAATGCAATTGAGTTTAGTGCAGTGTTGAGTGTGACATTTTGCCAAAAATCACCAGTGTGGGAGAAGGCGATGATTACATCAGACTTTAAAATCCAATGTACTAACTGGATTTCATAGTTGAAATAAGGGCTAGAGACCTATTGCAGGGCCTTATCCTAGAGAACTAAGTTCCGTCTCTATTTGGTTCTTGTCCCCAGAGCAGTTCTGCTGCTGCTGCTAAGTCGCTTCAGTCGTGTCCGACTCTGTGCGACCCCGTAGACGGCAGCCCACCAGGCTCCCCCGTCCCTGGGATTCTCCAGGCAAGAACACTGGAGTGGGTTGCCATTTCCTTCTCCAATGCATGAAAGTGAAAAGTGAAAGTGAAGCCTCTCAGTCGTGTCTGACTCTTCACGACCCCATGGACTGCAGCCCACCAGGCTCCTCCGTCCATGGGATTTTCCAGGCAGTTCCAGAACCTCCATTCAGACACAGCGAAGAGGACAGATCTGGAGGAGAGGAGGCCTGGTGGCCCAGATGGCCACCTGAAAGATTTCAGCAGACTTCTCATGTTATCTTAGGAGTACTTTCAAAATCCAGTACGGGAAAAAGTTTCCAACAATGACATAGCAATTAGGATCATGGCTTTGGTATGAGACAGTCCTGGGTTTTAAATCCAGGTTGCCGACAAAGGTCCATCTAGTCAAAGCTATGGTTTTTCCAGTAGTCATGTATGGATGTGAGAGCTGGACTATAAAAAAGCTGAGCGCCGAAGAAATTATTCTTTTGTACTGTGGTGTTGGAGAAGACTCTTGAGAGCTGATTGGACTGCAAGGAGATCCAACCAGTCAATCCTAAAAGAAATCAATCCTGACTATTCATTGGAAGGATTGATGCTGAAGCTGAAACTCCAGCACTCTGGCCACCTGATGTGAAGAACTGACTCCTTGGAAAAGACCCTGTTACTGGGAAAGATTGAAAGTGGGAAGAGGAGGGGATGACAGAGGATGAGATGGTTGGATGGCATCACCGACTTGATGGACACGAGTTTGAGCAAGCTCCAGGAGTTGCTGATGCACAGGGAATCCTGGTGTGCTGCAGTCCATGGGGTCACTAAGAGACAGGCACAATTGAGCAACTGAACTGAACTGAACTAGCTACTTATTAGCTATGTGGTCTGGGATATCTTATATAACCTCTCTGAGCCTGTTTCTTCTGTAAAGATCTGTAAAAGCTGGATATTATGGGGTTGTTACAAATGCTTGAGAAGAAGAATTGCAATAATGGATGGTGTGTGCTCAGCCCCTAGCTTGGGACTGGTAAGTGTATATTAAATGCTGGAGGTAGGGGGCAGTTGTGCCCCAAAGAGTTAACAGAAGCTGATACTAGTAGAAATTCTTGGACTTGTCTTATAGAACAATAGATTACAGAACAGCTTATTAAAACCCCTTTGCTTTTTAAACTGCCTTCATTTATTAAATCTGCTTTAGGTTTTTTTTTTGTATTTGTTTTTGTTTTTGTTTTCTTCTCTTTAATTGCGTACCTTCCCAGACTCATGCATTGCAGTTGTTTTACAGGAACTTGGAGTCAGCTCTTGCCCATTGTGAACCAGATGGGGCTGGTTGGGGTCCCTGATCCTAAAACTGGGCCTGCGTGGGTGTCTAATGAATGGCATTTTGGTGTCAGAGAGCTGACAGAGGCTTCTCTTACGACTGTCAAAGTCTGGAAAACTTGAGCCTCAGATTGTGCTAAGCGTCCCCATGTTCAACATGCGTCCAGAAACATGTAAATGAGATGCACCTTTGCAGAACCCTGACGGCCACACCTTTTCCCTACCTCCAATCACCTTTCCCCATGCCTGCGACCACCCTGTTTATTCCATAAATACCCTAAACCCCATCCTGTGGAGGATCTGACTCTCTGCACAGAGTAGAGCAGGCAGCAGGAAGAAGAAACTCAAGGAAGAAGCAGTTGGATGTCAGAGGTGCTAGGCCGAGAGAGAAATTAGCAATACAAGCTGATGAGCAGGACTTCATGGGTAGGGCTGAGAGGTGGACATAGGGTAGGAGGAAAAAGACCACAACCAGGGAGACAGCGAGACAAGACAAGAGTCCAGCCGGGACCGAGCTGGTTAGAAGTTCGAGATTTGGAGACTCTCCCTACCTGGCCTCCCTCCATTTGTTGAGAGATTTCTTTGGATGAATGTGTCCTCTGTGGTCCTCTCTCACCATCATAAATGTCTGAAGGGAATGATAGAAGAAACCCTTCTTGGTCTTGATCACCATGGTTACAAACAGCTGTCAGCTCTGCCCCTTGAAGAGCAGGCCAGGAGAGATGTGATGTGCACCCCGTCTCACATGAGATCGCCAACAGATGGAGATAGGCCTGGAGTTTAGGAAGCTTCATGAGAAAGGTGGGTGATGCAAAGTTTGGGCCCAGGAAGGCACCGGAAACAGGCCCCAGGAAGTAGAGACCCTGAGGGGAGGGGAAACCTAGAAAGTCTACTGCCATGAAGTTATTCCAAGGAAATAACCCCAAATGTGGATCTGATATACACACAGAAATGTCTACAGCAGCACTGTTCATAATGCGCCAAATTGTGAAGCCATTTAAACTTCTGACAATAAGCAGTGGTAGAATAAATTATGGTACTCTATGGGCGCTAAAACTGATATAGAGAAATATTTAATGAGAAGGAAAAATGGCCTTGATTTATTGTTAAATGAAAAAAACAGTTACAAAACTAAATGCCCATATTCAAACCTCGAAGGATGATCACCAACATCCTAAAGAGTTTTTGTAGCACGTTTTTTTGAATGATTTTTTGTTTTCTCTTTGTTCTTTTCCATAATCAGTATGCTTTGACCTCATAATCATTAAAATATGAAAAATGTTGTGTTAAATGTGTGCATTGTCGGTTCTAAAACCCGGTAATAAAATCCACCCCATTTTAAATAAGATGCAATAGAGTTACTGACTTCCGGGTCATGTTTGTTTATCTCTCATTTTCTTTAGTATTTTAGGGCAGGAGAACCTCTGCACTTTCAGGGGCAGCATCAAGTAAATAAAGACATAAAGATTGTAAAGGTTGTTTGATTTGGAAACAGTACTGCTTTCCTTGGATACCTATTATCCTAGAATTTAGAGTTAAAATAAGACACAGGATTAAGAGGAAGGAACCTGGTAGTGCGGAAAGGGTACTTGTCTGGGAGTCCATCTGGGCTGTAGATCTAGAATCACAAACTGTTAGCTGGAACAAACTTAGAACTCCCTATCAAAGGAACACTGAATCCCATTTGTGACCTAAATTCCACCTCCAACATCTTTCTAGCTCACCCTCTAGCTTTTCAATTCTGCCATCTCCTTTCTTGGGGCCAGTGAACCTAAAGTGATGGGGACAAAGGGGACCCCCTAGCGTTTTTACCAAACAAAAATTCCATGATCAGAGGGAAGAGAGGTGGCCCCAGAGAAGTCACCTTCACCGTTTTCCCCGGGGCTGTCCTGGCGCAGCATGCTTTTGCGGGTCTTTCCTTTTCCCCTTGGTGCCTAGTATAGACCCTGCTGCAAACGTGATGGGTGCTGGTGGCTGGGCCTTGGGATCCAGGCCTGTGGCAGCTCTCTGCCACCCTTCCCACCCTTCAGCCTATCCTCCAGCTCTGGCCAAGGCTGCAGCTCCTGTGCTGCTTTATCGAGAACTGCCTTCCCATCCACCCATCTGTTCACATTTCTATCCCTCTGTGGCTTAGTGACTTTGGTTGTTTTTCACACCCCAGATCAACAATGCTTTGGCATATTTCTGCATGAACTGACACCTTTCCAACCTTTCCTTCTGGAACATGCAGGTCCCTCAAGAGTCAGAGAAGCAGGGACGCTGAAGCGAGAACAGGTTGAGAGGGCCTCCAGGGAGCTGGAGACAGGCATACGCTTCAGGGATCGTCCGAAAATCCTAGATACCAGCCCAGAAGGACCTGGTCACTGCCCGACACTCCTTTTGACTTTTCTGCTTTATCCATTCAGCTGTTCATTCTCTTTTATTATTATTATTTATAGCTAGCACTCTTGCCTGGAAAATCCCATGGACGGAGGAGCCTGGTAGGCTGCAGTCCATGGGGTCGCTAAGAGTCGGACACGACTGAGTGACTTCCCTTTCACTTTTCACTTTCCTGCATTGGAGAAGGAAATGGCAACCCACTCCAGTGTTCTTGCCTGGAGAATCCCAGGGACAGGGGAGCCTGGTGGGCTGCCGTCTATGGGGTTGCACAGAGTTGGACACGACTGAAGCGACTTAGCAGCAGCAGCAGCATGGATATAGAAAACATTTATTACAGGCTTGCCATGTGCCTCACTCCATCTAGGCCCTTGACACACATTTTATAAAGGAGCAGACAGTTTTAGGACTTTCCTTGTGGTACAGTGGGTAAGGATCCACCTGACTGCAGGGGATGCAGATTCAGTCTCTGATCTGGAAAGATTCCACATGCCACAGAGCAACTAAAACCCATGTGCCGCAACTACTGAGCCTGCAGGCTGCAACTACTGAAGCTTGTGCACCGAGAGCCTCGGCTCCGCGAGGAGCGGCTCGCACCCCGCAGCAAAGAGTAGCCCCCACTCACCACCACTAGAGAAAGCCCGCACGCAGCAGTGAAGACCCAGAGCAACCAATAATTAACTAACTAAAATTTTTTAAAGGAGCAGTTTCAGAGAGGTCTAGTCACTTGCCCAAGGTCACACAGCTAGGTAAAGCCAGAGTTTCAGTTAGAGTCTAGCTGCCTCATAAATCTATGCTCTTTCCACTTCCTGTTGAAATCGACCTCCCTCAATCCCACCATCTAGATGGAAATAAGAAAACAGAAGAAGGAATTTGCCAGCTTGAAGACACAGTGCCAAGTGGCTGCCTTCCGTGAGTTATAGCTGCCACTCTTGGGAAGAGCCATCCAAAAGCCAGTCTCACGGGGCAGCCCTGAGGCTGCCTCACTTCAACTGATGTTGGGAAAGTGCTTAGCCTCCTGTACTGGGCAACTTAATGACCAAAATGAAGTCAGACTAGATTGTCCGTCAGGCCTAATGAATCACTGAGTGACTGGCCCACGAAAATGATGGCTTTAATCCACTAGTTCTCAACCAGGGGCAGACCTTGCCCTCTAGGATTTGGACAACATCTGAGACTTTTTGGATTATGACAACTTGGAGATGCTGTGGATGAGGATCCACCTGCCAATGCATCTAGTGGGTGGAGGGCAGGGACGACGCCAAACATCCTACAAAGCACAGGACAGTCTCCCACAGCAAAGGATTATCCAGCCCCAAATGTAATAGTGTAGGGGTTGAAAAGCCCTGCTCTGAGCACTCAATCAAAAGCTATCTGATGCAACTGGAGACCAAATATCAAAAAGAGTCGATATTTTGTTTCCTGTACAATTGTCGCTAGAGTTAAGCTGTACAAGAGTTAGTAGCAAAAATAAAGTCAAAACAGATTAAAGACCTAAATTATGGATGGCCACTTAAACCTCTTAGAGGAAAACATAGGTAGAACACTTCTTGACGTAGATCACAGCAAGACCCTTTTTGACCCACTGCCTACAGTAATGAAAATACAAACAAAAATAAACAAAAGTGGGCCCTAATTAAACTTAAAAACTTTTGCACAGCAAAGGAAATCATAAACAAAACAAAAAGACAACCCTTGAAATGGAAGAAAATATTTGCAAATGAAGCAAGTGACAAGGGGTTAATCTTCAAAATATACAAACAGCTCATGTAGCTCATTATTTTTTTTAAAAAAAGTGAATAAATGAGCAGAAGACCTAAGTAGACATTTCTCCAAAGACGACATACAGATGGCCGAGAAGCACATGAAAAGAAGCTCAAGATCACTAATTATTAGAGAAATGCAAATTAAAACTACAATGAGATATCACCTCACACTGGTCCGAATGGCCACTATCAAAAAATCTAAAAGCAGGACTTCCCTGGTGGTACAGTGGATGAGAATCTGCCTACCAACGCAGGAGACACAGGTTAGCTCTCTGGGCTGGGAAGATCCCACACGCTGCAGGGCAGCCAAGCCCTGCACCACAACTCCTGAGCCTGTGTTCCACGAGAGAAGACGCCACAGTGAGAAGCCCGAGCGCCACACCAGAGTAGTCTCCACTCGCCCCGACTAGAGAAAACCCATGCACAGCGACGGAGACCCAGTCAAAAATAAATAACTTTTAAAAATCTACAAACAATAAGTGCTGGAGAGAATGTGGAGAAAAGGGAACCCTCCTGCGCTATGGGGGAATGTAAATTGGTACAGCCGATTTTCCTTAAAAAACTAAAAATACAATTACCTTATAGCAATCTCCCTCTTGGGCATCTACCTGCAGAAAACCGTAGTTCAAAAGCACATGCACACCAGTGTTCAGTGCAGCACTATTTACAATATCCAGGACACAGTACACGTTCATCACCAGAGGAATGGATGAAAAGGTGTGGTACATATATACAATGCAGTGGTACTCAGCCATAAAACGGAACAAAATACTGCCACTTGCAGAGACACAGTTGGACCTATAGACTGGCATATAGAGTGAACTGAGAAAGAGAAAAAAAAATCATATTTTAACACATATATGTGGAATCTGGAAGAATGGTACAGATGAACCTGTTTGCAAAGCAGAAATAGAGACACAGATGTAAAGAACAAATGTATGGACATCAAGAAGGGGGAAGGTGGGTGGGACGAAATAGGGGACTGAGATGGACGTATATATGCTGCTGTGTATGAAATAAGAACTAATGAGAATCTACTGTATAGCATAGGGAACTCAACTCTGTGGTGACCTAAATGGGAAGGAAATCTTAAAAAGAGGGGCTATATACACATGTAACTGATTCACTTGGCTGTACAGCAGAAATAACACAATATTGTAAAGCAACTACACCCTAATAAAAATTAATTCAAAAATAAAATATGGCAAAATGTATCTTTCCAAGTAAGAGAGAATAAAAAGCTAAACATTAAAAAAAAAAAGAGTCCACATCCTGTTAGGCTAGTTAGTTGGCATTGTATATTTTTTCCAGTTTGCCTTCTTCAAGAGTGGCCCATAAAATATAATTAGCTCTTCTGTGGGCTAAAATCAGAAATGGAAAATTTAACCTCTAAGAGGAAACATAAAATGAAAAATATGTATAACAATGAAGTTCATGTGCAAATTTTAGTCGAGTGCATTCTTTTTTGTAAGGTCGTACACCTCTTTGGATGCCACCCTTCCAGGCCACAGATACACACATAACCTGTGCACATGTAACTGTGTAGGAGAAAAGCTTGGATTTGGATCCAAAAGAATAAAATTCAATTTCCAACTCTACCAAGGAATAATCTTGAGCAAATCACTTATCTTCTTTAAACTTTAGCTTCTCCACCAATAAAAGGGGGCTAAACTATACATTTCAAAGTGATATAAATTTTTCATACAGTAATTTACAGTAAAGAACTTGGCAAAACTATGAAGTGTGATCCAACCACTCACAAGACAACAATCACACACACAGAGGGCTTCTCCTCCACGGGGCATGTGGGTTTTCTTTTATTATATTTTCCCCTTTTATCACTCCCTACGTAAGTTTCTCCTAGGTGATATTCTATTTCTTATGCTGCACTGGAGAAATACTTATTATATTTTGAAAATAAACCGAATTTAATTTATTTTACTTATGTCCCAAAGGAGATGATTACTTCTCCTTAATAAGATGTATTATTATTAGAAAACAACGCATCCTGTTGCAATGAGAAAGCTTAGGATGATCAGGCAGACAGTTATAATGTAGCTGCCCATTTTCCCAATGATGAGATCTTGACATCACCCAATACTTTCTTGTCCTACTATAACTCTTACCACTTTGAGCCAGACTCTAAATGCCCTATAATTCTCACCTGTGTTTGTCTTTCCTTAAAATGATGTTGTATTTTTTACTTTCAAAAAAGTTGAAAATAGAATGTCATCCTTTCATTATAACCTGAGCTTCTGGTAAGATTAGAGAGGGGGTCTGTACACATGCTCTGTTAATTAACTTTGATGCTATTGGAGCACTGATAACAGTCCTAACACACATGATTTCTCATAATTGCCTTCCACCCCTTGCCTGTAAAGGCTTGTTATGTAGAACAGAATTATTTTGCTGGTGAATAAGATGTGTGTCATGATGTGCTGTGAGTTCCTAAGAATAGAAACTCCTATGACTAAACTCCCCATGAACACAGCAAATTAGAGAAAATAACAAATGCTTTTACCCCTCAGGTCAGCCAAATCACTTCGTGTTTCCATGTCACTTTAGTGAAAAAGTTACTGACCTTAAACACGCTCCCCCAGCAAATGTATACCATTTTTAAGTTCCACACCTGTGCTATCTGCTCACTGAAGTCAACCACCCACTTCAGCTGTGCAGCTGCCTAAGGAGGACACCTCAGGCGTCTCCCTGGTGCCATGGACTGGGATCAGGCAGAGAAAGGCACACGCTTACTGATGGGGCCTTCTTTCAAACACAAAGCTGGAAAACTGGGCACATTAAGTGGTGGATGTAGATTTGGACCCAAGTATCTGACCTCTGTTTCCATTGCTGTTAACCAGGCAAAGTATGGCCTACAGCCCAAATCTGGGCAGTTACCAGCTTGTAAACAAAGTTTTTTGGAACATTGCCATGCTTACTGGTTTCCATACTGTCTGTGGTTTGTTTTTGTGTTACTCTCTGATAGCTCAGCTGGTAAAGAATCTGCCTGCAATGCAGGAGACCCCAGTTTGATTCCTGGGTCGGAAAGATCCTCTGGAGAAGGGATAGGCTACCCACTCCAGTGTTCCTGGTCTTCCCTTATGGCTCAGCTGGTAAAGAATCCGCCTGCAATGCAGGAGACCTGGATTTTATCCCTGAGTTGGGAAGATCCCCTGGAGAAGGGAAAGGCTACCCACTCCAGTATTCTGGCCTGGAGAATTCCATGAACTGTACAGTCACAGAGTCATAAAGAGTCGGACACGACTGAGGGACTTTCAGCAGAGCTGCTGCTGCTAAGTCACTTCAGTCGTGTCCGACTCTGTGCGACCCCATAGACGGCAGCCCACCAGGCTCCCCAGTCCCTGGGACTCTCCAGGCAAGAACAATGGAGTGGGTTGCCATTTCCTTCTCCAATGCATGAAAGAGAAAAGTGAAAGTGAAGTCGCTCAGTCTGTCTGACTGTTAGCGACCCCATGGACTGCAGCCCACCAAGCTACTCCGTCCATTGGATTTTCCAGGCAAGAGTACTGGGGTGGGGTGCCATTGAGTAGTTGTGAAAAAGACCTACGGCTCATTAGCCTAAAATGTTTACTACCTGGCCCTTTGGAGAAAAGGTTTGCTCTGTTTAACCACTGGGTTTCAGTCAAGACAGTCTAATGGTAAATGCTTTAGGCATGAAAAAAACAACAGTGTCAGGGACCCTGCCTCCAGAACCTTTCCATTGGAAAAATGAAGTGTAACCACATAGAGAGTTCATTAACAATACAAGAGTTGGCTGATGACGAATCAGCAATCATGACAGCCCAGGGCACTGATCTTATGAACCGGTGTATATCAAGGGCTCATGGGCTGAGCACCAAGCCTAATGCTTTTCAGCATTAAAGAGTTTGCTTCTCACAAAACCCCTCTGAGACAGGTATCATTATCCACATTAAACAGATGAAGCCAGATCCAGAAAGCCTTTATTTGCTCCTAAGGACACACAGCTGGAAAGCACCCAAGGTAGGCTTTGAACCCAGTCGGTGTGACTCCAGAACCCATGTTCTTCATCGTCCATTGAGAGGGACAGATGGTGAAAACCTGAGGAGTTCAGCGAAGGGAGGGGTGATCGCTGGCTGCGTGGGCTGCAAAGGCTCAGAACCAGAGATGGAGTCTGAGCAATGCCAAGGAGGATGGAGAAAAGTCTGAGAAACAATTCTCCCCATGTAAGGGAAGACCACATTTTACGTTAGTCAAGACCAGCTAACCCTAGGGAGGGGATTTGGCCAGAGGACGGGTCTTTCCTAGGACTAACTGCTCCCGGACCCATTCTGAACCTCCAGTGTGTGCTAGCAGCTCTCAGTCAATTGCAGCCAGCCCTGTCACCATGCATCAGTGGGTGAGCAAATGGTGCTGGCCAGAGGTGTGTGCGCGGGTGTCTGGCGGTTGTCCCTGTGCGCCTGGGAGAGCGCCTGAGACAGGTCTGTCTCACAGCCACGGAGAGACGTGTGGTCAGCGGCACCTGAGTCACCCAAAGAGAGATTCAGGTCTGGTCTCAGCATCCCACACCACAGCACCTCTGCTGGCACCTCTTCCTGCAGTTGTATTCATGGTGGAGCTCAGCACAGTGAGGAGCCCAGCGATGGAAGGCATACGACCTAGGCTGCACCACTTACTAGTGACAGGTCCTGAGACAAACCTCTCAAGTCACTTAGAGCTTCGGTTTTCTCATCCATAAAATGGAGAGCCAATGCCAGCTTCAAGGGGTTGTCCTAAGACTGAAAGGGCTATGAGATGGGACCCTACGTGGAAACACCAGGTGCGCGTAGGCACTTGGTGAACATCATTAGAGCTGGAAGTTAAAGGTAAATGGCAGGCTGGCAACAAGGGAAGGAATCTGAAATAAATGAAGACTGTCCTGCTTCGGAAAGTGGTTCCTTTCTCTCAAATCAGCTGATCAAGAGGGATTCCTTCCTGAGGACGTGAACCTCACAGAGTGGCCTTCTCTAGCAGAGGAGGGGCGGTTTTCCAGCACTAGAATGAAAGAAGTGCTGCTTCTATTCCAGTCAGTGGCTTCTAGTCAACACACTCTCCTCCCACAGCCTCCCACACCCACATCCCAGAGCTCTCTTGAGGTGCTGGTTGCTAATGAGAAAGAAATCCTAGAAATTATACTGTTTGCCATGAATATCCTTTTAATACATCTTCCTGTCCCTTTCCTGCCTCCTAATTCTCTCTCTCTCGTCTCTCTTGATCTCTGACTGTGTCTCTCTCTCTCTCACACACACACACAATCTTCTTGTAATAATAGAGAAAGTCAAGTCACTCTTAGTCCTGGCCTACTCAGAGTAGCGGAGGAAACAAGCATGTCTCACTAGAATCAGAATCTAGTCATAATTAAAACGCACTCACACAGCCATTCCTTGTAATCAGGGCCCTAATCCTGTTTCTGAAATGCTCGTGGACTGCAGAAAGCTCTAGAGAGAAATGGCCAATTCCTGGTGACTCTTCGCAATAACTTGTTTAAAGCATTTCTTAACTCAAAACTGAACTGGAACCACCCTGCCTCACAGCTGGGGCCCCAGCCCTGGAAACACTTTGTTCTGTCACCAGCCAAGGAGACCACACAGAAGGCAGGAGGGGGCAGCCGCCACTGCCAACCTGACCCTTCCTCCTGTCAGTCCCTTTGCCATCCAGACCACTGCTGTGTGGAATCTAGATGGAGATTGGAAAGAGAGGGCCTGGAGCAGGGTCTGGAACTGTCTAAAATCCAGAATAAGCCCTGCTGCTTGATTTACCATTCAGATTCATTTCGAGATTGCAGAATGTGCTGGCGATGTTTTTCTAAAGGGCAACCCCGGTGCTCCCGAGATGGGAAGCACCCTCCCCTCTGACATGTTTATTCCATCCTTCGGAGGAAGGGAGGGGGCAGAGCTGGCTCAGCAACCCCGCAGTCTACATCCACGCCGGTTACTTCAGTGGGAGCTTGACAGTCAGCCAGGCTGGAAACGAACACTTAAGCCTTGGGCTGGAAGTTCCTTCCCTTAGCAATGCCTGATGGCAAAGACCCCTGTGCATTTGACATGCCTCTTTTCTTTCCTCACTGAACCACATCATGGTGAAAAACAACCAGTGTTCAAAACAAATAAAGTGAGCCATCATAGAAACAGCCCTTCCAGACAGTCTTAGGAAAGGTTGAGAAACATATTCTAGTGTTTAGGTAAGAAATTAAAATGCTGACTCAAACCATAATTTCAGCAAAGAACATGGTGCTTGCAAAGTTTCACAATCTCTCTGTATCCCTGAAGTACCACCTTTAAGAAAGGTGTCTTAGTTCAAATTCTTCCAGAAGCAGACCCTGAGATGAAATTAGGAGTACAGGTACTTTACTTGGGAGATATTCCCAGGAAGCACTGGTGGGTATTATGGATTGAATCATACTCTGTAAAAGATTGTTGAGGTCCTAACCCCTCCCCACCCAGTACCTATGAATGTGACCTTATTTGGAAATAATGTGTTGGCAGATGCTCAGGTTAAGATCAGGTCACTGGAGTGGGTTCTAATCCAATAGGTCTGTGTCCTTACAAAAAGGGAAAGTTTAAATACCGACACAGACTTCCACATAGGGCGAATGCCACGTGGAGTTGGGGAAAGAAATCAGGGTGTTGCATCTACAAGCCAAGTAATCCAAAAATTACCAGAAAACCACCAGGAGAGAGCATAAAACAGATTCTCTCCGAGAAGGAACTGACACCCCACTAATTCCTTGATTTTGGACTTCTGACCTTCAGAACTGTGAGAACACCGTTAACTGGTTTTCAAGCTATGGTACTTTGTTATAGCAGCCCTAGGAAAAAGATATAGTACATATGTGGGGGAGTCTGGCAGGAGCAGAAAGTGGAGTGAAGTGAAGTCGCTCAGTCGTGTCTGACTCTTTGTGACCCCATGGACTAGCCTACCAGGCTCCTCTGTCCATGGGATTTTCCAGGCAAGAGTACTGGAGTGAGTTGCCATTTCAGCTAGTCACCACTCTTAATGACAGGGCTTCACGATGCTGGCAAATTTGTGGAAATAGGTGGTGCAGGGTTAGCATATGTGACGGCAAGGCTATTTGGGTCTGAATTCAGTCCCGGGCCCAGAGCTGCCCCTACAGGGCGTTGGACCTCCTGCACTGCCAGCGCCTTCTGCACTGCCTCCTGCATGACACAGAATGCCAGAGCGAGGCTGCAGGCTGAGAGGTGCAGCTGGAGGCAGCTGGAAGGCAGGCCAGGCACTGAGGGGGAGGCCAGTGTGGTATGAACTTGCATCATCCACTACAGAGGACATGCTAAACCTTGCCCAGGCTGTTGGGAGTTTCCGCTGCAGAGTTTAGCACCTAGGTTATTTAAGAAGGGTAAAATATTACTGACCTCTCTTTTCACTGGAACAATCCTCCCAATCAGTGTCCCTAAATTGTGTCCCCCTAATCATTCACCTGCCCTGATTGCCATGGGATATGAGCAGGAAATGAGAGCTGCTCAAAAGGAATGGGGCGTCTAAGTCATACTGCTCTCCTGCCTTGGATACGTTCCTCCCATTCCTGGGGTGTGTTCCTCTCCCCTCTTTGAATTGAGTCCTACCCATTCAAATCCTGTGACTCCAATGTGTATCCCTTTGCTCCTCCAGCATAGCTTTCTGAAAGCCCTTACATTTGAACTACTTGATACTGATCTCCATTGAAATTTTTTCGAACGATTCTGCAGACCATTTCACAGCAGTTCTCTGAAAAAATAAATGCCAAATTGGGTCAAACCAATTCATCCACTATTACATACTGTTTCTCCCTCTCTTCCTCTTGGGGATGTGTAAGGCACATTTGCAGAGAGAAGGTTCTGACAAGTCCTGCAGTGAAATGACAACAAAAGAAACCTTCCTTAAGTTTGCTCAAACTAGTATTTCCAGTACATCTATCCCTTTCTGCTGTGGTACAGCATTCCTACCTTGCAGAATACAGTTTGGGAAACAATGTCTTTGTTATAGACTTCAGTGAACAAGACCTTTAGGAGTCAGCTCCTTTGGATGAGGAGGGCTGGCTCATGTGAGCAGCTGGCCCCAGTGGAGGAAAGTCAGTACTGGGCCTTGAGTGGGAGTGGGCTATACACTACAGTCCCAAGCGCCATGAATGTGAGGTCCCCCAGGCTCTTTATCCCAGAACCATTCTGAGGTGGAGAATGAGTTTCTAGGGACGGGCAGGGGGCTACTAAGAGCCCTTCCTGAGGTAAGACATTCTGTTCCTAACACCAGATCTGCCCTTTCCCAACTTTTTGTGGCAAGCAAACCTCAACTCCTACCACAAAGTTCATAACAAATGTAAGCTATTATCTCCCAGGGGCAATATAGTTCATAGTGGGGGCCAGGCTGCCTGGGGTCAAAGCCCAGCTCTAGCTCATGCTAGCCATATGCCACTGGGCCTCAGCCCCTACCTGCATCATGGGAACACCAGCAAAAGTGCCAGAGGACTATCTGACCTAATGCATGTGAACAAAACAGAAATCAAGCTCCTCTCAACAACAGCTCATATCACTTCACCAGGTCAGTCGGATATCTCTGTCGTGTCTCAAAACTGTGAGTCCTCTGAGCATAGCAACTGGGACTTATCACGGTGCAGTCACTGATGTGTAATGGTGCTTCCTCAGAAAGTATATTCAGAAAAAAAAGAAAAAGAAAATATATTCAGGATGAATTAAAGGATGGCTATGCTCTGTATTTTATTTCTACCTCTGATATTATTTCCAACAATGAAATGTTTTGTTATAACATACCCTGTTCACTAATAGGAAAATAACTCGATTTTCTCTCATTGTAGTCGCTTCTCTCCAGCTAGAGAGGACCTGTCATGACTAGATGGCTACCAGGGCCTTTGATCAGTGGGTCACTGTCCTCGTGGTCTCCATGGCCCCGGGCAGTCACAGCAGAAATGTTTAAGATGCCATGATATATCTGTCTGTCTTAGTCATGAATGGGGTGCCACGCAGGGAGGTTCTATACCCAGGTAGAATCACATCACAGAAAGCTCTTAAAAGGAAATTCTTCCAAGTCCAAAGGGTCAGTCTTGCTCATCCTAGGAAGGTCATTCATTGGTAAACAACTAATGAGACAATCTGGACGCATCTCTCCTTTAAGAAAGTTGAATGTGTCTGTCTATGCTATGAAAGGGCTTCCCCAGTGGCTCAGCAGTACAGAATCTGCCAGCAATGCAGGAGATGCAGGTTGGATCCCTAGGTCAGGAAGATCCCCTGGAGGAGGGCATGGCCATCCACTACAATACTCTTGCCTGGAGAATCCCACGGACAAAGGAGCCTGGCGAGCTACAGTCCACTGGATTGAAGAGAGTCAGACATAACTGAGGCTACTTAGCATGCACACACGTATGCTACGACAATCCACTAAGTGAAAATTCACACTCAGGAAAACAGTTGAATTAGAAAATGAATTCTTCCATTACTAAATAATTTGATAACACTCTCCCAAGTAAGTGTTGTTATAATATCCTCTTCCACCAAATTTTCAAAGAGCCTCATCTAGAGGGGGGAAGGTCCTTTTGTATGTGGCTAATATTTTTTTGTTTTGTTTTAAAAAGCAGTTTTGTTGAGCCATCATTTACATATATTAGGCATTTTCTGAACCTAGATATAGTAATAATATAAGGAATTTGGATCACTTGTTTGTTCATTAAACTTTTATTTTATATAGACAAAAAGTACTCTCCCTCTACTCAAGCTTCTACACACCAAGTTCTCACTGTTCTTAAGATTTTTGTCCATTAATGCTGCAGGCTCTGACCTATAGGGCAACAGGCTGCAGGAGGGCCTTGCTTTACAGCACCTGCTCTCCTGTAGCCCCGGAGACAAGATCAGAGCAGCACTCCTCCCAGAATCCTGTCAGGAGCAAGACAGACAGGGGATAGGCAGAAAGAAGGCTACACACACACACACACACACACACACACACACACACACACACAAGTAAATCGAGCCAGAGTGCTTTTTGTCTCTTGGACCTCCATTTCTGCTCTGGTAAGATCCAAGAGTAGAACTTAAGGGTATCTATCTTTTTCAGCTCAAATATTCTGTGATTCTGTCATATCAGGGAAGCCCCACTTAGGTCACAGGAAATCTTTCCAGAGAGGCTCCGTTCTTATCACTGAAAGTAAAATTCACTGACGGCATTCCCCATACCCACACCAGCTAATCATGATATTAGCAAAGCCACTTTTGATTACAAAGTAGTTACACTATATGAAAGGTGCATTCCTAATGATTTCCCAAAATTCTAATTAATTTCTCACAGGAATAAATGCAAAATTAGAGCCACATTATTGTAAATAGTGCACATAAATTGAGACCTTATTAATGTTTTGTATTGCATTATTTTTCCTTTGCATAATTCAAAATCCCATTAAATGTGATTTTTACATCCCCTTGGAAAGGATTTTTCAAAAACCTTCAGAGAAAAGGAATGAAGGTGATGGAAGAGAAAGGTCAAGTCCCATGGTCATACCTGATGGAGAAAGACTGCGGGTTTGAAGGAATTCTATGGGGAAAGCATCCAGGAAAATAGAGAGGACTCCCTAGAGAGGACTCATTACAGGGACAGCACCTAGGCCCATAGAGAGGATTCCCTAGAGAGGACCAAGCAGCACAGTCCTTGGGTAATCATTCTGCACTGAATCTGAGGTGATTAGCCAATTTGGAGGTTAGATGCCATTTTTTTTTTTAACTGAAGTTACTCCAGGCTTTATGGGAAATAGATGGGGAAACAGTGGAAGCAGTGTCAGACTTTATTTTGGGGGACTCCAAAATCACTGCAGATGGTGACTGCAGCCATGAAATTAAAAGACGCTTACTCCTTGGAAGAAAAGTGACCAACCTAGATAGCGTATTGAAAAGCAGAGACATTACTTTGCCAACAAAGGTCCGTGTAGTCAAGGCTATGTTTTTTCCTGTGGTCATGTATGGATGTGAGAGTTGGACTGTGAAGAAAGTTGAGCACCGAAGAATTGATGCTTTTGAACTGTGGTGTTCGAGGAGACTCTTGAGAGTCCGTTGGACTGCAAGGAGATCCAACCAGTCCATTCTAAAGGAGATCAGCCCTGGGATTTCTTTGGAGGGAATGATGCTAAAGCTGAAACTCCAGTACTTTGGCCACTTCATGCGAAGAGTTGACTCATTGGAAAAGACTCTGATGCTGGGAGGGATTGGGGGCAGGAGAAGGGGACGACAGAGGATGAGGTGACTGGATGGCATCACTGACTTGATGGAAGTGAGTCTGAGTGAACTCCAGGAGTTGGTGATGGACAGGGAGGCCTGGCATGCTGCGATTCATGGTGTCGCAAAGAGTCGGACACGACTGAGCAACTGAACTGAACTGAACTCCAGGCTGGCATGCTACTATGAAATATTCAACCCCAAATTTAAAAATCCCTAAACAGCCAAATTCTCTCTTTATCCCTTGGCACAGAGGAGCCATTTTGAGTTCTTAAAAATGGCTGACAGGAATTTTCTGAGTAAGCTATGGTCAGAAACCAAACCAGAAATTAGATTGGCTTCATATCTGAAGTTTGAGTTTAGAGCCATAGCTAGAAATTGATGTGTTTTTTTCCTAATGAAAAAAAAAATCAAGAAATTGTCATGAAGATCAAAAACTGCTCTCCAAACCTTCCCTTTCACATCCGCCCCCCCAGGCGACTTTGGATTGCAAGAGTTCGTGACTGTAACTTTATTCACAATCCATTTTTGGTTTCCAAGTAGCTCCCTCTCCAAGATGAAATTACAAAGTTTTGAAAATTAGAGGCACCCTTCTGCTCACCCCAAAGAGCTATTCCTGATGAGATGCTCTGTTGAAATGGAAGGAATTTGCTTTACAGCAGCCTCCCTTGTGAAATTCTGGATAGGAACATTTAACAATACAGCATTTGCAATGGGCAGGTGAGAGCTGACCAAGTTTTTAAAGGAGATTTCACAGGCCAGTTCAGCAGGGAGATGGATGGGTGAGCTGCGGTAGATACAATTATTTGACTTTCTGGGCTGTTCTTTTGAAGCCTCTACCCTTAATAGAAAGAAATAGAAAAATCCTCTTTTGTGAAATTCTGGATAGGAACATTTAACAATACAGCATTTGCAATGGGCAGGTGAGAGCTGACCAAGTTTTTAAAGGAGATTTCACAGGCCAGTTCAGCAGGGAGATGGATGGGTGAGCTGCGGTAGATACAATTATTTGACTTTCTGGGCTGTTCTTTTGAAGCCTCTACCCTTAATAGAAAGAAATAGAAAAATCCTCTTTGCCAACCTTTTGTAACTCAATCTTTATTGTTCCCACCGAAATCCAAAGAAAACAGACAAGATTCATTTTGTCCATAAAGCATTTGTGTATTTTATATAAGTCTAGGTTTTGAAGTGTCTGATAGTGAAGTAGAAGAAAAGACAAAGTTTCCTCTCTAATCTGAAGAAATCAAAGGGAAATTTTCTGAAGCTCTCAAGCCTGACTTAGAAGTCCTGGGTGGTAGCTCCTGATATATGCCTCTTTTGCTATTAACTCAGCATGGAAATTAGCACAGACTCACAAAATGATGGAAATTAGACTAGACCATAAAGAAGCAAGCCTGTAGGGAAATTAAGACTTTTTTGTAAAACCTGAGAACATGACCTATAGAACTAGGGAAGCTTTCTCTTAAAGAAAGAAAACTGTTCTTTCTTTTCAGCATCCATCTCTCAGAGACTGGTCTGGTTAATGGGCTGGTTGGGCCAACCATCTACAGGATTGTTTGTTTGCCTTGGGGTAGATGAGAAGTGCTTGGTAAATACTCACTCACTGATAAGTCAATTGGTTTACCAAACAATTTGTTTTAAGTGAAAAATTTTGTTTTCATTTTAAGTTAAACATTTCTTAATTTTTTATTCCTGGTATCAATACCACAATTTACAGGACAATATACCTGATTTACTGAAAAGAAAAAGACAAAGCTTCAAGTGAGAAAAGACCTTAGGAATGTACATCTAACTGATCCTGGTGGTGGTGGTGGTGAAGTCGCTCAGTGGTGTCCGACTCTTGGCGACCCCGTGGACTGTAGCCCACCAGGCTCCTCCGTCCATGGGATTCTCCAGGCAAGAATACTGGAGCGGGTTGCCATTTCCTTCTCCAGGGGATCTTCCCGACCCAGGGATCAAACCCAGGTCTCCCGCATTGGAGGCAGACGCTTTAACCTCTGAGCCACCAGGGAAGCCCCCAACTGATACTACATTGCATTAATCAATAGCTACACTTTTTGCAAACTGTGGCTATGACAGTCCGAAGGTTTTCTGTTTAAGCTGCTATAACTTTTCTGACTATCATCATTGTTGCTTCTGTAGCACATTTTTACAGCCCCTCCAGTGCATTTTGGAGGACTGCCTCAAAGTAATCTGCAGCTTTCCTAATGACTCCTAACTCTCTCCTGCTAAGAACTCTAGCCCTTTTCTGCTGAGTTGTTGGAACCTTCTGATACCATATCCACCCCTCCACTACCAGATCTATGACCACCAACATAGGGACCCGAGCTTCTTCCACCAAAACTGTCCCACTTCATAGGCCCATAATTTGATTGCTGTTATTCACTATAATTTCCAAGTCATTATAGTATCCCTCTGGGGAAGGAAATGGCAACCCACTCCAGTGTTCTTGCCTGGAGAATCCCAGGGACAGGGGAGCCTGGTNCACCAAAACTGTCCCACTTCATAGGCCCATAATTTGATTGCTGTTATTCACTATAATTTCCAAGTCATTATAGTATCCCTCTGGAGAAGGAAATGGCAACCCACTCCAGTGTTCTTGCCTGGAGAATCCCAGGGACAGGGGAGCCTGGTGGGCTGCGGTCTATGGGGTCACATAGAGTTGGACACGACTGAAGCGACTTAGCACCAGCAGCATAGTATCCCCCACTACCATAGTTACTAATGCGAAAATGTCCTCCTTCGTTGTAACCATGATCCTCTGCTACCATCAGCATTTCTGTTACCGTGGTTTCCATATTCGGGCCCACCACCACAATAGCCTTCTCTAACGCAAGAACCAGGACCATCGTGATAGTTGCCCCCATCACCTCCAAATTTACTATATCCCCATCATCTCCTGCTGCCTCCACCTCTGTGACTCTATGACTTCTACGACACCTCTTCCATCAAAGTTTCCACCGTGGCCAAAGTTTCCTCCATAGCCTGAAACATTGCCACAAAAGTAGTCTTTCAAATTATGTTCTTCTGTGTCTCTAATGCCACCAACAGAAATTTTCTTCACCGTTAAATGAAAGCTTCCCTGGTGGCTCAGATGGTAAAGAACCTGCCTGCAACGTGGGAGACCCAGGTTCTATCACTGGGTCGGGAAGATCCCCTGGAGAAGAGAATGGCAACCCACTCCAGTATCCTTGCCTGGAGAATTTCATGGACAGAGGAGCCTGGCAGGCTACAGTCNCAGATGGTAAAGAACCTGCCTGCAACGTGGGAGACCCAGGTTCTATCACTGGGTCGGGAAGATCCCCTGGAGAAGAGAATGGCAACCCACTCCAGTATCCTTGCCTGGAGAATTTCATGGACAGAGGAGCCTGGCAGGCTACAGTCCATGGGGTTGCAAAGAGTCGGACATGACTGGGTGACTAACACTCCCCTTCACTTTGTTTAGGAAGAGCTGTCTTTGACTTCACTACACACCCATCACCCTTGTGTGGTCCAACACATATTGCCCCATCCACCTCTTGTGACTATAAAAATAAGTCACAAAACTGAAGACCCGGGACATTTTGTTTGGAGGTTTCTCGTGACCACACAGTCTGTGAGTGTGCCCCATTTCTTAAAGTGCTCCATTAAACTATCATCTGCACTTTCAACCCTCAGAGCACCAAAAAACAGTTTTCTCAAACTGCTCTGGTTCCGTTGGATCAAAGTGCTAGCACAAAGACACATAAAATGCTGAGTATTTTAGCAAGAATGGCAGATTTTGCTTTAAAGCAGCAAACTTTTCTTAAAAAATCATATTTTCAGCTGAGTGCTTCAAAGAAAACACAGGGCAAAGAATTAAATTCTTGTCACCTTAGAAAAGTCTGTAAGGCCTAAAAATGAGCTGGCAGACGTTTCAGCAAAAATGAGGCCATTCGTAGCATTTTCTGCTGGGCACCTCCTCCCTCTCCCTTCCAGTCCAAGGCCATTGTTCTAACCAGATGGTTTGAATAACCAGATATTGAAAATAACTATCACACATAAAAACAACAACATAAAAAAACTATCAGTCTCGCAATACCAACTCTCGACAGCCAAAAGAGCTTACTTTATCGAATTGCTTACCAATCTGTTTTGAGGGCAGAAAGAAAGAAAAGCATCAAATGTATTTTGACTATTTTAGTAAAAACGCATAGGATGATCACTGTGGGAAGAACTGGTGAGAGCTGGGGGACTGGTGGAGTTTTCTGCTCACTGGTATGTGTTCCTGAAACTCTGTATGCTGGGCCTCCACTCTGAGAAGGGCTCACGGTAAGGAACATTTGTGCTGGACTTTTAACTATGAGTTAGAACAACAATTTTCCACCTTCCCTTGTCACCTTAATGCTGCTAATAATGTCAACAGAGTCCAGGAGGTCCTCACATATCTGGACTTGATTATAAGAGGAAGACAGGGTTTCCACGGAGGGGCCAGGGTAGGGTCAGCATTCTAGGCAGAGGGAACCGAGAGGAAGGTGGAAAGGAAGGAAGCAGGCTTGGGAAAAGGGAGATTTAGGAGGGGAGTTCTTAGGGCAAGTGAGTCACCTGAGAATTCTCTGTATCAACATGGACAGACCTAGAGATTGTCCTACTGAGTGAAGTAAGTCAGACAGAGGAGATACATCATGCAACATTTCTTATATATGGAATCTAAAAAGAAATGATATATATGAATTTATTTACAAGACAGAAACAGATTCACAGGCTTAGAGAACAAACTTATGGTGGCAAGGGCGGGAGAAGGCGGATGTGGGGAGGGGATAGTTTGGGAGTTTGGGGTGGACACGTGCACACTGCTGTGTTTAAGATGGATAATCAACAAAGACCTACTGTATAATACAAGAAACTCTGCTCAATGTTTTGTGGCAGCCTGGGTGGGAGGGCAGACTGGGGGAGAATGGATTCATGTCCCTTCACTGTTCACCGGAAATTGTCACAACATTGATAATCAACTATACTCCAAATAAAATTAAAAGTTTGAAAGAGAGAGAAAGAAAAGGGTCTCTATGAAGGAGTTGCTCACACCTCTCCATAATCCTAGAGATTCTAGTTTGGACAGAAGTTGTCTTCACTCCCTTCTGCAGAGAATGCCTGGAATGGGTTCAGTGACATCTCAGCTCCGCCATTCTCCTGCCTAGATTGCCAGCTCTAAGCTCAAGCAATGTTTGCCCTTCTTTCTACAGAGCTGTCCTGCTGCCACCAGCTTCCTCTTAAATGCGCAGAAAACCACTCAGTGGTGCACATGGAGAGACATACCAGCAGATGCAAGACACGTTCCTTTGCATGCAGACAAGCACACACATATACCAAGCATGCCAATGAACTCTCATGCTGGGACACACCAGAACATGTGCACAAACACACAGCCTCACCCACACTTCCACACGCACACTGGGGCACAGGCACTTTCACCCCCAGCAGAGCGCACAGGCAAACACACTGGCACACGCGTGTGCTGCACCCAC
Source organism: Oreotragus oreotragus (assembly GCA_006410675.1). Taxonomy (NCBI): domain Eukaryota; kingdom Metazoa; phylum Chordata; class Mammalia; order Artiodactyla; family Bovidae; genus Oreotragus; species Oreotragus oreotragus. The sequence continues at coordinate 288,957 of SJYX01010830.1, read as the reverse complement.
ACTGAGCCAGACTCATGCTGGAGTCCCCCGGTTCACTTGCTTTCCCCTGGCTTCTCTGGCCAGTCTGCCCCCCTGGGCCACAGATTGCAACCTCCACCCCACCCCACCAGACTATCTTTGCTACTCTTCTCCCTGTAATAGCTACTCACTCCAAGTCTCCCAGCCCATAAGATGAAAAAGCAGTTCTACTCAGGGCTGACGTTCACATTACGGTTTAGAATCAGAACAACATCGCATGGTGGGGAACTGGTGAAATGTAGGAACTCACAACTGACTTTCTAGTACCTACAGCAATACAGAAATGTGGGGATTTGTTTAATCTTATATGGTGGTGTTGGTTCTAAGCCATTCTCCCCAGTTCCGGGGTTTGGTGAAAGCCATGCACCTATAGTCAGCAGCCCTACAGACACCCGGAGAACCTCCCGGAGACTTCTGTTTTCCCAGTCTTGCTGCCGGGCATCTTGGGGAGCAGCCTCACTAAGATTCACTGATGTTCAGAATCTGGCAATTTAATGTTTCTGCTCTGAACATCAGGTTTCTTATCTGTTTGCTTTGCCCCAGCCAACAGCAAAAGGCTTTGCACTCTCAGAGCTCAGCCCAGGCAGATGTAAGTGGACTCAAGGCTAAAATCTGACATAAATAATTAATAATTGATTGTAGACATTTGTTATTTAAAGATAATTCTCCCACTCCTTTAGGATTTATATAAAAAAACAAATCTCAACTCAAAATCTGTGTGTAATATTAATAGTACACTATTCCTTTAGAAAAACTCACCCCACAAAATCTTACACACTTAATGAAGATACACTGTTACCAAACAGATCGATTAAAGACTGTTATTTAGGATCAAATTTTCTCAAATACAACTTAATTTATATCTTGATCTCCACCTATGCATAATGTGGTAGGGGCAAGGAGGGGTGCCCTTCTGCATACACAGAAGCTGGTTGAATTGCAAACTGAGGTTGATCCCTCTCAAGAAATGCTCCCAAATATGTGTTTTTATTAAGAGGAAAACAGGAAAGATGGATTTTACCATTTGGGGGTGAAATTCAGAATTATAGTAATAGGCCAGAGGAAAACACACAATCCTATATTAACAACCAAATATTTTATACTCAGGAAAAAATATATTAATGAGGATACTCAGTATCAAAACAGTTATTTCTTACTTCAGAAATTGAAAGGAAAATCACAATACATGCTTACTAAGGGGAATACCTTCAAAAGTTTGCTTCAGAATTCAGTCATCGCATGTATAATCTTGCAAGTTGACAAAAAGCCTGGTGGAGAGGCTGCATAGAACATTTGAGAGCACACACCTTGAACAAGGGATCAGAACAATTGTGTTTGGGGCCTGGTTCTACTCAGGCAAGTCACCAAACCTCTGATCCTCGTTTCTCTTTCTATAAAAAGAGAATCTCACTACTTTTTTGGCTGACTTGCCATAGGAGAGTTATGAGTGAAGGTATTGGAAAGCATTTTGTAAATATAAAGGGGTGTAAAAGCATAAAAAACTGCACTAACAGAACGTTGGTCTGGACCAGTGAGGATCCTGCCTGTCTTCGTTCAAATGCTTTCTATTTATTTTTTTCCCCTTGAGCCTGAAAATTAGTTGCTGAGTATCACAAATCATAACCGGCAAGCAAAGCGGACGGTGGAAGCGCCTAACATTTCCACCACGGCAGTTTGATTGCTTCAGCAGCAGTTTGCTTTCTGTCAATTCTCACCAACAAAGTCCTTGTGTGGCCATAAATCTACGGTCGATGCACAAGCGTAAGGGACAAGCCAGAAAATGCTGGACTCTGTCCTTGGATTTTTCACAGTGGGAGCTTTTGCTTAGAGAGTTAAAAATATGTGATAAGGTAGAAGTCTGGATTTTTTTTTAAATAAGTGTGTGTTTCATTTGTTTATTGGAGCTCCAGGGAAGACTAAGATTTAAGTTCCTAATTCTATGAGCCAATACCAGTGAGTTGGTAGGCAACTTAAACGTTCTTAAAATTCTGGTAATTTTACAAGAAAATGCAATTCATTTTGTAGCTGAAAGGGGTGTTCAGCTCTCTTCTCATCTTACAGATGCAAAAACTAAAGAGATTTCTGCCCAAGTTTACACTGCAATTTAGTGACAGAGGAAGAAAAAGAAAGCATGTTAGTACCAGGGTTTCTACTTTCTACCAGAAAGTAGATATCCTTTCTATTTTGTAGGTTGGGAAACTGAGGCACATATCATAATGATTACTGCTTTTGCAATGCTTCTGTATACAGGCACTGCTAAGTAGTATTTCCAGCCCACACTGCTCTCCATGAGGCAAGACATGACAACCGCCATCTCGCAGAGGAACGGGGCTCTGAAGGTAAGCGGCAGGCCACAGCGAAAGGATGGTGAGGGATCAGGGCTCACATCCAGATCTTTTTGGTTCCGTGGCCTCCTCTGTCCCTCCACCCTATTGCCTGCTCCAGAAAAGACAAGAAACACCTGCAGATGGTCAGTTAGGGAAAAAACTCTCTTTCCTTGATGGGAAAACTGTTTGGACTTCAATAGAAGTCTAAAGTATCCTAGGGAATGTTTTTTTACTTTAACCTATTATTTTAATTATGAACCCTAGAGAAATTAGCCCAAGGAAGTAAGTCAGGAAAAAAATTGTTAAGCTATATATGTTAAGATTTTTCTTGCAGGATCAGCTATAATAACAAAAATTAGAAATAGCGCAAATGTCCAACAATAAGTAAGAAAATATGATGCACAAACTATGGAAGTTAACATAACAATTAAAACTAATCATGAATGCTAAGCATAAAAAAGATACTCAGAATAAAATATTAAGGAAAAAACCACATGAAATTGTTTTTGTAATAGCAACTGTAATAAGCACTAATACTTTGACCACCTGATGCGAAGAGGCGACTTCAGGGTCAGAAGAAGGCCTAATGCTGGAAAAGACTGAAGGCAGGAGGAGAGGGGAACGACAGAGGATGAGATGGCTGGACGGCATCACCGACTCAATGGACATGAGTTGGGGCAAGTTCCAGGAGATGGCGAAGGACAGGGGAGCCTGGTGTGCTGCAGTCTATGGGGTTGCAGAGTCGGACACGCCTGAGCAACTCAACAGCAAATAACAGCTATATAAAGATATGTAGACTCCTGGGAAAATATTGGAATGGACTAGTTTTCAAATTTATAACTTCCTCTGATTTTATGATATTTTTTGTAAAATATCTCAAATGAAGACAGAGAGAAAAAAATGATAGCTAGTTGAGATATTTACTTAGTAACTGAGACCATCTTGGACTATAATGATTAGATATCCTGCTTTTTTTTTT
>SJYX01010830.1:264534-283951 GCA_006410675.1 Oreotragus oreotragus | reverse complement strand
AAAAAAAAAAAAAAAAAACTAACCTTGGCCCAAACAGAAGAAATTTATTTCAAACTATTGCTGCTATTTATTTAATCAGGTAGCTGTGAGTGAAAGTCGCTCAGTCATGTCCGATTCTTTGCGGTATACAGTCCGTGGAATTCTCCAGGCCAGAATACTGGAGTGGGTAGCCTTTCCCTTCTCCAGGGGATCTTCCCAACCCAGGGATCAAACCCAGGTCTCCCATATTGCAGCGGATTCTTTACCAGCTGAGCCACCAGGGAAGCCCCCATAGGCAAATAAGGCTCAGGAGAAAAAGGATTACAGAGTGTGTTTGGACAACTCTAAAGCAAGACAGTTCCCTAGTGGTGCCTGAATTCTTTGAAATAAAACAGAAAACACCATATTCAGGGATTCTTGAAAATAAAAGTGCCTATCTAATTTAAAAAATAAATTTTTAAAAGACAAAGGCAAAAATAAAATGATTTTTTTTTTTTAAATTCAGCAGTGGTTATTCATCCAAACAACAGTTTTGCAGCTCTTTTTCTGGGGAATGTTTTGCAGCAGCAGATGTGTAAATAGGCTAGCAAATCTGAGAAAGGCCATGGTAGAAAATGAAGCAGATCATGTGGATAAGCAGAGCCTATGACCAGAAATCAGAATAAACCACTGATGAAAGTGCCATCCATGAAAAACTTCCTGGCATCTTGGCATCACTCAAAAGCTTCCCTCAAGCACAGCCCCAAGCAGTTTAAGCAAAGGTCTGATTGCAAAGAGTGTTCAGTTAAATACCCCGGCCACTGTGCATCCACACCAACCATTTGGCTGAAATTCTGGTTGGCCCCCCTGACCAGTGATGACCAGGCAAACTGTGTTCTGGTTTGCTCCCCCTAACTACTTATATCTATTAGTCATATTTTCACTTTGAGGGAATATCCCCTAGAGAATGAGTATCTCTGAAAAATAAAAATGGTTCATGTAACGCTCATCCTGTGACCCAGCGAAGGTTTGACACTCATTCACAACTGGGCCTACCACTGGCAGGGAACACCGCTGTGTTCCCGAGCTGTTACGGGTGTGCTCAAAAACCGAAAGGAGGGTGAACTGGATCTCAGCAGATGGAGAAAACGTCCAGTGCTGCTCTACAACACAATCAAAAGCAGGTTAAGAATCCTAGCCATGGGTTTCCATTTCCTGTCACTGGGTAATGAAAACAAGAAAACAGTCCAGGGTGTAATAGTAATAAAAATACAACTTTTACGTATTGACGGTTTAGTATGTATCAGGCATGCAACGTTGACTTCTCATTTTCACAACTCTGCAATGAAGGTTATTCTTATTTTAAAGGTGAAAAAACTGAGGCCCAGAGAGGTTAAGTGACTTGCCTAAGGTTGCACAGCTGAGAAATTGGCAGCACTGTAATTGGCCTGACTCTTCCCATGTCACCTTTTCCTGAGCCTATGTGTCAAAGCTGCATTTCCTTACAAAGGACCAAGGCCACATTGACCACTGTGAGGTATTGACCACCTTGGTGTTAAAGACACTGATAAGTTGAGGGCTCTGCAGACAAAACTTTGTCCATACCATTAGGCACTCCATCTTAATCTCTTTCAGCTTCAAATGACTGTTTTAGCAGACTCACCCAGGAAGACTTCCTCAGGTAGACAGACTGGGGCATTAATTGCTGTGATCTTAATGATCTGGGCAATTGCAAGAAAACAAACGGAAAAGTCTTAGTAAAAAGAAGTAGTCTTAAAAGGGTTTGGGGAGTAAGTAATTTAACTGAGCGAGAAAAGAAGGAAGATCGCAACTCAAATTTCATCAGCAGCCTTTCCTCCAAAGGAAATCATAAAGCGTGTCTTCTCAGCCAACGTGAGTGCCTTTTGTGGCCCTTGGTGTTAAAGGCCTCTCTAAGCCTCCCTTGCCCTCCCTCAATGAGACTAGGAGGCTCCTCTAAAAATAGGTGAAATTTCAATCTCCAAACTGGCAACGCCAGTGGCTTTGAAAGATGAAGCTAAAGTTTTCTTCCCGTACACTGCTTGTGGAAATGGGCATGGCCCCCATCTTGCCTTCTGGGTGGGGTTTTGTTTATCACTCCTGGCAGTCACTAGACTCAAGCAGCTTTTATTTTCTTTTCTAATTCTATTGCCCCTGTCTTAGCCCCAAGGCTCAAAACAAATAGACCCCTGAGGAAACCTCAGATGGGGAAATTATCTCCCGAGTACGGTCCCCCAAACTTGAAGCCCAGGGTCTGAATCTATTGCTGTCATCCGTTCCCTCCGAAGCTGTTGAATTCATAGGCCCTCGTGGCGTCGCGGGTCCTCCCAAGCCCTGCACACAAGGATGGGCTGCTCTGGGCTCGCCCTGGTGTCCTTACCCCACAGTACCACGTGACTCACACCCAGCAAGGCCTTTCCTGAGAAGAGAGCTGTGATGTTACAGAAAACCCCATGATTACGTAGTCCTCGAAGCCCCCAAGGCCCTAGGCCCGGGCTGTGCCATGTTCTCTGGAAGCAGCAAAAGTGCCAGCGGCCTCTGAGCGCTCCCACCATTGTTGCCAAACACCCTCCCACGCTGAGGCGAGCTGTAAAGTGGAGAAAAAGCGATGGTTTTTGACCACGCGCCCCGCTTTTTAGATTCAAATACAGCCTGTCCCATTTCTTGTAAAAATGCCAAGATGCCAAACCCCAGACAGAATCCATTTTGTCTTCTTTTCACTTCTTATTATTCTCATCTGAGCCGGAAAACACAGTGGGAGTGAAAGGACTGTAGAAAAGCTAGTCTCCGGGGACTGAAATGAAGTGAGGAGTAAGTTCTCTTGTTGGTTGGTTGTTCCTCGTGGTGGTGACCTAACAAGTCACATCCTCTCATCTGTCCCCTACATTCTGTCAGCATCTCTGGCTTTTTGGCCTCAGACAGAGAGCTGCCTGAAGCAGGGGGCAGTGGGTGAGTCACGGAGCCCGGGGTGGGTGTGTCATCAAGCAGCCCTTGGCTGTGGGGTGCAGGGGCAGCCATGTCAGAGCTGAGCCCAGATGTGGGCCTTGCAGAAGGCCGCTTCCCTCCTTCGTTAACCCGGTCAGTGCCTGGCTTATGGAGATGCTTCAAGTAAGCCACAGCCACGACCCTCTCTGCCCAACAGCACATGAAACATTCTTTGTTGGCGAAGCAAGGTAGTAAAAGAATACACAAAGCCTCGGAGGATGCTTCAGCACAAAATGTGGCCTGGGTGATGTTTTCTGGTCCCTCCCAGCTTCTGCCAAGTTCTCCCTCTCCTCTTGTCCACACAAGTCCTGCCTCAGTTCCTCCTCATCCTTCCCCCGTCTCAGACTTTCCTCTCTCTTTATATCACTGGAAAAATCCATACTTCACACAGGTCTGTTTTCAAGCAGCTGACTCTAAGCTAATTTCCAACTTGGCCATATTGAAGCAGATGTCTCTATAGAAACAGACCCTTCCCTGTTCAGCTGTCCATTGCTTTGGGGAGGGCAAGATTTAAAGGAGACATTGGCTCCTCTCCACGCCTCTGCTCTCTCCCTCCACCCCACACACATATGTACAAAGAGTTCCTGAAAGCTCATTTCCATCGATACATCCAGCCTTACCTGTAACTGGGAACTGTGCCTGCAGGACGGCCACAATAACAAGTGCAGTCCACTTCATCTTGTCCTTCCCCAGGATGGTGCCGGGAGGCAGAGGCTGAGGCAGCTGTGACTGGATGAAGAAGAGAAAAGGAGTCTGCTGGCTTTGTTCTGCCGCTGACTCCTCAGGAAGTGGAGGACGATGGGCCTTTGAGAAGGCACCTGCGAACCAGGCCAAGAAACTCACACTCCCCCTTTCGGTTCACAGGCAGGAAGCTCTGGAGGTTTGAGGGTTTGGGGTGTGTGCGTGTGTCTGAATGTCTGAATTTTTGCTATATATTTTTTTTGTCTCCTTTAACCATTGTTTTATTTTCCTTCTTTCTAATTTTTGTCTGAGTGACAGTTGTTCAGTCATGCCTCACTCTTTGCAACCCCATGGACTGTAGCCTGCCAGGCTCCTCTGTCCATGGAATTCTCCAGGCAAGATTANTGCTATATATTTTTTTTGTCTCCTTTAACCATTGTTTTATTTTCCTTCTTTCTAATTTTTGTCTGAGTGACAGTTGTTCAGTCATGCCTCACTCTTTGCAACCCCATGGACTGTAGCCTGCCAGGCTCCTCTGTCCATGGAATTCTCCAGGCAAGATTAATGGAGTGGGTTGCCATTTCCTTCTTTTTGTCTAATTTTTGTCTAATTTTTATCTAATTCCTATCTTGATTGGTGTAGTCAGCCCCTAAGCAAATACAAGTTCCCAGTGCATTTAAGAATGTTCACTGCTCTCCTAGATTCATGTATTTTATGGTGGTTGGTGAGACAACAGAGCTGTAGATTCAGAGTCAGGTAAAATGTGAGATAGAATACTTGGGTCTTAGTGCCATCTCTGCTACCTGCTTGCTGTGCGGCCTTGAGTAAGTCACTCAGCATCTCTAGACCTCAGCATCCCTACCTATAAAGCAAATTGCTGAGGATGCAGATCTGAACTTGGCTTGAATTTGGACCATAGAAAATAGAAGAATTCACATAATACTTCAAACACTTTTGTTATTTGACAGCATTTAAACATTGAACCAACTTACAATAATGAAAAAGATTAATACTCATAAACTGTATTATTTATACAGTGTAATAAAGTGTAAGATCTATGTGAAACAAATTTTCAAACATTACTGAAGAATACAGAAAGGACTTGGGTAAATGGAAAGATGTATCTTGGTCTTTGATAGAAAACTTCCTTTTACGAAGCCCATGATTCCCTCTAAATTAATCAACCCATACTTCTACAAATACCAACAAAAGTTTTAGAACAAGATAATCTTGGTTGAAAGTTTGCATGAAAAATTAATGTACAAAAAATAGGGACGACGCAAAAAAAAAATCAAAGAAAAAAATAGGTAAATTGGACTTCACCAAAATTTAAAACTTTTGTGCATAAAGGACACTATCAATAAAGTAGAGACAATCCATAGAAAAAACAGTTGTAAATCAAATATTGATAAGGGTATAGTATTCAGAATATAACTCAACTAGAAAAAAAAAGCAAAAACCAGCCAAAGATCTGAAAAGATGTTTTTCCAATAAGCACATGAAAAGATGATCAGTATCTTTGGTCACCAGGGAAATGAAAATCAAAACTATAGTGAACTATTACTTCGCACATACTAGGATGGCTAAAATTTAAAAACACAAAGTGTTGGTAAGCATGTTAAGAAATTGGAACTCTTATACATTACTGGTGGAAACGTGGGAAATTTCCCTATGGAAAATGTGTGACATTTCCTCAAAAATTTAAATAGAATTATCACACAACCCAGCAATTCTATTCATAGACATATACTCAGGAAAATTGAAAACATGTGCACATTAAAACTTGTTCAGTTCAGTCCAGTTGCTCAGTCATGTCCGAGTCTTTGTGACCCCATGAATCACATCACGCCAGGCCTCCCTGTCCATCACCATCTCCCGGAGTTCACCCAGACTCATGTCCATCGAGTCCGTGATGCCTTCCAGCCATCTCATCCTCGGTCGTCCCCTTCTCCTCCTGCCCCCAATCCCTCCCAGCATCAAAGTCTTTTCCAGTGAGTCAACTCTTCGCATGAGGTGGCCAAAGTACTGGAGTTTCAGCTTTAGCATCATTCCTTCCAAAGAAATCCCAGGGTTGATCTCCTTCAGAATGGACTGGTTGGATCTCCTTGCAGTCCAAGGGACTCTCAAGAGTCTTCTCCAACACCACAGTTCAAAAGCATCGATTCTTCGGCGCTCAGCTTTCTTCACAGTCCAACTTTCACATCCATACATGACCACAGGAAAAACCATAGCCTTGACTAGGCGGACCTTAGTCGGCAAAGTAATGTCTCTGCTTTTGAATATACTATCCAGGTTGGTCATAACTTTTCTTCCAAGGAGTAAGCGTCTTTTAATTTCATGGCTGCAGTCACCATCTGCAGTGATTTTGGAGCCCCAAAAAATAAAGTCTGACACTGTTTCCACTGTTTCCCCATCTATTTCCCATGAAGTGATGGGACCGGATGCCATGATCTTTGTTTTCTGAATGTTGAGCTTTAAGCCAACTTTTTCACTCTCCTCCTTCACTTTCATCAAGAGGCTTTTTAGCTCCTCTTCACTTTCTGCCATAAGGGTGGTGTCATCTGCATATCTGAGGTTATTGATATTTCTCCCGGCAATCTTGATTCCAGCTTGTGTTTCTTCCAGTCCAGCGTTTCTCATGATGTACTCTGCATAGAAGTTAAATAAGCAGGGTGACAATATACAGCCTTGACGTACTCCTTTTCCTATTTGGAAAAGGAGTCTGTTGTTCCATGTCCAGTTCTAACTGTTGCTTCCTGACCTGCATACAGATTTCTCAAGAGGCAGGTTAGGTAGTCTGGTATTCCCATCTCTTTCAGAATTTTCCACATGAATGTTTATAGCAGCATTATTCAAAATAGCCCCAAACTGGAAACAACCCAAATGTCCACGAACTGAGGAATAGATAAATCTTATATCTAAACAATAAAATGTTATACTTGCAACATGGTCGAAACTTGAAAACAGTATGCTAAATGAAACAAGCCAAACACAAAAAGACCAAATATTATATGATTGCATTAATGCAAAATGGCTATAATAAGCCATAGAGACAGAAAGTAGATTAGTAGTTTTCAGAGGACAAGGAAATGGGGAAACTGGGACTAATTCTTAATAGGCATGAAGTTTATTTTGAGAATGATCAAAATGTTCTAGAACTAGATTGTTGTGATGATGTATGACACAGTGAATATACTAAAAGCCACTGAGTTGTACTCTTTAAAATGGTAGCCTCATGTGAATTACATCTCAGTACAAAAATAATGCTAAATAAGCAAAAGAACAGCCAGGAAAACTCTGTAAAAGAGGAACAATGAGTGTGAAATAACCCTGCAAAACATTAAGCATACAGAGAGACATGATTACCATATAGCAGTTGTGATCATATAGACTCAAACACACATGGTCAATTGGTTTTTTATAACAGGACTAGGAAAATTCAATGGAGAACCAACCAACCAACAAACGGTATCTCTCTGGTGGAAAAAAAAAAGCCCTTGTTTTATACTATATGCAAAAATTAACTGAAATAGTCCATAGATGTAGATGTGGAACATAAAACTTCTGGAAAAAAATAGAAAAATCTTTACGTTAACACATTTGAAGCACAAACTAGAAGAGAAAAATAATTGGTAAATTTGACTTCATCAAAATTAAAACCTTTGTTCAGTGGAAAACACCATTAAGAAACTGGAAAAACAAGCCATTGACTCAGAGAAATTATTTGCAAATACATATATCAGACAGAGGACTTATATCCAGACTATATAAAGAACTCTTTCATATTAATAATAAGATAATTAAGTCAACAAGAAAATGGATAAAATATTTGACTAGAAAATTCCTCAAAGAAGATAAATGGTCAGTAAGCACATGAAAAAGATGCTGAACATCACTAATAATTAAGGAAACACAAATTAAAATACAATAAGATACCACTACACACCGACTAATATAGCTAAAGTTAAATAATTGACCTTATCAAGTGTTGACAAGGTTATGGAGGAACTGGAACTTTCATACATTTGATGATAAGAATGTAACATGATACAATTTTGGAAAAAGTTTGGCAGTTTATGAGAAAGTTAAACATACGTCTAATATGTGATTCAGCCAATTCACTCTTAGGTATCTACCCAACAGTAAAGGAGATACATTTCCATACAAAGACTTATACGTGAATATTCACAGCAACTTTATGTTTGTAACAGCCGAAAACTGGAAACCACCTAGATATCCATCACCAAATATATGGATGAATTATGTATGATATATCCATAATGAAGTAATACTCAATAATAAAAAGGAATAAGCTGTTAGAAACAAAACAACATAGCTGAATCTCAAAATAATACTGAGTGAAAGAAGCCAGGCAAAGAGTAAGTAAATACTGAGTGGTTCCACATACAATTCTAGCACTGTCATAAGGGCCGAGTGCCTTTACACATAATAAGTACCCAAACGTTGTTCAATTACAACAAACACTATTCTTTAAATTTTTGGTTTTTTTTTTTGGCTGCATGCGGGGGCTACTCCCTAGCTGCTGTCCTCAGGCTTCTCAATGTGGTGGCCTCTCTTGTTTCAGAGCATAGGCACCCGGGTGCACAGGAGGCTTCAGGAGTTGCGCTGCAACATGTGGAATCTTCCCGGACCAGGGATCAAACCTCTGCACTGGCAGGCAGACTCCTAACCCCTGGACCACCAAGGAAGTCCACGACAAATACTTTCTGAGTGCCTACAATGTGCCAAGCACTGTACTATAATGCTGAAGATGTGACTGAGTAAAACAAAGCATCTTCACCCTCATGAATTTTCAGGTTTGTAAGGGTGTAAAAACATATTAGAAAATGAGTAACAGAAAATTCATAGAAAAGGAAGTAGCAAACGCCTTTTTAAAATGTTTGTTTGTATGTTTATTTATTTTTGGCTGTGCTGGGTCTTCATCGCTGCGCATGGGCTTCTCGTTGCAGTGCCTTCTCTTCTTGCAGAGCAAGTCTGCTCTGGGGGCGCAGACTTGAGTAACGGGCTTAGCTGCCAGCATGTCCCCTGCATTGGCAGGCAGATGGAATGCCACTGGAATGCCAGGGAAGTCCTGGCTTTTAAATGAATGAAAAAATCCTCAATAGCATTCAAAATGAGATAAATCAAAATTATAACTGCAGTGAATACACATTCTTACCTATTATATTGGTATCATCCCCTCTGCTGGGTTCCATCTTTTCTTGCCTCTCAAGGACCTCATTCCAGAAATTTTCTCTTCTTCCTCCTTATCTCTTCTTATCACTATACAAGCATGTTATTTCTCCCATCTTTAAAAAATCCCCCAAATATTTGAGAAATCTTTGCACATTGGAACTTGCACCAATGGCAACTCTTGGTGGTTATGACACCAAGAGTTATACAGGCTTCTCCATATGAAGTAGGCTGGATTAGCCTGCTGGGGACACAGCTCAACTGACTGCCAGCACTGACTTCCAGGAAACTGAGTAAAGTCATCTTAGATCACCCAGCCACAGCAGAGTCACCAGGGAACCGCAGTGACATGAGTGATGCCCGCTGACGCCCGAGTACTGCCTATCTGACCCCAGCCTAAGCTGCCGACCCACAGAATCATAAATACCTAAAACAGGGTTTGTTCTAAATTACTAAATTTGGGATAGCTGTTACACTGTTAGATAACAGAAACACTGAAAATCTTCATATCAATCTCAGCAAACGATCTGATTGGCCCAGGCTGGGTCTTACGCTCACCTCTTGGATCAACCACTGTTTCCAGTGGGAGCAAGACAGGCCTAGAGATGAGACATGATTAACCACCCTAGAGAATCATTTATCATGAAAGGCAGAAATGGAAAGGTATTGTACCAAACGATAGCTGTCCAGCAGTGCCAGCCTTGTTCTGGCGAGTGCAGTGGGATGGGGCTGGGACCTACAGGAGGATGCAGGCAGTGTCAGGAGCTGAGAGGAAGTCTTAGACTGAAAAGAAGTGGGAGGCCAGTGCTTGCTGTTTCCCGAGAGGTCTCCGTTGGAACAGAAACGGCTGCCAGTCCCTGCAGAACCTCACCCAAACACCTCCATGGGGCCTCATCTTTGCCACCTCACCTTGCTGTGCCCAACATTTATTTACCTCATAACTGTACATTTGTACCCTTTGACCAAAATCTCCCTATTTCTCCCACCCTCTACCCCCTGGCAACTGCCAGTCTGCTCTGTTTCTATAAGCTCATCTTTTTCAGATTTTATATATAAGTGGTATCAGATAACATTTGTCTTTCTCTATGTGACTTATTTCACTTAGCATAATGCCCTCAAGTTCCATCCATGTTATAACAAATGGCATATGTCCTTGTTTTGCATGGTTGAATAATATTCCATTGTATATATAGATACATGGTCTTTATCCGTTCACCTGTTGGCAGATGCTTGGGGGTTTTTCCTATGTCTTGGCTATTGTGAATAATGCTTCAATGAGCACGGGAGTGCAGATTATTTCTTTAAGATCCTGAGTTCATTTCTTTCAGATGTATAACCAGAACTGTGATTGCTGAATTAGATGGTAGCTCTATTTTTATTCTTTGAGGGACCTCCACACCGTTTTCCATAGTGGCTGCATCTGTTTATATTTCCACCGACAGTGTAGGAAGGTTTCTTTTTCTCCACACCTTCTTCATTTGTTATTTGCAGACTTGATGATAGCCATTCTGACTGGGGATGTGCAGGCAAGACACCCCAGCAGTTCATGGACTAGCTTCTTGATGGAGCCCACAGTGCACTCAGTAGAATCTGCATCCCTCTAGTGCCCCTAGGAGTCCTGTCTCTTCCTGCCCCCTGCTCATATAGATCATGGTTCCGTGCTCTGGATGTAATGAGAGAGAAATTAGCCCTTTGCGGAGCACCTCACACAGCTAAGGAGCATCACTCACGTGCTCTCTCTTTGCCCTGCAGAAGAAATCACAGGCCTGAGAAGATGTTGTTTGTTCCTTAGCTGTGCCACCTCAGGGGAGGGATGATGCAAATCAAAGCTGTTCCTCTTACCCACGCCAATACATCCAAAAGCATATATTTTTTGTTCCAACAGAGTGCTAGAATTTCTTCTCTGGAAGCTGAACTTCCACAAAGGGTCTCTTGTCTGTGGATGACTGTCTGAGATAGTGTTTTCCAGGAGCTGCCATACCATGGATGAGAGCAGCTGGAGCCAGTTCATGGGCCACTGTAAGATCCACAGCCAGGACCAAGGTCTGTATGCACATTACCCAACAAGTCAGCAAGGCAAGATCCTTTCTGAATCCTTTGGTATATGGTGCTGGATCCCACAGCTCCCGCAAAGGCACTTCTGTCCATTGATGGATGTCAAATTGTTGTTATGGGGAGTGGATTATACATGAGGATGTCACTCTGTCAATTTCGGTTTAAAAAGCCAACTACTCCACTCTGGTCACAATGTTGGTGTGACTTGTCATGTAAAGCCAATCACCTTCTTTCTCCCTGGAATCTAAATCTCAAGAAAGTGAAGGAAGACCGAGAAACAGTCTTCATTCATTTCTTCTGCTTGGGCTCATCCATCCTGGGAGATGTTCACGTTCTGTGGCTCTATGAACACTGTTCCAGTAAATTTCTTTTTTTGCTCAGGTTACCTACAGTTGGTTTTTATTGCCTACAACCAAAAGATCCTAACTCATACAGTGGAATGTTCAGAAGTTGTGTTAGCTTTCTATTGCTGGATGACAGAGTATCACAAATGAAATGACTTAAATCCACACAAATTTATTGTCTCATAGTAATGCAGGTCAGTCCAAGCACAGTGGAAGAGGGTTCTCTGCTTAGGTGCCTACGAGGATGAAATCAAGGTGTTGGCTGGGGCTGCAGTTCTCATCTGAAGCTCAGGGTGTTCTTCCAAGGTCACTGATTATTGACAAAATTTATTTCCAGACAAATATAGAGCTAGGTCTCTATTTTCCTGCTAATGATTATCTAGGGACTGTCTCAGACCCTAGAGAATATCTGCATTCCCTTACTGCGTGGCCCCGGTAGGCAGTTCACTGCACAGATGTTTGCTTCCTCCTAGCCCAACCAGCCCATGGGGTCGCTAAGAGTCAGACACGACTGAGCGACTTCACTTTCACTTTTCACTTTCATGCACTGGAGAAGGAAATGGCAACCCACTCCAGTGTTCTTGCCTGGAGAATCCCAGGGACGGAGGAGCCTGGTGGGCTGCCGTCTATGGGGTCGCACAGAGTCGGACACGACTGACGTGACTTAGCAGCAGCAGCAGCAGCCCAACCAGAGCATAGCTCTTTGACTTACTCTGCAGTCACCTTGAGGAAATTCTGCTTTTTGAATAATTTTATGTGCCGGCTGTGCTGGGTCTTTGCCCCTGTGCTCAGGCTTTCTCTGGTTGTGGTGAGTGGGGGTTACTCTCTAGTTGGGGTGCCTGGCTTCTCACCGTGGTGGCTTCCCCTGTTGCAGAGCACACGCTCTAGGGGGCACAGGCTTCAGCAGACGCAGCACGTGGTCGTGGTGCGTGGGCTTAGTTGTCCCATAGCATACGGAACCTTCTGGACCAGGGACTGAACCCATGTCCCCTGCATCGGCACGTCGATTCTTAACCACTGGAACACTAGGAAAGTCCAAGAAAATTCTGCTTTCAAAGCGTTCACCCGATTGAATCTGGGCTACCCAGGATAAAATAGTATAATAGTCACATGTCCTTTTCATAATCAAGGAGATAATGAGAGGCATATACACCAACGTATGGAAATCTTGGAGGCCAACTTGTGATTTTTGTCTCCCACCGAAGAGCTATGGGAAAAGATGCTTCTTTCTCTGTGAGGATAAGGTATGTCTGATATCCAATCCATCTTCCTCCCGAATTAGAGGAAACTTGCTGGGGAATGAATCTAATCCAGAGGTGGGCAGAGCAAGAAATGTGTAATGACAGGTTGAAAACTTACTGCATCCATTGAGAACCTGGATGATGTCATACCTAAAGGCCTGCCCATAAGCTTTTCCATTTCATAAGCCAATAACCTCTCTTTTTTTCACTGGCTTATCTTTAACTTTTCTTCATGCATATTTTTACTGAAGTATGGCTGACTTACAGTGTTTCAGGTGATTCCATTACACACATGCCCGTATATTATTTTTGAAATTATTTTCCATTATAGGTTATTACAAAATATTGACTACAGTTCCTTGTGCGATACAGTAAATTTTTGTTGCTTGCTGCATATCTATTTTTTCAATTAGAAATCTAGCATTCTATTCATATAAGAGTTTTCCTGGTGGCTGATGGTAAAGAATCTGCCTGCAATGCAGGAGACCTAGGTTAGATCCCTAGGTTGGGAAGATCCCCTGAAGGAGGGCAACCCACTCCAGTATTCTTGCCTGGAGAATCCCATGGGCAGAGGAGCTTGGCAGGCTACAGTCCATGGGGTCACAAAGAGTTGGACACAACTGAGTGACTAAGTACATTCATACTAAGTCAAACAAGTGGAATCAAAATGTCATAAATTTTTTAGTTAAACAAAAATTCACAAGTTTTCTAAAATATGTATATTATATATGTTATTTATATGTTTGCCGTTGTTGTTCAGTAGCCCAGTCATGTCTGACTCTTTGCAACCCATGGACTGCAGTATGCCCAGGCCTCCCTGTCCCTCACCATCTCCCAGAGTTTGCCCAACTTCATGTTCATTGCATTAGTGATGCCGTCCAGTCATCTCATCTTCTGACGCCCTCTTCTCCTTCTGCCCTCAATGTTTCCCAGCATCAGGGACTTTTCCAATGGGTCATCTGTTCGCATCAGATGACCAAAATACTGGAGCTTCAGCACAAAAGCTTTTCTACTACATTTGATTTCAAGGCTTGAGAAAGAACATTTAAAAAAAGAGATGGAGAAATCGGAAAACATAAACTAAATAAAATAGGAGCCCTGAATGTGAAACAGAAAAGGTGAAAAAAAACCTAGATAAAAGTAAAAGATCATCATCTAGTCCATTTGTTTTTAAACATGGCTGCTCACTAGAAACATATCTGGAGCTCTGGAGAGAAAAAGCAATACTTGGGCATTTGTATTTTTCAAAATACTCCAAGATAATTCTGAAATGCATCTGGATTTTAAAAATGATTGCAGGTTTTTCTATTAAATGGTAGTTTCGGTGATACAGAGTTTTATTATTTTTCTGTTGACCAATCATGATAAAATGGTATTAAGTAACTGTTACATAATCACAGAAGGAAAAGACCTACAGAAAATAAACTCAAAACAATTAAGAAAATGGTAATAGGATCAAATGCACCAACCCAANATGGTAGTTTCGGTGATACAGAGTTTTATTATTTTTCTGTTGACCAATCATGATAAAATGGTATTAAGTAACTGTTACATAATCACAGAAGGAAAAGACCTACAGAAAATAAACTCAAAACAATTAAGAAAATGGTAATAGGATCAAATGCACCAACCCAAAGACAAAGACTGGCTGGGTGGATGAAAACACATGCATGTATGCATTTCCACTTACCACATCACTCTGCGTGACCCCACCAAATTGTATGCAATTATTTTATATTGTTAGGTTAATCATGTTCCCATTATGATTGGACTTCCCTGGTGGCTCAGACAGTAAAGCGTCTGCCTACAGTGTGGGAGACCTGGGTTCGATCTCTGGGTCAAGAAGATCCCCTGGAGAAGGAAATGGCAACCCACTCCCAGTACTCTTGCCTGGAAAATCCCATGGACAGAGGAGCGGAGTAGGCTACAATCCATGGGGTCGCAAAGAGTCGGACACGACTGAGTGACTTCACTTCACTTCACAATTGCAAGCCAGAATGGGAACATGATTAACCTAACAATATAAAATAATTACATACAACTTGGTGGGGTCACGCAGAGTGATGCGGTAAGTGGAAGTGTATATGTGCACACATTCTCATCCACCCAGGCAGTCTTTGTCTTTGGGTTGGTGCATTTGATCCTATTACCATTTTCTTAATTGTTTTGAGTTTATTTTCTGTAGGTCTTTTTCTTCCATGGGCTTCCCTGGTGGTTTAGATGGTGAAGAATCTGCCTGCAGTGCAGAACACCTGAGTTAGATCCCTTCATCGGGAAGATCCCCTGGAGAAGGGAATGGCAACCCACTCCAGTATTCTTGCTTGAAAAATTCCATGGACAGAGGAGCCTGGTGGGCTACAGTCCACGGGGTCGCAAAGAGTCAGACATGACTGAGCGACTAACACACACTTTCCTTTTCTTGTGTTTCCTGCATAGAGTGGTTCCTTTAGCATTTATTGTAAAGCAGGGTTGGTGGTGCTGAATTTTCTTAACTTTTGCTTGTCTGGAAAGTTTTTGATTTCTCCATAAAATCTGAAGGAGAGTCTTGCTGGGTAGAGTATTCTTGATTGTATGTTCTTTGCTTTCATCACTTCAAATACATTGTGTCATTCCCTTCTGGCTTGTAGAGTTTCTGCTGAGAAATCAGCTGAATGATAGCCTGATGGGAGTTCCCTTGCATGCTGTTTGTCGTTTTTCCCTTGCTGCTTTTAATACTTTATCTTTGTCACTAATTATCAGTTTGATTACCATGTGTCTTGGTGTGTTCCTCCTTGGGTTTATCCTGCCTGGGACTCTCTGTTTCCTGGACTGGTTGACTATTTCCATTCCCGTATTAGGGAAGTTTTCAGCTATTGTCTCTTCAAATATTTTCTCAGGTCTTTTCTCTCTCCTTTCCTTCTGGGACCCCTATAATGTGAATGTTGGTGCACTGAATGTCGTCCCAGAGGTCTCTTAGGCTGTCTTCATTTCTTTTCATCCTCTTTTCTATATGCTGTTCTGTGGCAGTGATTTCCACCATTCATTCTGTCCTCCAGGTCATGTATCCATTCTTCTGCTTCAATTGTTCTGCTATTGATGCCTTCTAGTGAATTATTCATCTCTGCTTGTTTGTTCTTTAGTTCTTCTGGGTCTTTGACAAACATTTCTTGCATCTTCTCCACTGTTTTCCCAAGATCCTGAATCATCTTCACTATCATTATTCTGAGTTCTTTTTCTGGAAGGTTACCTGTCTCCATTTCATTTAGTAGCTTTTCTGGGGTTTTATCTTGCCGCTTCATTGGGGACATAACTTTCTGCTTTTTCATCCTGATTAGGTTTCTGTAACACAGTTTTTGTTTTAGTTGCTGTAGGACTGTGGTTTTTCTGGCATCTTCTGTCTGCCCTCTGATAGAGGAGGCTAAGAAGCTTGTGTAAGCTTCTTGATGCGAGGAACTGGCTGTGGGGAAAAACTGAGTCTTGCTCTGGTGGGCAAGGCCCTGCTCAGTAAAGCTGTAATCCAATTGTCTGCTGGTGGCTGGGGTTGCACTCCCTGCCTGGCATTTGTTTGGCCTGAGGCACCCCAGCCCTGGGGTCTCCAGGCTCTCTGGTGGGTTAATGGTGACCTCCAAGAGGGCTCACACCAAGGGGACTTTCCAGGCTGCCAGTGCCCTCATCCGTGTGGCGGGCCCCTCCACAGGAGACCCTGCAACACTAACAGGTAGTTTGGGTTCAGTTTCCCGTGAGGTCACTGCTCCTTTCCTCTGGGTCTTGGTACACGCAAGATTTTGTCTCTGCCCTCCAAGACGGGATTCCCTGTTTCCCCCAGTCCTGTGGAAGCCCTCTAATCAAACTCCTTTGGCCTTCAAGGTCAGATTCCCCAGGGATTCCTAATCCTTTTGTTGGATCCCCAGGCTGGGAAGCCTGACGTGGGCTTCAGAACCTTCACCACAGTGGGAGGACTTCTTTGGTATTGCTCTCTAGTCTGTGGGTCACCCACCCGGCAGATAAGAAATTTGAGTTTATCATGATTGTGCCCCTCCTGCGTTATTGCTGCAGTTTCTTTTTTGTCTTTGGACGTGGGATATCTTTCTTTGGTGGGTTCCAGCGTCCTCCTGTAGATGGTTGTTCAACAGTTAGTTGAGATTTTGGTGCTCTCGCAGGAGGAGATGAGAGCACGTCCCTCTACTCCATCATCTTGAACCAGAAGCCACCAATAACTTCTCTTAAGCTATTTGCTTTATATTCTGTACCTTGCATTTGAAGCAGGCTTGAATATTACAGATGCTGAAATGCAGAACCATTAAAGACATATTTGTAAGTTTCATAATTTTACTTGGGTCTAATTTGTGGGAGTTTTACTTAAGGGGCCCTTCCCTTCAAAAGATTGTTTGTCCTTAAGAAAATTAAGTCACAATTTTCTTTAAGGAGACATTAAGGAGGAAATGCATACCTAATGTCCAAACACAAGAAAAACATAAATGAAAAGACATAAAAGATTTTAAAAATGACAAGAGATGGTAAAAATAAGCTAGGGTATAGGTAAATTAAAGAGATACTATCAAGGGATGATATAACCTACTGAATATCCCTGTTGATTGTCAAAGACCTTCCACCAGAAAAAGAACCTTTTCTGCTTTGGGGATGCCTTTACATTTACGTGTCACTCTCACATATATCGTCATGCTTAATCTTCATGATGACTCAGTAAGGTAGTCAATACTGTTATATGGTTTCCATCTGATAGTTAAGGAAACTAAGATTCAAAAAAATTAAGTAGCTTGCCCAAGGTCATAAAGCTGGTAGTGGCCAAATAAGGATTGCTGCTGCTACTACTGCTAAGTTGCTTCAGTCATGTCCAACTCTGTGCAACCCCATAGACGGCAGCCCACCAGGCTCCCCCATCTGGTTATTGGTGGTGGGAGAACATGAGCTTTAAAACAGCTGAACCTCAGTTCAAATTCCGGTCCTACCATTAACTACCTGCCTGATTATTGACTACAATAATAATGTTTGAGGCTCCTTCTTCTAAATGGGCTAACAATGCCCTCCTCATTGGACTGTTGGAGGAACGAAAACAATGATATTTGTTATGTCCATGATATAGAAGGTGTTGGAAAGAGTTACTCCTTTTGATGTCTTTCAAAGGAGGTGAGATCACCATAGTTGCCTGGGAAAAGGACCACAGGCAACTATGGGGCAGATTATGGGGGGAAAATCTTTCTAGGAATGGTAAGGGGTGGTCCCAGCATCTGTGGAGAGGGTGGGAGACAGAGAGGAGCAGATGAGGGATGAGGTAGGCAAGTCCTCAGAAGGAGAGGCAACGCCCCATGGTATGCGCCCTCTTTTGCATCCTGCAGCTCTTAAACATCAGGTCAGAACTTAGGGTATCTCCCTCCTCATGTTCGTTATGAACACGTGATTCCAGTTCCTGGACTGGTTTGGGTAATAAGTTTAGCTTCAGAAGTCTCATAAAGTCCATTCCTGGAAGCAACCTAAATGTCCATCAACAGATGAATGGATAAAGAAGAGGCGGTACATATATACAATGGAATATTACTCAGCCATAAAAAGGAAAGAAATAATGCCATTTGCCACGACATGGATGGACCTAGAGATTATTATACTAAGTGAAGTCAGACTAAGACAAATATATGCTATCACCTATATGTGGGGTCTAGAAAGATGATGCAAAGGAGCTTACTCACAAAGCAGAAACTCACAGACTTAAGAGAATGAACTTATGGTTACCAAAGGAGAAAAGGTGGGGGGAGGGATAAATTAGGAGTTAGAGAGTAACACATACCTGCTACTATATATGAAATAGATAATCCACGGGGATCCACTATAGAGCACAGGGAACTCTACTCAATATTCAGTAATAAATTATACAGGGAAATAATCTGAAAGAGAATGGCTGTATGTATGTGTATAACTGAATCACTTTGCTGTATAACTGAAACTAACTCAGCATTGTAAATCAACTGTACTCCAAAATAAAATGAAAATTAAATTTAAAAAAAAGTCTGCTCCTAGATATTTGAGCAAACACAAAATTGTCCTCTAAAATGAGCAAGCTTCAACGCCAGTACATCTGAGAACTCAGTTCATAACTGTATTAGAAGCAGTGAATGTTCTCATGTTCTGCCTCAGCCAGGGCTTAGACTCACTTCTGACCCTACCAAAAGGCCTTCCCTCAGCATGGCGCCACGGAGAGCTGCTATTATGGGAATGCACGGACAGGGATCTTCTCACAGCTTTGTCTTTAATTTGCCATGTGACCCCAAATCACTTTCTCTCTCTGGGTCTTGGTGTCTTCAGTCATGAGATGAAGGGGCTGAATTTACAGGTGGATTTTCCATTACTCGATACTGAAAAATATCCTGAGAAATAAACAAAGATATTTGGGTTCCCGTGTCAGAAAAGCAGCACTTGGAGGGCGGCCTAATACCACAAGACCTGGTGCCGTGCCTTGCATATCCTTGAAGCTCAGTATGTGCTTGTTACGTAAAAAGTGGTCTTGATTTGTAATTTAAACATTAAAAAAAATAAAGCACCTTTCTTCTTAAAAAAGAGTTGAAAGGACTGAACTAGATGCCCCTCTAGTTGTCCTCCATTCAGAACTTATATTCAGGTTTAATTATTCCTGCCTCTCCAGTGCCCCCCTCCCTCTTCCAGCCCTGCCCACTGTCACCTGCCCCCTAGGGGGAGGCACAGGGTCATATATGTGTTGCCCCAAGTACATCTTGGGTGCGTGATCCTGCTGTTCCTTTCTGGTCGCCCACACTGACCCGAGGGCAGGCAGGGTGACCAGGATTCCATACAAGGTTCTGGATGTTGGTTTTCCGGGGTCTGCCAGGCCTGACTGTGCTGGAGATTCTCTGACTTCATGCAGATCACAATTTTGTCATCTGCAAAGGGGAAGGACTGACTGAACTTGCCAGGGGCAGAGACAGTTGGCTGGCT
>SJYX01010830.1:252811-264127 GCA_006410675.1 Oreotragus oreotragus | reverse complement strand
GAGACCTCAGACCCGAACCTCCTCAGGCCCGAGACCTCCTCAGACCCGAACCTCCTCAGACCCGAACCTCCTCAGAGTGAGACCTCCTCAGACCCGAACCTCCTCAGGCCCGAGACCTCAGACCCGAACCTCCTCAGACCCGAACCTCCTCAGAGCTGAGACTTCAGACCCGAACCTCCTCAGGTTCGAGACCTCCTCAGACCCGAACCTCCTCAGACCCGAGACATCCTCAGACCAGAGACCTCCTCAGACCCGAACCTCCTTAGGCCCGAACCTCAGACCCGAGACCTCAGAGCTGAACCTCAGACCGGAGACCTCCTCAGACCCGAATCTCCTCAAACCTCCTCAGATCCGAACCTCCCCAGACCTGAGAACTTCTCATACCCAAACCTCCTCAGAGCCGAGACCTCCTCAGACCCGAACCACCTCAGACCCAAACCTCCTCAGAGCCGAGACCTCCTCAGATCTGAACCTCCTCGGACCTGAGACCTTCTCGGACCTGAACCTCCTCAGAGCTGAGACCTCCTCAGACCTGAACCTCCTCAAACCTCCTCAGAACCTCTTCGGAGCTGAGACCTCCTCAGACCCGAACCTCCCCGGACCTGAGGCCTTCCTGGACCGGAACCGCCTGGGACACCTCAGCTGCTCTGGCATAAGCGTGAGGGGCGCGGCCCAGGGCCCTGCTGGACGGAGGCAGCCCCAGAGGGCCAGGTGAGGACGAGGCTGAGAGGGCGGCCGGCGGCCACTCTGCCGCTTCCCCGCCGTCTTCCCCCTCCCCGGGCCCTCCCTCACCAGCCGCTGGGCAGCCCAGGGCTCTTCCTCCCCCACGCCCCACTCTGGAGCCAGCCCTCTGCTTCCTGCCCCCGGCCAGCCAAGCCCGGGGAGCAGAGGGCNCGCTTCCCCGCCGTCTTCCCCCTCCCCGGGCCCTCCCTCACCAGCCGCTGGGCAGCCCAGGGCTCTTCCTCCCCCACGCCCCACTCTGGAGCCAGCCCTCTGCTTCCTGCCCCCGGCCAGCCAAGCCCGGGGAGCAGAGGGCTCCCACCCCCCGAGCACTGCACGCCGGCCTCCCCAGCTGGGTCCCGCCTGGGCCCCGGAGAAGGGGTGGAGTGCCGCGGGAAGCTGTTGCCGGTGGCCCTGAAGGCCCCAGGCCCCCACAGGGAGCCCAGTGGCCGCTGGGGTTCTGCGGTCTCTGTCCTCTGAGGCCTGCATGGTGGGGTGAGGGGCTGAATGCCAGATGCCCAGGTAACAGGGCCACGCAGGCACCCTGGGCAGGGCCACTCCTGTATCACCTTTCGTCCTCATCTGTGCTTTCGCTCAGCTCTCCCCTCACCTCACCCCCGACCTCTCCTCCAGTGCCCCAAATCCTCTCTGACCCTCTTGTCTGCTTACCTGCAGGTTCCAAGGAGCCGCCTGGGCACCCCGAGGAGTCAGCCCGTGGAAGGAGAGCGGCTCCCCTGAGATGGATGCGTGTGCATTCAGGGAGGCAGCCATGTGGGGCGCTGGCCGTGCTCTCCCGGCCCCCTCGGCAGTCGTGGGCCCTGCCTGTGCCTACTGTTACCTCTGGGGAGCCCGGCATGTAGCTGACCCCGCCTGCTGGCCTGACCGGAGGGCCCCCTGGCTGGAGTTCCCCGACCCTTGCAGTTCCACCAGGGCGCCCTTTGCCAGCCATCCGTGGATGGGATACCCCCCTCCAGCTGCCTCAGGGCCTTCCATCTGGGCCTGGGGCGTCGGCAGCTCTGACCCCCTCGTGGGGAGCCAGCCCTCAGTCCCTTGGTTTCCCAGGGTGTTTCCTTACCCTGTGGGACCCCCACCCCCATACTCAGTCCTTCCAGCTCCTGCTCCGGGTGCCCCAGGGCCTCATGCCCAGATGGGGTGTGTGGGGAGCCAGCACTCGGCCCCCTGGACCCCTAGGGTGTTTCCTTACCCTGTGGAGCCCCCACCCCCATACTCCTTGGCCCCTCCAACTCCAGGTGGGGACACCCCCGAGCCCGGTGCCCAGCGGGGGTGGCAGCCTCCGCCCAGCTCAGCCTGCCCGACTGCAGTGGGGAGACCGTCCAGAGCTGCTTCCCACATGAAGATGATGCTGGAAGTCCTTCCCTCAGGAGGGCTGTCCAGGTTCAGCATTTGGGCCCCCAAACCACCGTGCAGCCCAGAACTCTGCCCTCTGCCCACTTCCCCCTGCGTGGACCCTCAGCCGGAACCCCAGCACCCCCACTCCCACCACCCACCCTCCTGCGCGTGCCGCATCCTCTTCTAGCTCTGCTACGTGCTTGGAGACCAGCCCCTGCACTTAGGGCCGTGGGGTCCAATGGGCTCTGCTGTGCCCGCTGCCCAGATGACCTCCAGATCTGCTGCGACAGGTGGGCAGCATGGGCCATTCTTATTAAATGTGTGGCAGCGAGTGCCTCACGTTCAGTAGACGACGCTGTGCTGCCACCTGGGTTCACGCTTCACTCGCTAGAAAGACCCAGCCTCGCTTACAGGCGCACACTTCCATCTCATTTTCAGATTTGTCGCCGAAAGTTTTCATGTTGTTATTTCCTGCTCTGTTGGTTATCTGTGGTATCCCGCTTTTCTTTCTTAATATTTCATATAGTAAAAGAAGAAATCTTAATGTAGGTCTCTTGGTTTTATTGAACCCACTGTTCGCTCAGCAATTCTCTTGTGTCTTCTGAAGGTGCTCTCTGCTCCCTGTATTCACTGTGGGCTGATTGTTTCATAACACCATGTAGGTGGCGCTCGCTCAAGTCATTTTTAGCCTGAGATCCAACCAGTCCATTCTGAAGGAGATCAACCCTGGGATTTCTTTGGAAGGAATGATGCTAAAGCTGAAACTCCAGTACTTTGGCCACCTCATGCAAAGAGTTGACTCATTGGAAAAGACTCTGATGCTGGGAGGGATTGGGGGCAGGAGGAGAAGGGGACGACCGAGGATGAGATGGCTGGATGGCATCACGGACTCGATGGATGTGAGTCTGAGTGAACTCCGGGAGATGGTGATGGACAGGGAGGCCTGGCGTGCTGCGATTCATGGGGTCGCAAAGAGTCGGACACGACTGAGCGACTGAACTGAACTGAACTGAATATTTTTAATGCTGTAAAATGTTCTTTAAATGTATCACTTGAGATGTATTCCATAGTAATATGTGATGTTTTATTTCTGTTTCTTTTAAAACAATTCTTACTAAGGGGAAAATCAAGTAAATATTATTTGTCTTCTTTCTGCCAGCAGACAAACCAGGATCTTCTTCATGCTTCTGTCTCATAAGTCTGTCTATAATCTTCCAATTACTGTTCTGTTCACCATAGGTGTTACAATGGAGTACTAATAAAAATGAAAGCAATATTCATATAATGCAGCTTGAAGGTTAAGGGGAAGTTACTCCGTTAGAATATTTATATACTGTTGTATGTGCCCTTACCATGGAAGCTACACTTTCTCAAGCAGCATTTTGTACAACATGAATCTCTGAAACAGAAGGATTTTTCTTTACTGATTACAAGAGAAATCATTAAAAGTGCATTTTGAAGGGCGTAAAAATGAAATGCTCAAGTTGCTTGATACAGTTTTGGAATCTGGAATAATCGCTATGTTAGAAGGTTGTTGAGCTTGAAGAACCCACGTATCCTGGGACCTGAAGGTGATGGTGTTCAGCCCTAGCTCTGGAAGCGGTTTCTTTGTCAACTGTGGAGGTCAAGCCTTCTGCTCCTCATGGTGCCCCAGCCCTGGGCTCTGGGTGATGCTTCTACAGAGGGTGCATGTGCCTCACTCTCACTGAGTTATCTCTTAGATGGGACGCAGATGGTGACTTTCTCTTTTTGCACTGATTGCAAATGTCTGGACAAATCTGAGACACCTCTGGTGACAGGTGCTCAGGGGACCGGCCCCTCGGGAGGCCACAGAGGGTGGGCGTGGCCTCAGGTAGCTAGGCTGCTAGGCCACTTGTCCCAGTGTCCCAAGGACCAGCCTGGACCGGGTTGTCACCACTGTCCACCCCAGGTACATCAATGCCCAGAGAACAGCAAACGTCGCTTGCCAGCTGGGCCAGGGCCCTCGGTGGAGTGGCTTGCTGAGGACTGCGAGACAGAGACCCACAGCTCCTCCACACCCCATACCCCCATGGTTTTCTTGCCCCTGCTTTCTGTTTGTGTTTGGAGCATTTCAGTAGTAGGAGTAACAGGAAGAATGGACGCCCACGTACCCTCCACCTATGTGGATTGTTCCTCCTGTGAATTTTTCTTTAATTTCTGTCTCTAGCCACATAAATATTCTTACAAGTGATGTCCCCTGTCTCTGCCCATCAGTCCCCCTCTCAGTCTGTCCTCTCCCCCGCTAATCTGGTAGCGGTGTCACAGTAAATTACGTATGCTGGTCCCTTCCTCGTGCGTCTCTGCAGAACGAGGGCGCTGTCCTGCATGGCCGTGCCGTCATTGCGCCTGACAGCACGTAGTCCGCAGAGCATAAACACGTTCCCAGCTGGCCTTAGAGTGTGGGTCTTCCCTTAAGTGTTCAAAGGTGTGTGTTTTTAAATTTTTTCAATTAGATTTTCTTAATTTAAAATTTTATTGTTGCCTAACAGTATATTTTATACCTGGCTTTTTTGGGGGGAAGGGATTAGGGCAGATCATATGGTTGTTTGCATATCCTATTTGGAGAAGTGAGAGTTCCTCACTTCTCCCTTGGGTTGGGGCTGTGCTGTTTGAGTGTGTGTGTTTATAAAAAGTTCTTTATATATTCCATAGGAAAGTCTTTTGTTAGATGCAAGTGCTGGTTAAATATTCTTTGTGGCTTCTCCCCCTTTGGCTGCACTGGGTTTTGCTGCTGTGTGGGCTTTCTCTAGCTGCAGCTTGCAGGGGCGCTTTTCCTTGCAGAGCAGGCGCTTCTCATCACTGTGGCTTTTCTTTCTATGGAGCGTGAGCTCTAGGGCGTGTGGGCTTCCGGCGTTGCGGCCCCTGGGCTCAGTGGCGGCGCTGTGGGCTCTAGAGCACAGGCTCAATAGTTGTGGAGAACCGGCTTATCCATCGTGGGATCCTCCCCGAACAGGGATCAGACCCGTGTCTCCTGCAGTGTCAGGCAGAGTCTTCACCACTGAGCCGCCAGGAACGCCCTCTTCGTGGTTTTTTAAATGGCGTCTGCTGGTGAACAGAAGTTTTAAACTTTGGAGAAGTCTGATTTGTCAGTATTTTTTTATTACTGCTCTTCATCTGTTTAAAATTATTAAGCCTGTTTAATTCCTTGTCTACTTCCAAGTCATGAACACATTCTCATACTTTTTTCTTGGAGTTTTATTGTATTACCTTTTATGTTTCCATCTCAAATTAATTTTTGGAACATACTAACTCTCAGCTTTTAGCACAGCATATGCTGTATTTTAGTAAGCGTTTTTGTGTACTTAAAAAACTCTTCAAGTGTTTGGTATAATATGCTACATATGTCAATTAGGTCAAGCTAGATGATTATTTTGTTCACATCTTCTATTTTTTCATGTCTTCTTGTTCTATTACTTACTGAGAGAATTAGAATCTATGGTTTTGCATTTTTCTGTTTTTCCTTTTAGTTCTGTCAGTCGTTGCTTTATATTTTAAAGACATGTTATTATGTNGCGCGTGCCGCATCCTCTTCTAGCTCTGCTACGTGCTTGGAGACCAGCCCCTGCACTTAGGGCCGTGGGGTCCAATGGGCTCTGCTGTGCCCGCTGCCCAGATGACCTCCAGATCTGCTGCGACAGGTGGGCAGCATGGGCCATTCTTATTAAATGTGTGGCAGCGAGTGCCTCACGTTCAGTAGACGACGCTGTGCTGCCACCTGGGTTCACGCTTCACTCGCTAGAAAGACCCAGCCTCGCTTACAGGCGCACACTTCCATCTCATTTTCAGATTTGTCGCCGAAAGTTTTCATGTTGTTATTTCCTGCTCTGTTGGTTATCTGTGGTATCCCGCTTTTCTTTCTTAATATTTCATATAGTAAAAGAAGAAATCTTAATGTAGGTCTCTTGGTTTTATTGAACCCACTGTTCGCTCAGCAATTCTCTTGTGTCTTCTGAAGGTGCTCTCTGCTCCCTGTATTCACTGTGGGCTGATTGTTTCATAACACCATGTAGGTGGCGCTCGCTCAAGTCATTTTTAGCCTGAGATCCAACCAGTCCATTCTGAAGGAGATCAACCCTGGGATTTCTTTGGAAGGAATGATGCTAAAGCTGAAACTCCAGTACTTTGGCCACCTCATGCAAAGAGTTGACTCATTGGAAAAGACTCTGATGCTGGGAGGGATTGGGGGCAGGAGGAGAAGGGGACGACCGAGGATGAGATGGCTGGATGGCATCACGGACTCGATGGATGTGAGTCTGAATGAACTCCGGGAGATGGTGATGGACAGGGAGGCCTGGCGTGCTGCGATTCATGGGGTCGCAAAGAGTCGGACACGACTGAGCGACTGAACTGAACTGAACTGAATATTTTTAATGCTGTAAAATGTTCTTTAAATGTATCACTTGAGATGTATTCCATAGTAATATGTGATGTTTTATTTCTGTTTCTTTTAAAACAATTCTTACTAAGGGGAAAATCAAGTAAATATTATTTGTCTTCTTTCTGCCAGCAGACAAACCAGGATCTTCTTCATGCTTCTGTCTCATAAGTCTGTCTATAATCTTCCAATTACTGTTCTGTTCACCATAGGTGTTACAATGGAGTACTAATAAAAATGAAAGCAATATTCATATAATGCAGCTTGAAGGTTAAGGGGAAGTTACTCCGTTAGAATATTTATATACTGTTGTATGTGCCCTTACCATGGAAGCTACACTTTCTCAAGCAGCATTTTGTACAACATGAATCTCTGAAACAGAAGGATTTTTCTTTACTGATTCCAAGAGAAATCATTAAAAGTGCATTTTGAAGGGCGTAAAAATGAAATGCTCAAGTTGCTTGATACAGTTTTGGAATCTGGAATAATCGCTATGTTAGAAGGTTGTTGAGCTTGAAGAACCCACGTATCCTGGGACCTGAAGGTGATGGTGTTCAGCCCTAGCTCTGGAAGCGGTTTCTTTGTCAACTGTGGAGGTCAAGCCTTCTGCTCCTCATGGTGCCCCAGCCCTGGGCTCTGGGTGATGCTTCTACAGAGGGTGCATGTGCCTCACTCTCACTGAGTTATCTCTTAGATGGGACGCAGATGGTGACTTTCTCTTTTTGCACTGATTGCAAATGTCTGGACAAATCTGAGACACCTCTGGTGACAGGTGCTCAGGGGACCGGCCCCTCGGGAGGCCACAGAGGGTGGGCGTGGCCTCAGGTAGCTAGGCTGCTAGGCCACTTGTCCCAGTGTCCCAAGGACCAGCCTGGACCGGGTTGTCACCACTGTCCACCCCAGGTACATCAATGCCCAGAGAACAGCAAACGTCGCTTGCCAGCTGGGCCAGGGCCCTCGGTGGAGTGGCTTGCTGAGGACTGCGAGACAGAGACCCACAGCTCCTCCACACCCCATACCCCCATGGTTTTCTTGCCCCTGCTTTCTGTTTGTGTTTGGAGCATTTCAGTAGTAGGAGTAACAGGAAGAATGGACGCCCACGTACCCTCCACCTATGTGGATTGTTCCTCCTGTGAATTTTTCTTTAATTTCTGTCTCTAGCCACATAAATATTCTTACAAGTGATGTCCTCTGTCTCTGCCCATCAGTCCCCCTCTCAGTCTGTCCTCTCCCCCGCTAATCTGGCAGCGGTGTCACAGTAAATTACGTATGCTGGTCCCTTCCTCGTGCGTCTCTGCAGAACGAGGGCGCTGTCCTGCATGGCCGTGCCGTCATTGCGCCTGACAGCACGTAGTCCGCAGAGCATAAACACGTTCCCAGCTGGCCTTAGAGTGTGGGTCTTCCCTTAAGTGTTCAAAGGTGTGTGTTTTTAAATTTTTTCAATTAGATTTTCTTAATTTAAAATTTTATTGTTGCCTAACAGTATATTTTATACCTGGCTTTTTTGGGGGGAAGGGATTAGGGCAGATCATATGGTTGTTTGCATATCCTATTTGGAGAAGTGAGAGTTCCTCACTTCTCCCTTGGGTTGGGGCTGTGCTGTTTGAGTGTGCGTGTTTATAAAAAGTTCTTTATATATTCCATAGGAAAGTCTTTTGTTAGATGCAAGTGCTGGTTAAATATTCTTTGTGGCTTCTCCCCCTTCGGCTGCACTGGGTTTTGCTGCTGTGTGGGCTTTCTCTAGCTGCAGCTTGCAGGGGCGCTTTTCCTTGCAGAGCAGGCGCTTCTCATCACTGTGGCTTTTCTTTCTATGGAGCGTGAGCTCTAGGGCGTGTGGGCTTCCGGCGTTGCGGCCCCTGGGCTCAGTGGCGGCGCTGTGGGCTCTAGAGCACAGGCTCAATAGTTGTGGAGAACCGGCTTATCCATCGTGGGATCCTCCCCGAACAGGGATCAGACCCGTGTCTCCTGCAGTGTCAGGCAGAGTCTTCACCACTGAGCCGCCAGGAACGCCCTCTTCGTGGTTTTTTAAATGGCGTCTGTTGGTGAACAGAAGTTTTAAACTTTGGAGAAGTCTGATTTGTCAGTATTTTTTTATTAGTGCTCTTCATCTGTTTAAAATTATTAAGCCTGTTTAATTTCTTGTCTGCTTCCAAGTCATGAACACATTCTCATATTTTTTTCTTGGAGTTTTATTGTATTACCTTTTATGTTTCCATCTCAAATTAATTTTTGGAACATACTAACTCTCAGCTTTTGGCACAGCATATGCTGTATTTTAGTAAACGTTTTCGTGTACTTAAAAAACTCTTCAAGTGTTTGGTATAATATGCTACATATGTCAATTAGGTCAAGCTAGATGATTATTTTGTTCACATCTTCTATTTTTTCATGTCTTCTTGTTCTATTACTTATTGAGAGAATTAGAATCTATGGTTTTGCATTTTTCTATTTTTCCTTTTAGTTCTGTCAGTCGTTGCTTTGTATTTTAAAGATATGTTATTATGTGTTTTATTGTCTGGACTGTTTGTCCCTTTTATTCTTATCGAGTGTCACACTTGACATTGTTCAATACTTCTTGCATTAAAGTCTGTTTTGCCTGGGAATTTACCTGTTCTTTTATTTAGTGTTTGCTTTATTTGCACTTTGTGCTGTTATATTCAAATGTGTTTCCTGAGAGCTTGTTTGGAGGTTCTAGCAGGAGAGTGCAGCTACTCGTATATGCTTGACAGAAGACTGGTCCTCCTCTATTGGGAATGGTCCTCCTCTTTGGCCGAGCAAGCAGCTTCAGGAGGGACACACGTGGGGCGATGAGGGAGGGAGGGGACATCCGCCTGCTCAGCCAGATCAGCTGAGTCAAGCCTGTGGCCACTGGGGTGGCAGCTGCTGCAACCAGATGGCCCTCACGTCCTCAGGAAGCTTTGACCCCAGGCTCGCGGTCTGCCTTTCAGCTGGGTTGTTTAGTCCACATGCATCTAATGTGGCCCCTGATGCACCTACCCTTGCCCACCATCCCACTGCGCTCTCTTGTCCTGAACCTCATCCTGCACCTGTTTAAAAATCTCTCCACTGTATCTCTTTATTACTCTTAGCTTATACTTCAGTGTATCATTCTTTTGGTGCTTACTCTAAAGATTAAAATACAGACCCTCCAATTATTACTGTCTTCTTGATACAAGTATTTGCACCAGTTTCCAAACCATGCAGTCCAACTCCAGTCTCCCACTTCTCCCTTGCAGGCCGTTGTTAGTTGCCGTAATGTACTCTGCACTCTACGTCTCTGTTATAAACCTGACAAGACAGCGTCAATTGCTTAGTCTTAAATAATCATTATTTTTACATTTTTCCATTTGTTTCCCATTCCTGCATCCTCTCCTTCCTGAATCTCCACATCTGCAACTGGCATCATTTTTCTCTCCTTCCTGTGTTTCTTTGGCTTCAGGCTCTTGTGAATTACTCTCTCAGCTTATGTTTGCCTAAAAAATGACTTTTTTGGTCCTTCACTTTTAAGGGATATTTTGCCAGCCCTTTTTTCTAAGTTGGCAGTTATTTTTTTCTTTAGAAAGTAAAGCATCCCTTCATTTCATTTTCTAGTGGGAGTCTAAGTCAGAAGGAAGACTTGGACACTTTGGATAACTTTGAGAGCAAAGCTTGTGGACGCCCACACTGACATACTACAGTTAGTTTCTGTTATGGATTGTAACCTGATTCCCCTGCTGGAGAATGTGGCCTGTAGTAAACCAATTCTTCAAAATTTATTGTTGTTGTAAACCCAGTAAAGTTTGTGGACTTACTCTCGTGCGCACACCGTGATAGCAGAGTTCCACGTGTGTCCGTCAGATCACACTTGCTGACTGTGTGGCTCACTTCTACATCCTTGGCTCATTTTTGGTTTGCCTGATCTCTCATTTTCTTAGAGAGGCATGCATTGAGTATATAGGCTTTATCAAGTGCAGCATTATTCCTTGCCATTCTATTTTTCTGAGAGTTCTAACACTTCAGAATATACTGAAATCTTATCAAACCCTTTCTCTGTATCTGCCAAGTACAATTTTGTGTAATCATTAAGGTAGTCATTTTTTGTCTTCTGTAGCCTAATAACGTAATGAATTATTTCCTGTGGAAAATTATCTTTGCATTGCTGGATAAAGTACGTCTAGTCATAGGTTTTCTCTTGTAAGACATTTTGCATTTGGTTTGTTCCTGTGCTATTTAGGATGTTTTACACGAAGGGGAAATAACCTAGATGTGTTTTCTTGTGTTGACTTTACCAGTTCTGAATATAAGGTAATAATAGCTTCCAAAAATTAATTTCAAAATTGTCCTCTTTTAAAGAAATGTTCTGGTGTGTTCTTATGAAGAAGTTTGGGAAATTCATCTGTAAAACTGTCTGTGCCTGGGGCTCTTTAGTAGTAAGGGCACTATCATTTTGCTTATGACGTTTACTTACACGTTGCAGTTCGTGAATTGCTTTTGTAGCTCTGTGTTTTGCTTACATATATCTGCTCTCATCTTTCTTATCTTCCCGATGTTTTGTGTATTTTTTAAAAAAACAAATGCCGTTTTGGTTTTTCACCTTTTGAAGTCACTACATTATCTGTGTTTGTGGATTTTGTCTTTTCTGTGTGTGTGGATTTTGTCTTTTCTGTGTGTGGATTTTGTCTTTTCTGTATGTGTGGGTTTTGTCTTTTCTGTGTGTGTGGATTTTGTCTTTTCTGTGTGTGTGGATTTTATCTTTTCTGTGTGTGTGGATATTAAAAATGACAGAATGATCTCTGTTTGTTTCCAAGGCAAACCATTCAATATCACAGTTATCCAAGTCTATGCCCCAACCAGTAATGCTGAAGCTGAAG
>SJYX01010830.1:193092-235870 GCA_006410675.1 Oreotragus oreotragus | reverse complement strand
GTGGGAGGCTGCTGGCGGGGGGGGGGGGGAGTCGTGCACGTTTACCAGACGTCGGAGACAGTCACTGGGCACGGAGGAGGGGAGGCTGCTGACCAGGAAGGACCGGAGGCGCAGGTGCTGAGGAAGCAACGGACAGTCCCTTCTCGGGAAAGCAGGAGAGCCGCCGCCGCCCCTGCAGACAGAAGCCACGCCCACCCACACACCTGCCTTTCCCCAGGGCTCCTCTCAGTGCCGAGATGCTGGCTCGGAGGAGGAGCGGGGTCCTGGGGGTCTCCAGGGCCGCCGAAGCCCCGGTCAGTGCTGCTTTCTGGCTGCGAGTCTCCAGCCTCCTGGGAGGAGCAGCCGCCACACCCGCGTGCTGGCCCCCAACTGGCGCCCCTCTGAGGGCAGAGGGCGGGGTCTGCAGGTGAGGGGGGCGAGGCCAGGGCCCCAGGTGTGACTCCAGAGGAGCCCGTAGGGCCAGGAGGCTGGTGAGGTGCGTGACTCCATCAAAGGCCGGAAGCCGGTTGGATTGATCCAGTTATGGGTTCATCCCAGAAACAAAGGTGCAGAAGAACTGTGTTGAGTGCTGNAGGGCACCCCCTCCCCATATAACCTTGCTTCGCTTCCTGGGAAACCCACAGGCACCTACCTGCTGGGCCAGCTCTCCTGCTGTGCAAATTGGCCTGTAGTCCCTGATGGCTCCATAAAAATCAGAACCATACTCAGATCCTATGCACATAAGTGTGTGGTCACAAACCTGTGCCCCTAGTGCACAGACCCAGAACCAAGCCTCCAATTCCCCACATGTGCAGTGAGCATGTCCACACTCCCATGTGGATTGGAATGCCACAACCCCAGCACACCCACTGCCCAGGGCCCACACTCACCACCCCCATCCACTGTGCCCAACTTCCTGCTGGTACGTACAGAAAGCATGCAGGCAGACACTCGACGTCCTAACATGTTGGTGTGAGCTCACACCGGGCATGCTAGTATTGAAGCCTGAGTGACAGCTGTGAGTCCACAACCTTGTTGGGCATCTGCCAAGTCCCTGCGGCTGGCCCGGCTGCAGCACCAGCCTCCGGTGGGGAAGGAGGAGGCTGTTCTCTTCTCTCTTTTTGGAGCCAGCTTCTGAAGTGCCATGAATAAGTATTCAGTTCCCTTCCCTCCCCAGAGACCAAGCTGCTTTCTAAATACCAAGGCAAGAAAGTGGAGACTTAAAAAGGTCATTACCAAATATCGAGAGGGTGATATTTAGCAAGGAAGTGGCTCCTGGAGGGGGAAACTCAGCCCCCAGTGGGAAGCCTTTGTTAACAGCCCCATTCACTGCCCTGGGTCCCTGGGGCTGGAGAAGAGAGGGAGGTGCGGACAAGCAGCAAACTCCGTCTGTCCCTCTCCGGGGCGGGGCTACCTCCTGGGCTGGGGGACGGACCTCCAGGGGCAGCAATGGGCTAGGCTGGGTCTCAGCCAGCTCTGAAGAGTGAAAGTGAAAGTCGCTCAGTCATGTCTGACTCTTTGCGACCCCAGGACTGTAGCCGGCTGAGCTCTTCTGTCCATGGAATTCTCCAGGCCAGAATACTGGAGTGGGTAGCCAGCTGTTCCCTTCTCCAGCAGATCTTCCCAACCCAGGGGTTGAACCCAGGTGTCCCGCATTGCAGGCGGATTCTTTACCAATTGAGCCTCCAGAGAAGCCCAAGAATACTGGAGTGGGTAGTTGTTTGTTCCCTTCTCCAGGGGATCTTCCCAACCCAGGGGTCCAACCCGGGTGTCGTGCATTGCAGGTGATCCTTTACTGACTGAGCCTCCAGGGAGGCCCCCAGCCAGCTCTGGATGGGCAGAAATGGCAGCCCTTTAGGTAGAGATCCCATGGATGGGGGACCCAGTGGAGCTCCCCACTTTTTTTCTGAGGAGCACATTAGAGAAAGCAGGACCTCAGTCAGCACTCCAGGACCACGGGGGCCTGGCAGGACCCCAAAAGCCCAGTCCTCTGCTTCCATACTTGGACAGAGAGGTTTCTGGGATGGACTATTAACTCTTGCCTTTGCGAATGCGCCTCTCCCTCCTTCCTCTCCTTTTTAAATTGTTAAGGTAAAAAGAATGGGAAAAAAAAATGATTGCTTAACAGCTTGATAGCACAATTTCTCTTAAGGTCTTTCTTTAGGGAAATACCTTGATAAGCTGCTTGGGCAAGAGGGTGAGTTGCTGAGGGGAGGATGTTGGCAGGATCCAAGGCAATAAGGTGGCTAAACTGTTCTGCATGAGAAAGTGAGAAGAATTAGTTTTTGTCTTGAGAGGAAAGGAGAGAGGAGAAAGACATGGGGGCAGGGCGGGGGAGGCAGCAGGTAGTTGGAGGAAGGCCAGACTGGATCCGCTCTGTTCACTTGCCCTCCACATCCTGTCTGTTCCCTCCTTCACACCCCCCGCCCCCATACTAGCCTGACCCCACCACCAAGCTCCTCTGCCTCTGCCTCCCACTGGGTTTGGCCAGTGGGAAACCCTGATAGGAAATCTGAGGGCTGGAGGAGAGTATTTACTCTCCCGGCTCCTTTTCTATTTCTACCGAAAGTCCCGGGTGCTTTGGGGGGGGGCCCTGCTTTGTGGCTCCACATATAGTCCTGCTTGGTTCTTCCCAGCTCAGCCATACCTGCTCACTGCAATGCTGGGATGACTTCACCACAGCTGGGGTGAGACTTGGGAACAGGATGCTCCTATTTGCGTCTAGTGTGGAATCACCACACAGAGAGTGTTAGAGAAGGAATGTCGAGTCCCCCTAAATTCCTGCGTTGAAATCCTAACCCTTAATGAAATGGTTATAGAAGGTAGGACCTTTGGGAGGTGACTAGATCTTGAGGGTGGAGCCCTTGTGGATGGCATTAGTGCCCCTATCAGGAGACCCGCAGGTCCTCACCTCTTCCATCACGTGAGGGTGAGAAGTTCTGTTTGCAAACCGGAAGAAGACCTTTGCCAGAACCCAGCCGCTGTTGTTGCGAGGTTGCTAGGTCATGTCTGACTCTTTGCGACCCCACGGATTGCAGCATGTCAGGCTCCTGTGTCTTCCACTACCTCTCAGAGTTTGTTCAAGTTCATGTCCACTGAGTCAGTGATGCTATCTAACTGCCTCATCCTCTGTTATCCCCTTCTCCTCCTGCCTTCAATCTTTCCCAGCATTAGGATCTTGTCCAGGGAGTCACCTTTTCCCATCAGGTGGCTAACATATTGGAGCTTCAGCTTCAGCATCAGTCCTTCCAATGAATATTCAGCCTTGATTTCCTTTAGGATTGACTGGTCTGATCTCCTTGCTGTCCAAGGGCCTCTCAAGAGTCTTCTCCAGCACCATGATTCAAAAGCATCAATTATTCAGCACTCAACCTTCTTGAAGGTCCAAGTCTCACATCCGTACGTGACTCCTGAAAAAACCATAGCTTTGACTATGCGGATCTCTTTCAAAGAAGTCCAGCAAAGCCGGCACCTATGCGGATCTCTGTTAAAGAAGTTCGGCAAAGCCGGCACCCTAGTCTCTCTGTGGTTTGTAAGCCACTCTGGCCGTGGTGCTTTGCCACAGCAGCCTGAGTTGATTAAGGCAGAGAGGGAGGGCTGGGGTGGATGGATGGTGATGTGCTGGGAGGCAGGTCAGAAGAAGGAGGCATATGACACTGAAGCGGGGCCTTCTGTGTGAGAAAACAGAGGAGCAGCAAGGCCATGCCACCTGTGACTAGAACTCCCCACCCTTCTCCCACAAGCCCTGGTCCCCCCACTCTCCTTGGCCTCCCCATCCCCCCGCAGCTCAGGACCAGGTGGACCTGCCAGGAGAGTGAGGTGGGGTGGGAGGCGGGGGGAAAGAAGCTACAGAAGCTGTAATTTAGGGACAAATTTCTTTTTCTGGCTCCTACACGGCAGTGAGGAAGAGGGGACAGGCAGAGGAGGGCCTTTCAGGACCAGTTTTTTCCTACTTGTGACGCATAATGCAATCAGATGATATTTAAATATTCATAAAAAAAGGATGCAGATGCGATGTGAGACTGGTGGGCCAGGGGTGGGGGAGGGAGAGAAAGAGAGGGACTGGGATCCACCTGCCGTGTTTAATGGAACCACAGGATCTCAGAATGAGAAAGGGCATTTAGGATCATTTAGTCTGGCCTTTAACTGTGGCAGGAATTTCTTTAGGGCATCCTGATTTGGGAGACGGTTACTCTCCCCACCAGACAGGATGCTTATGCTAGAGCCAGGTTTCCCATCTTGGGGCAACAACCCTTGCTATAGGGAATTTTTCCTTAGAGTGAGCTAAAAATCCCTATCACTATCTCCGTCTCTCCCCCTACCCCCAACCCCCAGCGGTTCTAGCTCTGGACCCTGAGATTACTCAGGATGCGGCTATTCTCAGTGGCCCCTGAGAGCGCTCGGGGATGTTCGGCAAGTAAGCATGTCTTCCTAGTTCCACGTTAGGCAGTCCTTAGCTCCCTTGGCATTTGGCCAGAACTTTCTTAAGGCGCTGCCACAGAGACCTCAAGAGAGAGGCAGGGAGAGCTTGCGTCTGATGATTTCCACCTGTACAGTCCAGGAGAGTCGGTCCTTATGTCTGGAATCTGCCAGATAGCTGGAGAGAGGGTCACGTCTGACTTTCCGGGAACCAGCTAGGGAGTGGAATAAAGGCAAGCAGCACTAGTTTCAGAATCAGGAGCCCTGATCCAGCCTGGGTGCTCCTGGGGTGCGGGACCTGGAGGAAGTCACTTCACTTTTCTGAACCTCAGTTCCTTCATCGGCAAGGCAGAGACACCTCTTCTACAAGGATCCCACGAGGTTAAAGAATTGGGAAAAACAGTTTCCCTGGCTAGATGGGCCAGGGCACTCAGCGAGGTGGTGGGTTCCCTGGATCAACCCGACGCAGAGGCAGGGGAGAGCTGAGATTGGAGGGTGCTTGAGCATCTGGGGCCCATCCTTGGAGGCTCCAGTCATGGTCGGTTTCAGTGATTGCTATGGAGAAGGCTTGGGGAGGGGGCAACTTCGGTGCTCAGCCGTGAGGCTGGAGCGCTGATGCGCCTGCTCAGGGCTAGGCAGGAGGTCTTCGTGGTGGGGGCCGCGGGCCCAGCTGTGTGGAGTGTCATAGATGGGACACACGGCAGAGCCATAGGGTGTAGTTCTGCTTCCTGCTAGCTTTGTGATCTTGGGGAAAAGTCCTGACTTCTCTGACCCTTAGTCTCTTCATCTGAAAATTATAGAAAACAAACATTCAGAGCCTCTTGGGATGTTCTAAAGATGAGGGAGGCATGAACAGACTTGAGTTTAATAGGAAATGAACCTAAACGGGCAGGGCTTGTCAGAATACCAAGATGGGGGGAGCATAGGAACTCCCAACAGCCATGGGGGGCCATGGGGGCTGAGGAGAGTGTTGACATGGGGACAGTCCCAGATTCAGCAGCATCCTCCCAATCTGGGGACAGCAGAGGGAGACATGGACCCTGTCCCCATGCCCGTAGCACCCGGCGGTGGGTGGAATGGGAGGCCTGGCGCCCAGCTTCCCTCCCGTCGTGGGGAGCCCCTCTGCAGACTCCAGCTGCGACTCCTGGCTTAGACTTCTTCACGGATGGGGAACACGCCGCCTCCACAGTAGCCCAGGGCGTTGCCAGAGGCTCTGCTGGGAGTTTTCCTTCAGTTACACTGGGGTCTCCACAGTTCCGTCAGCTTCCCTGGCCATAGAGAAGCTTGGCAAGGTTTAAGAACCTGCTACCCTTGGGGAGACAGGGTGCCAGAGCAGCGAACGACTGGAATGAAAGAAGGGCCACTGCTGGGCCCCCAGCGGCCCCTCCATCCCTGCTCGGGGGCTTTCCACTTCTCTTCACTGCTCCTGACCCCCGGTGCTGCCCCAGGTTCTCAAGGCTGAAGTCCCTGCTTCTCCCTCTTGGAAGCATTTCTGGGACGGAGCCTCTCCCTCTGCTATCCCCATTCCCACCCTGGCGCCCAGATTAGGAGCTGTTCCTCTCACTGTTTTGCCAACTTCCATCTGTGCCCTCGATGCCATCCCTTCCACCTTCTCTCCTGGCACTTTTCTCCACCAGTAACTCCTGTTTCCTGGACTCACAACCCCTTCCTCTGTACTGCATTCCCCACTTTAGCCTACAAACCTCCTGAAGGCTCTTCCATTGTAAAGATCAACCACCAAAAAGACAAGAAAACAATACCGATGCCCCTCTTGAGAGTCCTGATGGCTCTGACCCTGTCGCTCTTTCTTGCCTTGAAGCCAGGCTTCAAGGGTAGTTAGGGTTCTGCTTCCACAAAGACCTCTCCAAGGTCATCAACGGCACCCCGATGGTGGACCCTGTGGACACCCCTCAGTCCTTATCATGACAGCAGCCTTCGGGGCCGAGGATCACACCCACTTTCTTGGGACGCGCTTTTGTCTCGGAAGGCGCCTGCTCTCCTGCCTTTCTGCCCATCGCGTGGCTCCAGGTTCTCAACCTCATCTTCCTCATTAGGCTCTTTAGTACTGTTGAGCCTCATGGCTCTGCACTTGACCTTGTTCGCTCTCCACTTCTACACTCTCCCCGGGTGACTGCAATTGCCACCCGCGTGCGGGGACTCTTGACTCTCTTTCTCCCGGCTGGCCTCTCTCTTGCACACCAGGCCTGCATATCCCACTGCCCGCTGGCCATTTCTAGTGGGATGCCTTTCAGGCTCACAGAGGCCAGCACAGAGGCCGCCGTTTTCCTCCCCAGGGCTATCTGTCAACACGATCGACTCAGCCGCCCGAACCAGAAACCTGTGACTCCTCCTCACCCTTGGATTCCTTCTTCTCTCGGACTCTTCTGCTTCCATTCCCGGTGGTGCTCGTGGTAAAGAACCCGCCTGCCAAGGCAGGAAACGTGAGACACGGGTTCGATCCTTGAGTTGGGAAGATCCCCTGGAGGAGAGCACCTAGCAGCTAGCTCCAGTATTCTTCCCTGGGGAGTCCTCCTGGACAGAGGGGTCTGGTGGGCTGCTACAGTCCATGGGGTCTCAAAGAGTCGGACATGACTGAAGTGGCTTAGCATGCACAGACACTTCCCACTCAATCACGACTGTCCTGTCAGCTCTCCCTTCCGAGCATCTCTGAAATCTGCTCCCTCCTTCTGTTTGTGAACACCATCACTCTAGTCCTGGACAGCAGTGTCTCTTGCCTTGGTCACTGACACAGCTGGCTGTGGCATCCCAGCTTCTACTTCCCTGATGTCAGCAACATCAGCAGTGCTCTGTCCTGGGGAGGTATCCACAGGTGTCCCTGAGAGAGGTCTCTCGAACTTGGGGCAGATCTGGAGTTCTGGCTCCTTGTGAATTGGGGCCTGGCTTTGGGGAGAAGAGATATGTGCGTGTGTGCGTGTGCGTGCGTGCATGTGGGTATTTTGTATGCATGTGTGTGTGCATCGCACGCTTGTGTGTCAGCCTGCTGCCTGAGGGTGATCAAGGAGGGAATTCTATCCCTGCGGTGCCTAGAATGTTTCCCAGGAGCCTGTCTCCTGCCCGTCACCCACCCACGCGGGAGAACAAAGCTCTTTCCAGCTGACTGCCGCTCATGTTTACTCAGACAAGAGTTGTACATCTCAATTTTTATCACATGAAAATGAAATAAAGAATGCTGGAATAAATCTTGAAGAGACAGTACTGCAGAGAGTGACTACTCCTTTGCTGTACAGTCCCCTCGTCCCCTCTGCACCTCCCTGAAGAGCTGTCCCTGTTGAGATATCAGCACTCTCTCTTTCTTTGGGGCTTTCAAAGAGGGTGTCATGGTTTAAAACACAGGGAGAGCTAAACGCGCCACAGCGGCAGGAAAGGCGGTTCCGGAACGCGCTGAGTGTTTGCTGCCAGCTCGTGCTGCTCGCCTCCACAGTCCTGCCTTGATGTGGCTGCCTTGACTAGACAGAAGATGTTTTCCTTCTCAATTAGAAAAAATCCACAGCTTCTCGCCCTGCATGGGAGGCGGCAGAGCTGGAATTAGCACTGGGGGGCAGGAGGAGGGGGGGAGCCAGGAAGGGAGGGGAGGGGAGGCAACAAATGTCTCCCTTGGTTTGCCTTTTTTTGGGATTGGAATGAAAGCTGACCTTTTCCAGTCCCGTGGCCACTGCTGAGTTTTCCAAATTTGCTTAACTATTATTTTGTCTTGCTTGATAGTTTTCCTTTCTTCATGCGTTTTCTCTCTTCTCTGATTAAATTTATTTTTTGACTAAAGTTTTTCTGCAGACAAAAGGCAGGATGTGGGTGGGGGTCTATTCTGGGAAGAGCTCATTGCATCTTTCCCCACTGGGAGAAAGGGTCCGGGAGCTGGGGCCTCAGGGGCAAAGGAAGCCTGGTGATCAGGGCCCCAGTGTGGACCACACCCCTCCAGGCGCCCACAAGGCCAGTGGCAGAGCCTGAAGTAGGGGGCTGGGGGGTCAGTCAGGTGCCCGCAGGCCAGAGTGAGGGGGCCCCGGCGGAGCTGGGCTGGAAGGGGAAGGTGGGCATGAGTTTGAGTTACCAAGCGTGTGTCGTGCCTGGGCCAATGGACCAGGCAGACGTGGGACAGCAGCCAGGAGGCTGGGTGGTGTCCGCTGAAAGAAGGTGGGAGGACAAAGGCTTGGGGCCGGGAGGGCGACCCGGGGAGAAGCTGGCTTTGCAGGGACCGTTGAGTCACCCACGACACTCAGTTCTCTTAGCTTCCTCCATTTTCATGAACTTGATTTGCAGCTTTCCGAGAAGCGAGTGTTAAAAAACCTTCCTTTATGACTCGGGATTTGCCAGTTTCTCCCACATTCTTGTGGCTGTTTAAAACACTTGAAATTATTTATATAGCATTCGTCAGGTGCCAGACGTTGTCCTAAACACCTTCCAAATATGAACTCACCTAATCAATTCCAACAATAGGAGATTAGCTCAGAAAATTATACAGGGAGGGCTTGGAGAAAGCTTATAAAGTTTATTGATTAGCAAGGAAAATCTTCCATGATATATTATGAAATAAAAAATACAGGTTACAAGGCAGTTTATACAAGCTGATTGCTTTTTTGGTGAGAAAAAGAAATGTATCTGTGTGAGAGAACGAAGTTGGAGTGTGTGTGGCTCCAAACGGTGGCAGATGGCCTGGGGGACAGAATTACAGCTCATCGCGCTCTCCCCATTTCTGCTCTGACACATTTCCTGGTTTTGATAATGAGGATCTATTAATTCAGTAATTTTAAATGAAATAAATCACTTGATAAGGGCCCTGTTCCTCACAGTATGAACTTGAGAGAGTACGTACATGGGTTGAAAGACCCCGTTGGTTGGTGTCGGGCACCCAGCCTAAGGGGCACAGAGCTGCTCACACAGCCGTGTGCGTCATGACCAAGAGGGACAGCGTTTTTTTAAAACACCTCTGTCTCTTATACACATCTAGATGTGTATAAGAGACAGGTCTCTGACTGGGCTTCACATCAGGCTGGCACTTACTTATTTTAGAGATAACTCAGCCATAAGTAATAAATAGGACCTCTCCACGAGGTCGATGACAAGAACCGTAGAGGTAGGTGCTTCTGTGTCCCTTGGCTGTCTGTCCCTGGGTTCAGGTGGCCACCGAAGCCCCAGGCGCCAGGTCCCTGGGGGAGGAGGAGGCCCTCCCCTTGGCTCGAGAAAGCGGCTGCCCTGTGGCTCCCAGAAAGCGTCTGTGCGTCTCAGTGGCACATGCTCTGGGAGCCCCCAGCTGCAGGGACAGCAGTCGTGTGAGAGTTCATCTTCCCGCCTGTCTCTTATACACATCTAGATGTGTATAAGAGACAGGCTGCGTCCCGGGCCGCGGACGTGCGTCCTCTCGGAGCTCATGCGAGCCGGCCGTGCAGGGCTTGTCCCCGTGTGACTGGCTTCGCTCCCTGCAGTGGCCTCCAGGTTCCTCCGTGTTGCCGCA
This sequence comes from Oreotragus oreotragus, assembly GCA_006410675.1. Lineage (NCBI taxonomy): Eukaryota > Metazoa > Chordata > Mammalia > Artiodactyla > Bovidae > Oreotragus > Oreotragus oreotragus. Next base: position 226,005 of record SJYX01010830.1, on the reverse strand, counting down.
GGTGTCAGGACGCCCTTCCTTTCAAAGGCAGGATCAGATCGCACAGCACGTGTGGGCCGCACTTGGTCTCCCACCCGCCCGTCAGTGGACGCAGGGCGGCCACGTTTTACCCGCTGTGCGTGCGGCCGCTCTGAGCCTGGGGCGCAGGGGTCTCCGCGAGGCCCTCTTTCAGCTCTCTGGGATGAATGCGTTGCGTTGCCGGGTCGTGTTGTTTGCTGAGAAACCAGCATGGTGCTCTCCACGGAGGCTGACCACTGTGCTCACACTGCCGGCAACGTGCACGCGGCTCCAGCCTCACGGCCTCTTCGTCAACACTTGCTCTTTCTGTTTTGTCTCGTTTGCGAGCCGCCACCCTAATGGCTGTGAAGTCATACTTTGTGGTTTTCGCTTCCGTTTCCCTCGTGATCAGGGATGCCGAGCATCTTTTTGTTTGCTCCATCTGCGTGTCTTTTTTGGTGAAATGCCTATTCCTGTCTTTTGCCCATTTGAAAGTATTTTTCCTTGCTGTTGAGTTTTTGGAGTCGTTTGTATGTTCTGGATGTTAACGCCCATCAGGCATATGTTTTTCGAGTATTTTCCCCCATTCCTGAGGTTACCTGTTCACTCTTTTGACTGTGTCCTTCGATGCACAGAATTTTTTACTTTTGACAAAATCCAATTTATCTTTTTATCTTTGTCACCCGTGCTTCTGGTGTCATGGCAAGAAAGCAGTGCCCAAGCCAATGGTATGGCATTCTCCTCCACATTTTCTTCTCCGCGATTTTATAGAGTTAGGTCTTGCCTTCGGGTCTTTGATCCATTTCGAGTTCTTTTTCGTATGTGGTGTTAAGATAACGGTCCAGCTTCATTCTTGTGCGTGTGGACATCAGCACGTTTGTTGGAGAGATGCCCTCAGGAAGGAAGGAGACAGGTCCAGAGCGTGGGACAGAACGTGGACAGAAGAAGAACTTGGGAAGGAGACAGGTCCAGAGCGTGGGACGGTCTAAGGGAGTCTAACTCTGCTGCATATCACCTGCCTAGAGAGAAGGTTGCAGAGACATCCTCAGACTAGAGACAGAAGCGCCACCTGTCATGCTGGACATGGGTGCAGAACCAAACACCCGGTTATAGAAGATAGTTCTGAAGTTATAGGGGACATTTCCTTCTGGGTTAGATTCTCCCAGGGAACGATGTAACTTCTGTCATCTGGTTAACAGCCTCGTGAGCACATAGGTACCAACTGGGAGGCTCTTAATCGGGGTGGGCGATGGATGGGTCTGGGCTGAGTTGGTGAGGGTGGTGGTGTTCAGATGTTCTCAGGAGCAGGTGATGCCTGCATCACAGACCAGAGCTCCTAGGGTCCAGGCAGCGAAATAAAGTGCGAAGCAGGCAGCGGGGGAGACAGGGCAGACTGAGACGCTCCCTCCTGCGAGGCCCAAACCCCGGGTCTGCGATGAAAGCGAAAAACAGGTCAGAGGCTGGCAGAAGCTTCTCTAGAGAGTCTGAAAGCTAATAAGACCATGAACAGGGACCGTGGAAACGCACACTGACGTCACAGTGAGACGCCCCCACACACCACCATGTGGCTGAGGCTAGCGTCTGTCAACTCCCGGAGCAGGCGAGGGTGCTAGGGTGCTGACGCGTGGGTAGGAGTGTGCGCCCCCCCCCCCGGAAGGTTGCTTGGTGGGGACAGAGACAGAAGCCAGGACTCCCAGCAATCTGGCGGTTCTGCTCTCAGTCACACGCCTTCCAGGCCTCTGCCTCAAGCCCCGAACTGTGGGGCCAGAGGGTAAGCAGGAAAGCAGATAATCCAATCTCGTTAGCCTCCAGAGGCAGTGGGCAGCTTCCCGGGTCATTTTTACAGGAGTGGGGTATTATTTTTCACTGATCGGTTGTCAAACACTAAACCTACAGATAATCCGCTGTGTTGGGCGGGAGTGGCCCTCCCTGGTGAGTCTGGACGTCACAGTGGGGGCAGCAGGCCCTGGGAGCAGGGTTTGCTGGGGTCTGCACACGCCAGATGTCCACCTGTCCGACTCAGGCTGGCCCCTGGACAGGAAGCACACCACTCACGCTGGGGCCCCGGGCTTCTGCTCGGTTCTTAGCTTCTCCTGGGCATCCGTGGGTTTCCACTCTCCCACGGAACCGCTGAGCCCCAGGGAAGGACTCCTGATGGTGAGTGTCCCCGCCTAGCCCCCAACCCCCGCTGCCGGGGCCGCTGTCCAGGCCACGCCTCCTTCACGGAGCTTGGGCGTCTGATGCCTGAGCCACATCTTTCTCAGGGTGAATCTAGGTGTTCAGGAAGTTAGTTGTGCTTATGAAGGAAATTTTTAAGTGTTCTTCATTTCTGATTGGTTATTACTGGCCTGTAGAACTGTCACTGATTTTTATATGTTGATCTGGTACTGATGGCCGTGTGGAGGCACCCGCCTGAGGTCCTTACACGTACGAAATTAATTGTGTTAAGAAGTCCGTGGAGTGCATGCTTCTAGGAGCTCTATTTCATAGCTGTGAAAAAGAGGCCACAGAAAGGTGCTTCTTTGTAGAATCTCTTAGATTTTTCAATAGATGACTTTGCCTATAAAGGGTTTTCTGTCTCTTTCCAAAACTAGGCTTCTTCTGTTTTCCTGTGTACTTGCACTGGCTGTAAGGAGAATTTTATTCCTCCCAGTAAGATGTTTGCTGCACGTTTTGGATAAAAGTTTTGTTCATTTAGGGAAGACCAGATCTACACCTGGTTCACTAAGAATGTTTACTCTGAATTAGTTTTGGATTTCATCAAATGCTTTTTTAGCATCTACTGAGGCGAACATACAGCCTCTCTGCTCTAGTCTGTAAATGAAGTGAACATTAACGGCTTTTGTGATGCTAAATTATCCTTAGGTTCCTGGACTAAGCCCTACTTGGCGTTTTATTTTAATGCACTGCTGGCTTTGACTTGTTAATATTTCATTTGAGATTATTTCCATCTGTTTATATATGAGGTTGGCTGTGAGTTTCTCAGTGTCTCTGACTGGGCTTCACATCAGGCTGGCACTTACTTATTTTAGAGATAACTCAGCCATAAGTAATAAATAGGACCTCTCCACGAGGTCGATGACAAGAACCGTAGAGGTAGGTGCTTCTGTGTCCCTTGGCTGTCTGTCCCTGGGTTCAGGTGGCCACCGAAGCCCCAGGCGCCAGGTCCCTGGGGGAGGAGGAGGCCCTCCCCTTGGCTCGAGAAAGCGGCTGCCCTGTGGCTCCCAGAAAGCGTCTGTGCGTCTCAGTGGCACATGCTCTGGGAGCCCCCAGCTGCAGGGACAGCAGTCGTGTGAGAGTTCATCTTCCCGCCTCTCCCGGGGGTCAGGTGGGAATTCAGGGGCTCGGGACACGTGTCCTTCCTCCGCCAGCAAGCTCGGGGAGGCGCCCTGCTTCCACGTTCCAGAATCAGGTGTGCGAGGGGCACCCACAAAACCATTGCCCCCAGTTGATGCTCCACACGTGGGTGTTGGGTCACACGTACCAAGCTTTTCAAACCATCTTTCTCTTGGGCTGATTTTGAATATTTACATTTTCCTAGAAAGTTGTCCATTTCATTGGTCATCTAAAATGTATGACAGTAGTTGTACCGGATGAATTGTTATGTTTTGGGAAATCTCCCCTCTACCTGAAGTTCCGTTCTTTCCTGACAGAATTTGCACCCCTCCACGTCCCCTCTCACAAAGACTGGCTGATGGCCAGCTTTCTGAGTGTCTTGCAAGCTTTGGTTTTCCCAGTGAAAATACCAGTGAAATTTTAAAACACAAAAGTAATTTTCGCTTGTATTTTTCCTCCCCTTTTAGGCTATCGCTGTTTCTTTTCTAGATTTCATGATGTACTTCATCTATTTTCTCACTATGAAATCTCTCAAAACACTGAAAAGTGAAGAGAGCAAGATAACAAATATCCATGTACTCACCACTATAATTGGCCATGTAACAGACTTAGTATCATGCCACGGTGTCTTTGACCATTTTTAAACACATTACGCTTAAGTCTCTTTTTGTTCCTCTCGAATCTGTTTTCTCTATGCCTCCGTCGCTGTTCTGCCATGCAATGTTTTTCTGTCTTTTCTTACTGTGCTATAATATCTTCTGCTCCTGTTAGGTCCACACCATTTCTATCCTTTATTGAGCCCATCTTTGCATGAAATGTTCCCTTGGTATCTCTAATTTTCTTGAAGAGATTTCTAGTCTTTCCCAGTCTGTTCTTTTCCTCTGTTTCTTTCCATTGATCGCGAAGAAGGCTTTCTTATCTCTTCTTGCTATTCTCTGGAACTCTGCATTCAGATGCTTATATCTTTTCTTTTCTCCTTTGTTTTTTGCCTCTCTTCTTTTCACAGCTATTTGCAAGGCCTCCCCAGACAGCCATTTTGGTTTTTTGCATTTCTTTTCCATGGGGATGGTCTTGATCCCTGTCTCCTGTACAATGTCATGAACCTCATTCCATAGTTCATCAGGCACTCTATCTATCAGATCTAGGCTCTTAAATCTATTTCCCACTTCCACTGTATAATCATAAGGGGTTTGATTTAGGTCATACCTGAATGGGCTAGTGGTTTTCCCTACTTTCTTCAATTTAAGTTTGAATTTGGTAATAAGGAGTTCACGATCTGAGTCACAGTCAGCTCCTGGTCTTGTTTTTGTTGACTGTATAGAGCTTCTCCATCTTTGGCTGCAAAGAATATAATCAATCTGATTTCGATGTTGACCATCTGGTGATGTCCGTGTGTAGAGTCTTCTCTTGTGTTGTTGGGAGAGGGTGTTTGCTATGACCAGTGCATTTTCTTGGCAAAACTCTATTAGTCTTTGCCCTGCTTCATTCCGCATGGCAAATAGATGGAAATAGTGACAGACTTTATTTTGAGGGGATTCAAAGTCACTGCAGATGGTGACTGCAGCCATGAAATTAAAAGATGCTTGCTCCTTGGAGGAAAAGCTATGACTAACCTAGATAGTATATTAAAAATCAGAGACATTACTTTGTCAACAAAGGTCCATCTAGTCAAAGCTATGGTTTTTCCAGTAGTCATGTATGGATGTGAGAGTTGGACTATAAAGAAAGCTGAGCACCAAAGAATTGATGCTTTTGAACTGTGTTATTGGAGAAGACTCTTTTTTTTGTTGTTGTTCTTTTTTTATTTTTTTATTTTTTTTTGTATTTGGAGAAGACTCTTGAGAGTCCCTTGGACTGCAAGGAGATCCAACCAGTCCATCCTAAAGGAAATCAGTCCTGAATATCTATTGGAAGGACTGATGCTGAAGCTGAAATTCCAATACTTTGGCCTCCTATGGGAAGAACTGACTCTTTTGAAAACACCCCGATGTTGGGAAAGATTGAAGGTAGGAGGAGAAGGGGATGATAGCAGATGAGATGGTTGGATGGCATCACCAACTTGGTGGACATGAGTTTTAGTAAGCTCCAGGAGTTGGTGATGGACAGGGAAGCCTGGCGTGCTGCAGTCCATGGGGTCACAAAGAGTTGGACATGACTGAGGAGCTGAACTGAACTGTTCCCTCAGGTATTTCCTCAAACAATAAAATGACTTTATCTATGTTTCTAATAATGAAATCAACTTAATCACCAGAATAAAACTCTGGCAGCTTACTTTTGGATACAGTTCTGGCAACAACATGGATAAGCTACACTGGCTTTATCTAAAAAATCTTTTATGTATTTATCTATTTATTCAATACTTATTATTATTATCAGCAGTGATACTAAGTCTTAGGGAGCACAAGTTTTAAAAAAAATGTGTTGTTTTTTTTTTTTTTCAGTTTACCGAGAAGAGTGAACTTAAATAGTGGAAAACTACTCATACGGGGAAAAATAGCAAAGCATTCTTCCCAATCACTAACTCTGCAAAAAATAAAAATTACATTATAGTATAGCTGAGCCTAAGATTATGGCATCTGGTCCCATCACTTCATGGGAAATAGATGGGGAAACAGTGGCTGACTTTATTTTTGGGGGCTCCAAAATCACTGCAGATGGTGATTGCAGCCATGAAATTAAAAGACACTTATTCCTTGGAAGGAAAGTTATGACCAACCTAGAGAAGGAAATGGCAACCCACTCCAGTGTTCTTGCCTGGAGAATCCCAGGGAAGTGGGAGCCTGGTGGGCTGCCGTCTATGGGGTCACACAGAGTCGGACACGACTGAAGTGACTTAGCAGCAGCAGCAGCAGACAGCATATTAAAAAGCAGAGACATTACTTTGTCAACAAAGGTCCGTCTAGTCAAGGCTGTGGTTTTTCCAGTGGTTATGTATGGATGTGAGAGTTGGACTATAAGGAAAGCTGAGCACTGAAGAACTGATGCTTTTGAACTGTGGTGCCGGAGAAGACTCTTGAGAGTCCCTTGGACTGCAAGAAGATCCAACCAGTCCATTCTATAGGAGATCAGTCCTGGGTGTTCATTGGAAGGACTCATGTTGAAGCTGAAACTCCAGTACTTTGGCCACCTGATATGAAGAGGTGACTCATTTGAAAAGACCTTGATGTTGGGAAAGATTGAGGACAGGAGGAGAAGGGTATGACAGAGGATGAGATAGCTGGATGGCATCACTGACTCAATGGACATTGGTTTGGGTGAACTCCAGGAGTTGGTGATGGACAAGGAGGCCGGGCATGCTGTGGTTCATGGGGTCTCAAAGAGTTGGACACGACTGAGCGACTGAACTGAACTGAACTGAACTGATAGCTGAGCCACTGTGATCAATTGTACAGAACCATCACTCTCCAAATACCCATGTACTTCTGCAAATTCTCTAACACTCAGATTGTTAACGGAGAAGGCAATGGCACCCCACTCCAGTCCTCTTGCCTGGAAAATCCCATGGATGGCAGAGCCTGGTGGGCTGCAGTCCGTGGGGTCGCTAAGAGTCGGACACGACTGAAGCGACTTAGCAGCAGCAGCAGATTGTTAAATACGGTCATGTGACTAGTTATGGTGAATGAGTTGTGAGTAGAAGCAGAACTGATGTGAGTCCCTTCTAGGTCAAAGCATTTATTAACAGGTGTTTGACTCTCTGGTTCTTTGTTTCTTATCGTGGTGACCTGGGAGCTATGTGCTCCAGATGGCAGAGCTATAAGGGGGAATTAGACTGGTCCCCAAATCACCACTTGAAGGGAGCTGTCCTGAAGAGCCTCTAGACTCACGGCAGACTTGTTGTGTGTTAATCCAGTGAGAGATCATCCTTGTTGGTTTTTCAGCAGAGCTTACTCTATACTGACTAATTAATAGCCAATGTCTCATATTCCATTGCTGGTGCTAGTCAGTGTCCTGGGATGAAACTCTTAAGCCCATTGATTTTATTCTAAAGGAATGCGAATCCCCTAACCTTTCCCTTCTATTCTCCAATGCCTTTGTTTGTAAATTAAATACAGAGCTTTGACCGCAATCTCTTCTATCTCTTCCCTTCCGTTATTACAAAGTTTGTATTATGACCCAGTGCTTTTAGCTGGATAAGGAAAGCTACTTCATGTTAGACTGGAGTAGGCTTGGTGATTATTATTCATGCTCTATTTTGCTGTTGCTAGATTTTTATTAAATAGAACCTTTGGATCTTGAACCTATTGACGATGACAGTGATGTTAGCACAGATAATCACACCTAAAACAAACTGGGGGCTTCCCAGGTGGCTCAGTTGGTAAAGAATCTGCCTGCAAGGCAGGAGACATGGCAGAACTGCGTTTGATCCCTGGGTTGGGAGGATCCTCTGGAGGAGGGCATGGCAACCCACTCCAGTATTCTTGCCTGGNCACACCTAAAACAAACTGGGGGCTTCCCAGGTGGCTCAGTTGGTAAAGAATCTGCCTGCAAGGCAGGAGACATGGCAGAACTGCGTTTGATCCCTGGGTTGGGAGGATCCTCTGGAGGAGGGCATGGCAACCCACTCCAGTATTCTTGCCTGGAGAATCCCATGGACAGAGGAGCCTGGAGGGCCAGACCTGACTGAGGCAACTGAGCATGCATGCAAGGGAAACTGGAGCTGACAACCCCTATTGTCTAGATAATGATGATGGTGAAGGTAATACTAACATCAGCTAATATCTCAAAGGCACTCTGTACCAATCGGTACTCTAAATCCTTTCTATATATTACATTATTTATTTAATTTATAATGAATGATTTTCTCTCTACCCCTAATTGCTGTGAATACCAATTTCATTTTACCACTTTGTGAACTCTCTCCCAACTTCTGCAGAAAAAAATGGTCACTCTTTCTTCTGAGCTTCCTTACTTCTTTATTCATATCTTTATTAAAGCTCTGATAACATTATATTACAATTATTTGTTGTTGTGTCTGGGTCAAAACATCCTTCACAAAGGATGTTTCTTGTTCAGTTTTGTATTCCTAAAGCTTAAACATTGTCTGTAACATCAATAAATGTATGATGAATGGTTATATAAATAAATGAACAAATGAATGAATAACGGAATGAAATTTTATGAGGCTTTTGTTTCTTATGATCAAGAGAAAATAGCTAATTAAGAGACTAGAGAATTTGTTTTACAGTTAAAACATAAAACTTTTTTACATCTTTCAGTTCAGTTCAGTTCAGTTCAGTCACTCAGTCGTGTCCGACTCTTTGCAACCCCATGAATCACNATGAACAAATGAATGAATAACGGAATGAAATTTTATGAGGCTTTTGTTTCTTATGATCAAGAGAAAATAGCTAATTAAGAGACTAGAGAATTTGTTTTACAGTTAAAACATAAAACTTTTTTACATCTTTCAGTTCAGTTCAGTTCAGTTCAGTCACTCAGTCGTGTCCGACTCTTTGCAACCCCATGAATCACAGCACGCTAGGCCACCCTGTCAATCACCAACTTCCAGAGTTCACTCAAACTCACGTCCATCGAGTCCGTGATACCATCCAGCCATCTCATCCTCTGTCATTCCCTTTTCCTCCTGCCCCCAATCTCTCCCAGCATCATGAGTCAGCTCTTCACATGAGGTGGCCAAAGTATTGGAATTTCAGCTTTAGCATCAGTCCTTCCAATGAACACCCAGGACTGATCTCCTTTAGGATGGACTGGTTGGATCTCCTTGCAGTTCAAGAGACTCTCAAGAGTCTTCTCCAACACCACAGTTCAAAAGCATCAATTCTTTGGCACTCAGCTTTCTTCACAGTCCAACTCTCACATCCACACATGACCACTGGAAAAACCATAGCCTTGATGAGACGGACCTTACACCTTTAGGATAACCCTAAAATTTTATTAAAATAATTCTGGGCTTTGCCTTCAATGCAACTTTAATCATATGTCTTCCTTGGCCTGGCTACTGAGATGTGACCCAAAGGGGAATGACATGAGCATTTTGAAAGATTTATTTTTCAGAAGAATTCTCTTTTATGCTTAGAAAGGGCTATTTCAGACCCTTGGAACATGGATATAAAATGACCTATGGGGACTTCCCCCATGGCCCAGTGGTTAAGCCTCTACGTTTCCACTGCAGAGGGCCCAGGTTCAATCCCTGGCCAGGGAACAAAGGTCCCACATACTGCTGGGTGCAGTCAAAAAGAAAAAAAAGACAAAAAATGACCTGTGGCTCTCAGCAAGGGTCTAAGGACTTAATTTTTCATAAGAAGGAGATGTTGGATCTCTTAAGTAACTTGAAAGCAAGGATGTAGAAACTTAAATCCTAGCAGCAGAACAAAAATACTCCTTGGTGCTTCACTAGGATTACTAGTTTACATTGTTATTATATACTGTTTTTTGGGGAATATAATTGTTTTACAATGTTGTGTTAGTTTCTGCTGTATAACAATGAGAATCAGCAATGTGTATACGTATATCCCTTCCCGCGTGAGCCTCCCTGCCACCAACACCATTGCACCCTCTAGGTCATCACAGAGCACCAGGCTGAGCTCCCTGTGCTATACAGCAGGTCCTCACTAGTTATCCGTTTCACCCATGGTAGTGTATAGATGTCAATGCAACTCTCTCAATTGGTCCCCACCCTCTGTGCCCACAAGTCCATTCTCTATGTCCTTCTATTCCTGTCCTGCAAATAGGTTCATCAATACCATTTTTTTCTAGATTCCATATATCCTATTATTACTACCAAAAGAAACAAATAATGCAGCTAAAGGTTTTCTTTAGATTTAGGGAATATCTGGAACTCACTTCTGAGAGTGTTTCACCACAAGTGGTTGGGTCATAGGTATATTTTTTCAACAGCTCTTAGGAGTCCATAAAGAACTATATCATTATAGAGAGTTCATCTTTGTGGTAAATGTAAGTAATTAGGAAACTCTAAAAATCTGAGTACCCATTGATTTGTACCAATCCTCGTAAAAATAGTAGATTATGTTTTGTAACTGAATTTTGATAATATTTATATAATCTACAAAGTAATTTTACTAGTGGAAAGTACTTGTTCAATGTATAGAAACAGTTCCTGAGGTATGTTGAGTGGGTGTTCTTATTATTAATTCTTATTTTACAGATGAGAGGAAACAGACTCTTGGTAGATTACATAACTCGGCCAAGACACAGATGACTCACATTTTATGTTCTGACTTAGATCTCATGGTCCCAGCTTGACAGTACTTGATCCTCCTTCTCCCACTGATCCAGCTTCACGACCAGCCTCATTAGGATCTGGAGGAGAGCGGGAGGAAGTGGAGATGGGGGCTAAGAAACGTTCTCACAGATTATTTAAAGTTTACTCATAGGACCTAGAAACTTCAAGTGTCAGAAACAGAACTGACATCAGAGCTTATGGTGTGGTTGTCGATAAGCTCTATTCATCTGGCCTAATGACTGAGTTTCAGATTTCTCTCTCTCTTTCTGTCTTTGTCTCTCTCTGTCTCTTCCTTTTGGGAATTTGTTTATCTACAGAGACATATGATTCATTCAGTAAATATTTACAGCGCTCTCATCCACTTCCCCAGAAAATTTTCCTCCCTGATGTCTGCCTGGCCCCATTGGAGTCTCACAGTAGCTTCTTGAAAGGAGGAGTTCAGCACTGCTGGCTTCTTTGCTGACTTAATCGGTATTATAATTGGGAGCAAAAAGATCACATACTTGTACTCAAGCTATAGGTAAGGGCCTATGTGAGATATTTGGGGTGAGCAGAAAATGCAATAAAACACCCCTCAAGGAGTTTTTAATCTAGTAAAATAGTTTCTAGGCCTAAAAATCATGTGTCAGCTCATGGTTTTTCCTCTCTTAATCAATATAGATATTTCAGTATTCAAGACTCGGTGTAACTAGGAAAAAAAAAGACATATTCATTTATTTAATAAACAGTGGGTGGCTATTATGATCAGGTGACATCCGAGGCCCCATGGGTGCAATGCAGCTTGAGACGACCTTATCTCCTCAGTTCAGTTCAGTTGTTTAGTCGTGTCCGACTCTTTGCGACCCCATGAATCGCAGCAGCCTGGCCTCCCTGTCCATCACCAACTCCCGGAGTTCACTTCAAATGGGAGAAATCATTTGAAAGGAAGGGACGGGGGCGCCTGGTGGGCTGCCGTCTATGGGGTCGCACAGAGTCGGACACGACTGAAGCAACTTAGCAGCAGCAGCAGCAAACATACAAATAAATGGTGCACGTTGTGTTATCTGTGATGAGGAAACAAACAAAAAACCCAGAGGGCTAAGAAATGGAAAAACACATCTGAATGTGATTACCTTCAAGTAGGATGTTCAGGAACGGCATCTCGGAGGAGGTGGCATCTAAACTGAGATCTAAAAGGGGGACAGGAGCCAGTCTTATGGAGAGAGAGGGGAAACATGCTAGGCGAAGGGAACAGTGCATACAGGAGCTCAAACACAACCTAGTGCAAGCAGAAGGAGTTTTTGGCTACGTGAGCAGGAAGTCCAGGAGTAGATCTCATTTCAGGGCACCCTGGAGTCAAAGCCTTAAATGATGCCTTCAAGGTTTGGTCCTGCTTGCACCTGGCACCTTGGCTTTCCGTGTGTGACGTCATTCTCAGGCGCCTCCTCGGCAGCTCACAGCCCGCCTAGAGCAGCGCTCATCCCTCCAAACCCAGTGGACTGATGGCGGGAGGGAGGTTTATCCCCAGGGGAAAGGCATTCTGGGTTAGTATAAACAGCGGCCCCCTAAACATGAAAAGCCTTGAATCCTGAAAAGAGAGAAGATGAGAGTGGCCGACGCAGGGGTGGCAGTGGGAGAAACCAGGACTGGGCGGGGGCGGTAGCTAAGGATGCGTCTCCCAGGTGTTAGGGAGAACAGCTTGACTTGCGTTCTCGGGGCGTTTGGAAAGCTGTTCATGGTTTTGAAATGGAAGTGGTATAATTTGATTTATCTTATTTCACAATTTCTAAGCTATTTCTTCGTATATAAGTCACTTTTAGATTAGAAATAATTTCAATTTATAAAAACGTTGCAAGAATAAAAATAGCACAAACTGTATCAATTATTTTATTTTATTATGCTGCATAAAACTGTGAAAATAAAGAGAAAAAAAGAGTAAGCACAAAGGAGACCCATGGGTCCACTTTGCAGATTCAACTATGTTAACATTTGGTATGGTATGCATTGTTTTTATTTATTTATTTTTTTGCCTCCTATATCACTGCAGATGGTGACTGCAGCCATGAAATTAAAAGACGCTTACTCCTTGGAAGAAAAGTTATGACCAACCTGGATAGTATATTCAAAAGCAGAGACATTACTTTGCCGACTAAGGTCCGCCTAGTCAAGGCTATGGTTTTTCCTGTGGTCATGTATGGATGTGAAAGTTGGACTGTGAAGAAAGCTGAGCGCCTAAGAATTGATGCTTTTGAACTGTGGTGTTGGAGAAGACTCTTGAGAGTCCCTTGGACTGCAAGGAGATCAGCCCTGGGATTTCTTTGGAAGGAATGATGCTAAAGCTGAAACTCCAGTACTTTGGCCACCTCATGNATTGATGCTTTTGAACTGTGGTGTTGGAGAAGACTCTTGAGAGTCCCTTGGACTGCAAGGAGATCAGCCCTGGGATTTCTTTGGAAGGAATGATGCTAAAGCTGAAACTCCAGTACTTTGGCCACCTCATGCGAAGAGTTGACTCATTGGAAAAGACTCTGATGCTGGGAGGGATTGGGGGCAGGAGGAGAAAGGGACGACTGAGGATGAGATGGCTGGATGGCATCACGGACTCGATGGACGTGAGTCTGAGTGAACTCCGGGAGATGGTGATGAACAGGGAGGCCTGGCGTGCTGCAATTCATGGGGTCGCAAAGAGTCGGACACGACTGAGCGACTGAACTGATTGACTGACTGACTGATATGGGTCTCTCTCCTCCCCCTCAGCCACTTAGAAAATAGACAAACACACGCATAGACGCATATATCTACATAGATAACATATGGTATATATAATATTTCTGAGCTGTTTTAGAGCAAGTTGCACATATTGGGGTGTTTACCTCTAAAAATATTCGTGTGTTTTTCTTAAGAATATTCTCATAAAAAACACGGTACATTGCAACTTAGGTACATTTGATATCAATATATTTAAGCCTCATCTAACATCTGTATTTCAGCTTTTTCAATTGACCTAATAATGTCCTTTATACATTTCTCCCCCAGGACACAGTAAAGATCAGATATTGCATCTAGTTTTCATGTCTCTCTTTTTTAAAAAAAAATTATTTTATTGGAGTATAGTCATTTTAAAATATTGTGTTAATTTCTGCTGTACAGCAGAATGATTCAATTACACATTCTTTTTTGTATTCCTCCCTATTATGGTTTATCACAGTAGGACCTTATTGTTTATCCATTCTCTATGTGTAATAGCTTGCATCTGTTAACCCCAAACTCCCAATCCATCCCTCTGCCCTCACCCTTTGGTAACCACAGATCTGGTCTTTATGTCTGTGAGTCTGTTTCTTTTTTTGTAGATATGTTCACTTGTGTCATATTTTAGATTCCACATATAGATTATATCATGTGGTATTTGTCTTTTTGAATTACTTTGCTTAGTATAATCTCTAGGTCCATCCATGTTGCTGCAAATGGCATCATTTCATTCTGAAAATGCTAGTATATTGCCTTATTTTGTTTTTGAGATGTTTGATGCCATTCTATTTCTATTTCTTTTGTAAAGATAAATGAATTCTCGGTTTCTGCTTATCTGGGATCATCCTTATTTCATCTTTATTTTTGAAAGATAGTTTTGCTAGATACAAGACTCTTGACTGACAGTTTCTTTCAGTACTTTGATTATTTATCTTACTGCTTCTGGTTTCTACTTTTCTAATGAGAAGTTTTCTGTTAATCTTATTGGGGTTCCTTGAATGCGACAAGTCATTTTTCTCTTCTGCTTTCAATGTTTTCTCTCTGTATTTTTCTTTTAACAAAGGTGTGTTATACTGTCAATGTCTTTGTGTTTATCTTGTTTAGATCTTATTTTTACTTCTTTCTTAATCTCAATTTTTTCTCTTGATGGTTTTCTTTCTTTTCTTAAATTTGCATTTGAATCTTCTCTTAAGTACCTAGTGATTTAATATTCATTTCTGATATGACTTTCATCTTTTTACTTCTTCTTTTTTCCCCTTGAGTTCAGTCAACTCATTCACTATTCCCTCACTCCTTCCGTTTCTGTTCTTAGCTTTTGTATTTCTGATTTGAGATCTTTTTTCACAGTTATAAATATTTATGTGAAAATATTTAACTCAGTTTGGAGTGTTGTTTAAAATTTCTTTGGCATTATGGTTGATTTTGGGGGGGGATGTTTTTATCAACTGAAATGACTTAGTTCACATTTTCTGAATTTTTATAATAGTTTTGCCTGGATGTGGTCTGCTTTTTCCATTTCTGTGCATTTTTGTGGTCCATGCTCCTAGCTTGATAATTCTCTGTTCTGATAGTTCTACCCTCCTGTTCTTATAAGAAGTGTTATAATAAGTATTCTTCTTACAAGAGTGTTGCCCTTAGAGTGCTGTTGATAGTGTCAGAAAAGCAAGAGAGTGGTTATGTATTGTTTCTCTGTTGTTTCCTTGGTTATTTTATTTGATTTAATATAAAGTATTTAGTCTTCCTTTTTTACTTCCTTCTTTTCCTTCACTGCTACATTTCCTAGGATATAATCCTTGGAAGGATATCACAAGTAGATAGAAGGATATTGCAAGTAGATAGAAGGCTATTCAAGGATATCACCTTCTTACCATGAGCAACATTTCTCAGAGACTTCTGCTTCTAGTCCAGCCACCTATAAGCCCTGTAGCTGGTGCTATAAACTACCAAGTTCTAACCTGTGGTCAGTGTTTACTGTTGAATTTTCTTTTCCTGGGGATAATTTCATCTATACTATAAGTCTAGTGCACCCCTTCAGTGTCTTCATGGAGTCTACTAAACCCCCCTCCCCCATTCCCTGCACCCTGGGTACGCAGAGCTCAGGTGGAATTTGGTTTATTTCTTACCAGATAACTTTAGTACCATGATATTCTCTGCCACATGGTATTACTAAAGTAGTGAATTGTTTATAATTTTTTTGGCTTCCTTTGTTGGCTTTAGGTTTTATGTTTTATCAGAGGGTGGAGGGTGAGTGAGTAGATTAAAAAATCAGCCAGTTGCTATTATTATTTTTTCAAACGTTAACATCTCTGATATAAAACTATATTTACAATAGATGTAATAAAAAATGATTGTGTCATAGTCCAAGCAGTATGTTTTTTTCCCTGTATATGTAAGTTGTATGTAAAAAGTGAGGGCTTCAGACATTTGATAAAATATGCTGAGGTGTACTTAGTTGTTCAGTCATGTCCAACTCTTTGCAACCCCATGGATTGCAGCCCACTTGAAGAAGGAAATGACAACCCACTCCAGTGTTCTTGCCTGGAGAATCCCAGGGACGGGGGAGCCTGGTNAACACCAGGCTGTTCTCCGTGGGTCTGTGGCAGCTCACGCTCCTCCACGTGTGGAGAGCCCCCGTTACTCCACGCTCCCACCACTGATGTCCTGTCACAGTTCACATTTCCCACTGAGGAGGTGGGCGTTGATGAGCATCCTATTATTGTCTTAATGTGCATTCCCTGAGTTTTCATGAGCTTTACTATGTTTCCATGTTTGTTACTTAGATTTATTTTTCTCTGAATTGCCTGTTCTCATTCTTTGCTCATGTTCCATCTCAGACCTTTGTCCTCTTCCTACCGACTCCTGCGAGGCCCTGTTAGGCTAGACACAGAGCCTCCCTGGGTTCTGTGCTCTGCGCACGCCTTCTGTTTGCTTTGTTGATGGTGTCTTTTTCCACCTAAAAACTTGCATTTATTTTAGTGAAACTAAGCTTATCCTTTGTGCCCTGGTCAAGAAGCTCATTCCTACCCCAACACCACTAAAGACATTTTCTCACTCTCCCCCTGACGGTAAGCACACTGCTTTTCAGATCTAGGCACGGAGACCCTTTGGAGTCTACTCTTGTGCACGGCAGGACGCAGGGGACTCACTGAAGGTTTTCAGTGAGCACCCAGTTTCCCGGCGCCACGTGTGTCCTGCTCTGTGGTCTCACCAGCAGGATATCACGGCTTCTGTGGTGTAACAGCTTGCCCATGGGGCTCACGGCCGTTTGTGCACTGCCTATTCTTGTATTTTNCTAGGCACGGAGACCCTTTGGAGTCTACTCTTGTGCACGGCAGGACGTAGGGGACTCACTGAAGGTTTTCAGTGAGCACCCAGTTTCCCGGCGCCACGTGTGTCCTGCTCTGTGGTCTCACCAGCAGGATATCACGGCTTCTGTGGTGTAACAGCTTGCCCATGGGGCTCACGGCCGTTTGTGCACTGCCTATTCTTGTATTTTGTGGTTTTCTGAAAATCTCGTACTCTGATTGACTGTCTTTAATTCCTGTGGTTTCCTAATAAGCCTGTGTTTGGTGGGAGAAAGGCCTGGCTCCCTTCTGTGGACTCTGGGTGGGCCTGGGGCTCGTTCCTGTCACATCCTCTCCAGTGTTTGCTGTTTCTATGGTTGGAGGCCTGTCCTTGATGTTTCCTCTTATTGCGGCTCACAGGGAGATCCAGCCAGACCATCCTAAAGGAAACCCACCCTGAATAGTCATCGGAAGGACTGAAGCTGATGCTGCTGCACTTTGGCCACCTGATGCGAAGAGCCAAGTCACCGGAAAAGACCCTGCTGCTGGGGAATGCTGAGGGCAGGAGAAGCGGACGGCAGGCGGCGAGATGGCTGGGTGGCATCACCGACTCGATGGGCATGGGTTTGAGCAACCTTGGGAGATAATGCAGGACAGAGGAGCCTGGTCAGCTACAGTTCATGGGGTCCCAAGGGGTCAGACCCAACTTAGTGACTGAACCCCAACAATGTATAAAAGAGGCGTCACAATACAAATCCTAAAACCGAATAATTGGGTGAGGTTGGTGGGCAGGCACAAGACTCACTTCCGAAAATCATCTGCATTGCTCCACACCAGTTAGAAAGTGTAATGAAGAGACTGAATTAGGTGTTACTGCATAATAGAACAAAAAGTATAGCTCTGAGGTATTGCCTTAATGGAGCACGTAAGAACTCTATGGAGAAGAAACGCCAAAGGCTAATGAACATGTGAGGAAGCGCCCTGTTTATTAGAAAAATGCAAAATGATCGGCAGTGGACCTCTCCAGCCCGGCAGCTGGGCAAAACTTCAACAGCTGGGCACTGCCAGCACTGGTGGGCCCTTCTGGGGGGATGAGAGAGCCACTGCTGACCAAGTGGGGCTCCTGCAGGGAGGGATACTCCCGCCCTGAAAACCCCGTGACCACGGGCGCGCTCCGGGGCTGTGCGAGGCGCTGAACAGTCCTCGGGCCCTGGGATAACTGGACACAAAAACGGGCAGGTGCGCACGTGGAAAAGCGTGTTCGGCAGTGAGATGCCTTGTGGAAGCAGGGGGTGAAGACAGAGGCAGGGGAGCCTGGATGGTTGTGCGGACCTCAGAAAGGATGCTACCGCAGCCTCGAGAGATTCCCGGTGTCACCCTCTCCCATACTTGCCAAATCGGAATCTGGTTTCTATTAACAATAAGATCCAGGATTAAGGGAAAACGTTAGGGTCCCTTTCTGACTAGATTTCACCGCCTGCTGGAAGCCCCTGAGACTGGAGCACCCTGGGGTCAGCACAAGGCGAATGCCGCAGCGGCTGGGCTGGGAGGACCCTTGGGGACCCGGGTTTGCTATGAGACACCGGGAAACTGGTTACCTACCCAGAACCCAGCCCAGGGGCGAGACTCCTGCTGCAGCTTCAGGTGTGCCGGCGGACTCCAAGCCCCGAGACAGACGTCTGTGTCTGTCCCGGGTTATAGGGCTGGGGTGCAGAGAAACCAACAGCTGAGGCCCCTGCGTCTGGATGGGGCGGGGAGGGACTGAGGGGAGGCAGCATTTTCCTTCCCTTCTCAGGGCCTCTCTCCTGCGCTGGCAGGAGTGGACTCACTCCTGACAGTGGGCAGTTCCCACCGTGGGGGACCTGGGTGTCCTCCCCCAAGGGCCAGTGCCCACAGGGTCCCCCACTTGAGAGATTGCCCGTCTCAGCCTCCCCCACCGCCAGGCAGTCCTTATCAGATTCTGGGGAGCATCCCTTCTGCGTGGATCTCACTGTTCTGTGGGTGTTTCGTAAATGTTAAAACCATCCATTCAGATCCCACAGTGCACAGCACTGAGCCAGCAGGTGGAAAGGTGTGCAGCGCAGCCATCGTTTGGGGGACCCTGTGCCCTGTCCTGGCCTCTGCACCCTTCCCCTGGGCAAGCGAGTCCTCCCCTCCTCCACCCCTCACCCTCTCACTGCTGCCTACAGCCCCAC
Organism: Oreotragus oreotragus; assembly: GCA_006410675.1. NCBI lineage: Eukaryota > Metazoa > Chordata > Mammalia > Artiodactyla > Bovidae > Oreotragus > Oreotragus oreotragus. The sequence goes on along the minus strand of SJYX01010830.1, from coordinate 207,262 downwards.
CCCCTCCCAGGCGAGNTGGACACCTGCCTCTGGAGCTGGGCATCCTTCCTTTCTCCAAGATGGGTGCCCAGCTCCAGAGGCAGGTGTCCACGGGCCTGTCTCTTATACACATCTAGATGTGTATAAGAGACAGGCCCAGCCCTTGGGTTGAAGACCGTCCCTCCTCCCTCTGCTCTCAGGAGTGAGTCTGGGCAGCTCCAGCCTCCACTTACCCCCCTTACCCTGCAGCTGCCCACCCACCCAGCCCCCAGCCCAGCTCAGGCTCTGTCTAGGCCAGCCTGGCAGTAACCAGCGCGATGGGAATGAGTGCCAGCAGTCACCACGTGTGCCACCTGGGCCAGGCCTGACTGCTTTTATTGCAGAAACAGAAACCTTCATTTGGGACTTTAGTTGCGAGAGTACTGCATGCTTTCTGGCAAACACACAGAAGCACATGAAGTAAATATGCGAACGTCTTGTCCTTCACAGCCTGTCTCCAGGCGACCCGGCCAGCCTGGGAGCGAAGGCTTCCATCAGCTCTTCTGAACTGGGATAGAAGACCTACTCACCACCGCGGGTCTCCCTGGCCGGTCCCCTACTACTGGCCCGGCGCCCACCAGCCAAGCCCCTGGCGAGGATACTCGGCTCAGAGCCTCGGTGGTCCCCGCACGCAGGCGGAGCTCGGGCCACCCTGAGGGCTAGGTTTGCAGCCCACCCCTGTTCTGCTCCCCTAATAGGTCTCCATGGACCCATTTCCGCCACAGAGCCCGAATTGCTTCTCAGTTAGCAGTCGTCCTGGGTGTGGAAGCAGAGCTGCAGGGCTGAGGAAACAGACCCACGTTTGAGAGCAATTTCTAAGTCACTCTCCGAAAGGTCACGGCGACCAGGCCCCAGCCGTGCACCGAGGGCAGGTTTCTTCACAGCCTCCAACCCCACCTGCCAGCTCTTTAATATGCCAGCCACACGGATGAAAAATAACATCAGTCCTAACGTTCGTTAGAGTTCCTGTAATTCCTCTTGAAGGATTCTCGTGTGTTCATTGGCCCTGAAAAGCTTTCCCTGTGACTCTCTTATCCGTAGCTTTTCTGCCTCTGACGTTTTGTTTGCGCTGGGGTTTTGGAGGTGTTTTGCACACAGACATCTTCAAGTCTCTTTGTCATCACATCTGTTAACCTTCAGTGGTTTCTTCCCTTCGGTGACATTGCCAGAAAGCCTTTTCTTTTCCAGATTGTTGGTTTCTCAGTAGTTGCCCAAAGTGATCCAGCTACTCAGTTCCGCAGCAGGCCCACTTTTCATAGGCGCTCAGATGTGAAAGGGTCCTTCTGTCTGGTGGGCCTGAATTGGACTCCTGCCCTCCAGCGCTGGGCTGGCTGAAGCTGGCGTTTGGAAGAGCTTGTGACAGGGTTTGCCCTGCACACCACGTGTGGAGGGCGTGGCCACGTCAGGTTTGCCCCACCCATCTTGAGTGGAGGGCATGATCACATCAGGGTTTACCCTGCCCACCACCTGTGGGGGCGTGGTCACGTTAGGGTGTGCCCCGCCCACCACCTGTGGGGCCGTGGTCAGGTCAGGGTTTGCCCCGCCCACCACCTGTGGGCACCCTTCTTCCCCAACCTGGTCCTTCCACCTCGTTCTCCCTCTGGCAGGGCCCTGCCCTCCATCACCCGCCCTCTCCGTGGCCAGGCCCGTGAGCTCGTCTCAGCCCCTCTGGTCTCGCTCCAAGCACCTGGTCCCCACCGTCCTTGGGCTTGAAAGCCTCTAGCAAGGCCCCCTGCAAAGCCCACCTCCTCTCAGCTTGCTCCAGCCTGTCCCTCCAGAGGGGACCCTCCTGACACCCCTGGCTGGAGCTGGGATAGGGGGCGGCCATGCACACTTGCCCCGCACGCTGCCAGGCTCCTGGGAAGGGTGTGTAGGTCTGGAGAGGGTGTGCAAGTCAGTGTGGGCAGGGCGGGCTTCCCAGAGGCTTGCACCAGCGGGTGTCCAGTGGGCCAGTGTGCTTCTCAGCTCCAGACTGGGGCCTCTGTGAACCTAGTCGGTGCAAATGCTAGACCCACCATCTTTCCATTTGACCTGAAAGGTCTGCGAGGTAGGACCTGGCGTGGTCTGGCCGTGGTGGTTCTCTGTGTCCTTCACAGCTCGCAAGTTGACAGAGTTACTCTGTGTTCAGTGAACTACTTCTTTTCTTAACACCTGTGGGTGCTGGTGGCCCTCACAGGACTCTGCTGGCCTAAAGCCCACTTTGATTGATGCCGACATGGCTGAGGTGGGTCAGACGCTCAGGGTCGGATTTGGGCCTTGAAGCTCCCAAGGCTCCAGGGTCCCCCATGTGTGGTGTGAGGTCCTGGGCTGGCCTGGGCCCCCAGGTGCACAGGCTTTGAGGAGCAAGGATCCTCCTCATCCCCTCTCCCTTCCCACGTGATTCCAAGCTGCCCCCTGCCCCCCCACAACCTCTTCCTCCTTGTGGGCGGAACTGGGCTCCCCCCCTTCTTGGAAGGATCATGCCCTACCCTGGTGACCTCTTGTGACCTTGATTGCCCCCTCCCAAAGTGCAGCCACACTGGGGTCAGGCATTCCCATAAATCCAGGGACACGGACATTCAGCCCACAGTGGTGTGTGCGCTCCCTGTGTTTGGGACAGAAAGGCCCGTCGGGCACCTCTCAGCACACCAGGATCTCACATGGCAGGTGGCCAGGTCCTTCCAGATCCCGGGGAAGGTCTTGGCTCTTGTGTGGGGGTGTTTCCGCGCCTGTGGCACTTGCTGGGAGCAGCCAGTGCTCAGGAGCCAGCCCGGAAGGGCAGCTGGGATGTGGTCCCCTGCTGTGCTGTTGGCCTTGGGAGCTCTGTCAGCCCACCTGCCTAGACTTCCACCTGGGTGGTCCTGCCCCCCTCCGCCCCTGCCCCCTACCATAGGCCAGTGACACCTGCTTCTGGCCGGGAGCCTGTCCCACACCCTGCCCAGGTGCAGTCACCTCAACACCCTCACCTTCTCTGGCCCGACAGGTGCCAGGCCCTGCATCACCAGCCAACACACCCAACCCTGAGCCCCAGGTCCACCCAGATGGTGGCAGGCCCGGGGCCCTGCTCCCATGGCAGGCTCCCAGACACAGCTGTGCCTCATGTCTGCAGGCGCTTTGCCTCTCTGAGCCCCGATCTCCTTGCCACAAAAGTGGGGAGTGATTGCCTTGGCCCCGGGGCTGTTTTCAACCTCTGAGTGCCCTTTGCAGAAGGCTTGGGGCTGTACTGCTCCTGAGTCATTACCAGGTGGGCTCTGATCTCTAGCGTCACCTCTCCTTGGGAAGAGGGGTCCCCAGAGGCCGGTGAGCTTGATTGCTGCTGAGGAAGCTGACTGGCTCTGCATGGGAGGCTAATGACTCCAGTTCAATTCAGTCACTCAGCTGTGCCCGACTCTGCAACTCCATGGACTGCAGCGTGCCAGGCTTCCATCACCAGTTCCTGGAGCTTACTCAAACTCATGGTCTATATGACTCCAGCCAGGTTATTATTTTTAACAAGTTCAACTCCCCAGCAGACTATGAGGCCTGGGCAGGGATCCTGCAGCCTCTGGAGAGGGGGCCTGTCAGGGTTTCCAGGCCTGGGCAGCGCCTGGTTGGGGGGACCCACTCCTGATCCTCCCAGCATTTCGGGGTGGAGAGGAACCCACAGAGCAGGGTGGTCATGAGAGCAGAGCTGAGCTGTAACCCAGCCATGGGACTGGATCCTCCGCCTGGCTCCACCCTGGGCCTGAAGCTTGCTGTCACCCCTTACAAAGGGTCTCTTGAATTAGGGGGCTGGCAGACACACAGGCCAGCTGAGCCCTCTCTGAGGTGCGATCAGAAGCTTTCCTCCTCCAGAGGAGTTGCTGCCGCTCAGCGCCAAGGTCCTGAACCTTCTGACTCCTCCTGTGTCCCTCCACCCCCACACCTGTGGCCTGAATGCCACAGAGATGAGCCTGGGTGGTGTGAGCGCTGGGGGGCCCGGGGGGTGAGTGCCCCACCGGGGACGTGGCAGGGCTTGAAGGGGTCGGGGTGCCTCTGAGGGGCGAAGAGGATTTCCAAGTTGGGGGCCTGAAACCTCCTGCAGCAGGGACTCCGGGGAAGGGGTAGGAAAGCAACAACCACCTGGCAGCTGCGTGGGGTCTTGGGGGGTGGAGGCTGCATTTGGGTCCGCAGGAAATGCGGCCATATCCACAAGGGGCCCCTGATGAGCCAAGGGGGTAGGACTGGTCCTGGTAGCCACCGTAGAGGGGGTGCAAGGGGCCAGGGGCTGGGGCTGCCTTACAGACCCCCTTTCTTCCTCTTGTGATGCTCCTGCCCAGCCCAGCAGCACACCTTCCATGGCGGACCCTTGTGGGCCAGCTGGCCCTGGGGCCTCACACTGGCTGACCTGTGGCCTCACTCACACCTGGTCACAGGGAAGGGCAGAAGAGGCTGTGGTCCTTTCTGGGGTCAGCTCCATGACAGTGGCTGGCCATGACCCCTGACCTCAGCCCCACACTGACTCTTGGCTAGTCACATGGTCACTCAGGAACCCAGACATATTCCGACCCCTGACCCCAGCTGCACCCTGACTTTGACCCCTGCCACATGCTGGCCTCTAGCAGACATGCTCTGACCCTTGACCCCACTTTATGTGGACCCTTTAGCCAGCTACTGGGCCGGCCCTGATGGCCAGTGCCAGCCCTGACAGAACCACACCCTCGACACTGCCTGAAACGGTGCCTCAGGTGAACTGCCTCGCAAGCTCAGCGGCCTGGAGCCCTGAGGGCATGGGGGTACGGAGGTGGGGGGGAGAGCAGGGCTGGGGGAGCACCCATCTTGGAGAAAGGAAGGATGCCCAGCTCCAGAGGCAGGTGTCCACGGGCAGCCTCACCCGCTGCCAAGTTGCTAGGTGACCTTGGCCTGGCAGCCTCCGTCTCTGGAGCTCAATTTGCTCAAGTGTAACAACGAGAGGCTCGTGAATTCTAAAGACTCTTGGAAGAAACGAGTGCTGAGGGAGCTGCCGTGCGGTCGATTGAGATAATGCGTCTGCAACACTCAGCTCGGAGCCAGCTGCATCATAAGCATTTGACAGATGTCCTTACTGACATCGCTGCTAACAGCCCGCCTGCCTGCACACCCTGCCACCGGACGGGGGCCAGGCGAGCTGCGGGCGCAGGCGGGCGGCCGCCTAGATATGGACACGGCGCTCTTCGCCAGGTGCCTGTGAGGTCCCGGGTGGGGACGCCGCCACACTTCCGGTCCCAGCACTGGCTTCCGCCAGCCGACACCCTGGCCCTTGGCGCAGACAACGCGGCCGGGAATTGCTGGGCTCCAGAATGGCTCAGTGCACGTGGCCAGGCCACGTTGGCTCCTGGGCCTGTGCTGTGCCCCCTGCCTCGCAGTGCTGGAGGGTAGAGGGGTAGGCGGGAGGGGCCGGGAACAAGTTCTCCCTTCCTGGCGGCCTGGCCTGGTCGGGTGGGTGAGGGGCTGGGGCTGGCCCCTGGCCCCTCTCTAGGCCCCTCGGTGGGCAGGGAGGCTCATGCTATTCCTGCCTTTCCACCCCAATGTCCCGCCTGCCCCAGGGCCACCCACCCCATCCCTGCGCCTCCAAGTTAGCTGTGTACCCTGCCAGCCTCGGTGAGGTCGTAGGGGCCCGTCCTGGGCCACACGCCGAGCCCTGCAGTCGCTGATGCACCTGCGTCTTCTGCCGGCTTTCCAAAGAGGGCAGAGCTTCTGTCCATGACGTGTGAGATGATGTTACCTGTGCACATGTCAGGGGTTGTTAGGGACCAGGACTGTGAGGCCTCGGGTAACACATCTGAGCGAGTGAGAGGGCACTTGGTGAGTGAGCAGGGGAAGGGAGAGAAGAGGACAGAACCGAGATTGCTGTTGGAGGTGGAACGTGTTGGGTGATGGTGACTAGAGAGAGGCAGGGGGGAAATCAAGGCTCCTGGGGGGATGGGGAGGCCCTGGTGGACAGAGAACACTGCAGGGGAAACAGCTTCTTGTCTGAGCTCAGTGAGCAGAGAGCTCCTGTGTGGCATCCCTGGGGCATCTTGACAGGTGGTGATACAGGCGCTGGGCCAGGGGAAAGCTGGGCTGAAAGAAGCTGAGGAGCTGTTAGTTATGCACATGAATGAGATCCCCAGGGAAAATGCATGGATGGTGAAGAGAAATATATTTATGCATTCACCTTAAAATCATACAGAAGAGCTAAAGACCTCATAGAGTGAAATAAGACAAGAAAAAAGATATTGAAGACATGCATTGGCAAGGGGAAAGTTAAAGCAGATTTTTTTTTATTTTTTGCAGATGATGTGATTTTCTATTTAGTAAAAGAAAGAATCTGGAGACAAATTACTAGAGTTTAGCCACATAGCTGAATATAAGCTCCATATATACCTTGCAGGCGCCAATGTCAACCAAATGTTGCTGCCATTTTGCTGTTTTTTTTAGTCACTCAATCGTGTCCAACTCTTTGCAATGCCAAGACTGTAGCCCGCCAGGCCCCTCTGTTCATAGAATTCTCCAGGCAAGAATACTGGAATGGGTTTCCATCTCCTTCTCCAGGGGATCTTCCCGACCCAGGGATTGAACCCGAGTCTCCTGTATTGGCAGGTGGATTCTTTACCCCAAGCTACCGGGGAAGCCCTGTTGCTACTATTTATGTAGCAACAAAAACTACAAACAGAACAAGATAAATCCCACCATAATTGTGAAGACCTATATGCTGAAATGTGTATAATTTTCCTGCAGGATATGAAAGAAAGCCTAAATAACCGAAAAGAAATCCCACGTTTATAATTTGAAAATTTTAGTTTCATATATAATCTCCATCAGCTCATCTAATGATTCAGGACACCAGTCAGAACTCAGTAAGATCCTTTGCAGAACTTGTCCATTTGTTTCTGAAGAGGGAGGTATGCTTGCTCTATGAGGCACCAGGACGTTATAAACTTAGCAAGGATGCTGTGTGCTGTTAGTTCAGGGGTAGGAAAATGGACTAATGGAACAGAGAGAATGTTCCTGAGCACATCTGTGTACATATGGAGCTCTGTGAGCAACACAGGTCACATGGCACACCAGCTGGGAGGCAGGGAATTTTCACTGTGTAGCTGGACTAATTGTTTCTCCATATGGAAAAAGTTAAAATTCTCTCCAGATGGATTTAGAACTTGTGTCAAAGCAAAATTTTAAAAATCTTTATAAGAAAATATAGGTGAAAATTTCTGATTTCGAGGTAGGATTTCTTAAGGTACAGAAAGTGGTAACATAAGAGAAAAAGACTGATGTATTTTAATTCATTATTAAGATTAGAAGCTTCTATAAATCAAAAGGCAATTTAAATCAGGTTTTTTTTAAAAAGTCACAGTATGAGACTCTATTTGCAAAACATGACTGACAAGAAGTTGGTATCAAGATTAAATAAAGAACAGCTCAAATCAGCTAGAAGGAAGAAAAAACCCGATGTGCAGAAGATAAAACAGCTGTGGCACAGAAGAGAAAGCTCCTGCAGAGGTATAAACGACACCAGGACATGCACACAAGCTATTCAGTTCAGTTCAGGCGCTCAGTCATGTCCAGCTTTTTGTGACCCCATGGACTGCAGCACCCCAGGCCTCCCTGTCCATCACCAGCTCCCGGAGTTTGCTCAAACTCACGTCCATCAAGTCAGTGATGCCATCCAACCATCTCATCCTCTGTCGTCCCCTTCTTCTCCCACCTCCAATCTTTCCCAACACAAGCCATAGAAAACTGCAAGACTGGGTTATTGGACAAACATAACAGGTCTGAGGATACTGAGTATTAGTATACAGATGGAAGGGCGTGTAGTTTAGAACAGTCACCCTGGTGTAATCTTATAAACGTAATCATTTGCATGACCTCTGACCCAACAATTCCGCTCCTTACTGTGTACCAAGACAGAAAGCTGGGCATGTCTACCAGAGACATGCCCCAAAGCGCTCATACTGGAAGAGAAATTGGAGATGACCCCAAAGCCCACCTACAGGAGTCTGGGTGAACAAATGAAGCATATTCCCTTCATTTGGGTGGATGCCGGTATCAAGGGTGGTCTGTCCCACCACCTTGGGAACAGACTCAGCTTTTGGTCCTCATACCAGAGGGGATGTCCCACCACCCCAGGAATAGACTCAGCTTTTGGTCCTCATACCGAGGATGTCACATGATGGTGAAAATCAGTGGTCTACAATTGAGCTGGAAGTTGGTCAGTCATGGGCCCTCCAGCTGATGCCACATGGGCCAGGGTGACCTGCCCAGCAGACTCTTTCCTGAATCCCTGACTGGCCACATTTTGAGCAAAATAAAAGAAACAGAGGTTCTAAGACTCTTAAGTTTTGGAGTGTTTTGCTACACAGCACTAGAAAACCAAACTTTGTGTCTTTTACTCTTTCTGTACCTGACAAAGCCATGTGCTTATTTCTGCCTGCTTTTGTGCCTTTCCTTCCAACAAGGTGATTTGGTACTCTTACCTCCCCAAAATCGGGAAAGGAGCACGTCAAGGCTGTATACTGTCACCCTGCTTATTTAACTTACATGCAGAATACATCATGAGAAACACCGGGCTGGATGAAGCACAAGCTGGAATCAAGATTGCTGGGAGAAATATCAGTAACCTCAGATATGCAGATGACACCACCCTTATGGCAGAAGTTGAAGCATAACTAAAGAGCCTCTTGATGAAGGTGAAAGAGGAGAGTGAAAAAGCTGGCTTAAAACCTCATGTTCAAAAAACGAAGATCATGGCATCTGGTCCCATCACATCCTGGCAAATAGATGGGGAAACAATGGAAACAGTGACAGACTTTATTTTCTTGGGCTCTAAAAATCACTGCAGATGGTGACTGCAGCCAGGAAGGCTGAGAGCCCTGAGGTTAAGGGACTCATATGTGGTGGAGCCTCGGTTGGGACCCATGCTGTCTGGCCTAGAGGTGGTGCCTCGAGCTTCTCCTCTGTGCTGGTACAGACAACAAGCCAGAAAGGAAGATGCCAGATGTGACAGCAAGGCAGAAAGGGAGGTGGCGGGGCCCTCAGGCTCATGGGCCTCCAGCTCCAGCCAATTCAGAGGCGCCTGTCTTGTGCCCACCCTGGAGGAAAGGACTGAAGCTGGAGTGACTCCTGCAACCTTAGTGGGGAAAATGAATGAACTGCACACTCCTGCCCAGAGGAAGGGAGCTTGAGCTGCCATGATTAGGGGGGTGGTGGGTATAACCCTCAAGAAAAATCCAGAGTCCTGGGCTGGCCCCTGCCTTGGACCTGAAATCTGGCTTTAACATCACCTCCGGGTATGGGGACCGGAAGCTAAGAGTCTGTTTCTGGGGTGGTGGGACACCCACCCCACCCCACCCCACCCTCAATATCCGTATCAGCCAAAATGAGCCATCATGAAAAGGCACCTTAACAGTGCAGGCACTCTGTGCTTCCACAGTAAATGTGACGCTTGCCTGAGATCAGCTAGACATGCACACGTGCAGGTACACAGACAACTCCGTCACGACCAAAGCAGAATTAACCAGGAAGACTGGCTCCCTGGAAACTTCAGCTAACTGGAAAATCTAAGAGAAACTGCACAACAGTGTTCAACGTGGTGCCAAAGGAGAAGAGAGGGAATCAAAGGGACCGGAGCTCAGAGTCCTCCGGCAGGAACTCCTCTGTCCAGGAAACGCCTCCGGCAGGAACTCCTCTGTCCGTGGGAGCCTCCGGGCGGGAATTCTGGAGTGGGCGGCCATGCCCTCCCCCAGGGCGCCTTCCACTTCTTCTTCAACGTGTTCTCAGATAGAAGGCTCTCAGTGAATCTAGAGAAGGCTCTAAAAACACGTACACGTGGCCGTTGCCCTGGGAAACGTCAGGACAGGAGCGACGGAAAGGACGTCACGAAAGGGCCCAGAGAAGACAGAAGTTCACTCCTGAGGACAGTCTGGGCCACAGGAAGTTTCAGAACAGCAACAGGAGCAGCCGGAAACGTCAGGAGCACGTCTTCAAGGCTGTGACAGAGGCAGTTGTCAACCTGGGATTTTACACCCGGCCAAAGCGTCAGTCAGGAGTAGAGTAACACTCCGGAGCAGAGACGGTTCAGACAGGCTGAGAGAGCCTACCACTAGCTGGTATTTACTGAAAATCTCCAAAGAAGCTACTGCAGGGAGAAGGAAGTTGAGCTCCAGAGGAAGGAGCAACGCGTGAAGACAGCAAACTGATTAGCCACCGTGGAGACAGACTGAAGTGAGCGTCAATGATCAACGCAAATCGTGTGACTGATGATTATTCTGGTGATGACAAAATGGCACTGAAGCACAAGGCAAGAATAACATGAAAAGCGGAACTGGTAGTGATCAGGGAAACTGTATCCAAAGGTCCAAACACAGTAGAGAAAGGTGGAGATGGACTAGCGTGCGACTCTGTCAGGTGTGTGTGTTACAGAGTTCACTGTATGGGTCAGACCACGTGACACTGCTGATGTTTGACCAACGTGACGGCAGTTTCATATGGTTTAACCCAATACTGTAAAACTTCCGAAGGAGGGTGGGTAAAGTGGAGAAAAGTTACTGTCCTAGTGGAGAGTGAGGGACAGTGGGGTCCCTGCCTGGTGAGGGCACAGGGACGTCCAGAGGTCCCCTCTGCAGACGTGAACCGGTGGACAGCAGGAGGTCAATGACCAGTGACGCGAGCCCCCAGCCGGGCCCGTGGGAGCAGCTGATGCCCAGCTTCCTGCAGGTGTGCTTCCGGGTCCTGCAGGTGTGCTTCCGGGTCCTGGTGCACCCCCTGGCTGTCAGGGGATCGAGGCTCTTTGATGACGTCTTGGAGGGCTTGAAGGGGTAAACACGCATGTCCCAAGTTAGAGGGCAGGGCACGTAGACTGTAGAGTCTTGATGTAGATTTATGACTGAAGTGATGTCTCTTTCCGACACAGAGACTAGGGGCCAGGGGTCTTCAAGTCTGAGGACACACACCTGCAGAAAGGCTGAATGTGGGCCTCAGAGTCCTTCACTCCCCAAAAATATGTGTTCTGTTAAACTAAAGAAACTAAAAGTGCCTAAAAAGAGGAGAAAGGAAAAGCCTCCAGATGCCTGGATTTTGGCAAGTCTGGCAGCTCAGATGGTAGAGTGTCTGTCTACAGTGCGAGAGACCCGGGTTCGATCCCTGGGTTGGGAAGATCCCCTGGAGAAGGAAATGGCAATCCACTCCAGTATATTGCCTGGAAAATCCCACGGACAGAGGAGCCTGGAAGGCTACAGTCCATGGGATCGCAAAGAGTCAGACATGACTGAGCACCCACACTCCCTGAGACATGCAGGTGGAAGCTCCCAAAGACGGGGAGTGGGTGAGCGCTGAGCCCTCCCGGGCAGCCTCCGATGGGCGCGCTTAGACCTGGACGATGTCTAACCGAGAAATGGCTGAGGAAACGCCGGGCACTCACAGCTGGACAGCGCTCTGTGGCCCCCGTGGGCTCTAGCCCTGGGGAGGGAGCAGGGCCTGGGGCAGGGCCCAGGGATGGCTGACAGCAAGTGAGGGCAGGATGTCGGGATGGGAAACTCCCAAGGGCAGGAAAGCATCACGTGACAATATCTAAGAAGTTCCCACAGACGGTTCAGAGATTAAAAACCCAGTGGAGAACTGTGCAAAAGATATATGTGGGCTGTTAACAGAGCTAGAAATAAAAACGGCCAATAAATTCGTGAGAAGATACTAAACCTTATTAGCAGTCAAGACAAATCAAATCGGAACCACAATGACATATTTTTGCTCAAGAGATGAGCCAAAAGTACTCCGTCCGACATTTATTGCTGGGAAGGCTGTGGGGACCAGCCCCTTTGCCTCCCGCTGATGGGAAGCGATACAGACACAACCTAATTGAGTGCAATTCCTTAATATCTATTAAGATAAAATACAGCCTTACTGCCTGACGCGGGGATCTCACTTGAGGATTTATTGTGTAAAATGAGAAGAGCCAGTCCTGAAGACTAGTGCAAGTGTTCACTGCGGCGTGCTGGTGTGGGGAACACCCTGGGAGCAGCCCATCGGAGAAGGGCGTCCCTCCCTCGTGGAGGGCGGCCAGCCCCAGGGAGGGGACAGCTGGGCACGCGGTTGAACACGGGGCTGTGCTCTCCGTAGACAAGCTTTGTGGGCTGCACAGCACACCTGGGGAATGGGCTCGGGGAGGCCCCCTGCCTAACACGCCTGCCACACCTGCCCACACCCTGTAATCACCCTGGGGGGCCCCGAGAGGAAAGCATGCCCCATTTCTGTGAAAACCAAACCCCAGAGGTGCGCTTAGGTACCCATCTATTCCCAGAGGCCTGTGTGATGGGGGTGGGAGAGACACTTGCTCTGTCTTTTGGGGTGTCTTTTTCTGGTTACGGTAAACTCGTCTGTTCTTGGCAAGATGAAAATGGAAATTTTAATAAAAGATGTACTCCAGTAAAAGCCAGGAGAAAGGTTTATTCAAGCAGATCATTGAATACACAAGAAAACGTTTTTCACGGGAAGAATTCTCTTGGTTTTCCGTGGATGTTTTCTCTTACAAATGAATCAGGCAGTCAAGACTGCTTAATAAAACAGGAAATCCAGCTCATCATAAACCTCTTATCAGACTGAGATGGGCGTGGTCTCAACTTGATCAAGCAGGGCTGGGAGAAACCCCCGGGAAACCCCCGCCTGGTGGTGAAGTGTGTAAGGCACTCCCAGGGAAGCTGGGAGCAGAGGCCACCACCGCCTGCTCCTTCCCTGACATTTCCAACGCATCCTGCTTTCTCTGTGTTTCTGTCACTCCCATGCCTTTTGTTTGATTCATATGAGTCATGGGTCCACATGTTCCTCAGTCTGTTTGGAATTTTTCATCCCAGCCCGTTCAGAGGCTGCCAGCGGGCGCCCCTGCTTACAGACGTCCGGGGCTCTGCTCCTTCCGCTCAACATCCCCCAGGACCCCAGGGACCAGACAGAATCTGGCACTTTTAGCTCCTCTGAACGCTTCCATCCCCCAGGTTCCTGTGTTCTGGATGATTCCGTTTCTTTGAGGACTGTCTTTAGAGAAAGTGTTAGTCACTCAGTCGTGTCCGCTCCTTGGCACCCCATGGGCTGTAGCCCCCCAAGCACCTCTGTCCCTGAGATGCTCCAGCAGGAATACTGCAGTGGGTTACTGTTTCCTCCTCCAGGGCATTTTCCCCACCCAGGGACTGAACTCCCACGTTGCAGGCAGACTCCTTACTGTCTGAGCCACCAGGGAAGCCCAGGCGGTCTTTATTCAGACTTTATAGTAATGCAGTTTCCTCGCCTCCCTGCTTCCCGCTTCCTTCTCTTCCCTTCCCTTTCTTTTTCCCTCCTGGCTAAAGAGCATCCTCAGTGCTTTCCCAGGAAGGGCTTTGCCACCAGCCTGTGTGCTCCTGCGCTCAGGAGGCCGGGCTGCCTTCAGGCCTGCTCCGGCCCTCGATGCTCCCCCAGCCCCTCCTGTCTGCCAGCCCCCAGCTCCAGCTTACGGTCCGGTTACGGACCGGAGACTCCCAGACTCCCAGGCTGTCTCCTCGGGGTTCTCCGGAGTCGCGATGCCGCTGAAGGAGCGCTGTGGTCTGGCCGGTTCTGCCCTCCCTGCAGGCCTGCCCAGGCAGCAACTCCTGGAGTTTCTCAGGATGGAGCCTCGCCCTGTGTGTCACTCCCACCCCCCGCAGCAACCGCCTCTGTCCTCGGAGGGGAAGCCACTGGCCACCTTCCGCAGGCCGCCAGGGACCAGGGCATCCTGACTCTGCCCCCGCTGGCTGGGGAGCGCCGCCCACAGCTTCTCCCCCCTCAGGGGGCGTCCTGGGCCCCTCTGCCCGGTCCCTCAGTCCTGCTGCTCTTCGGGAAGCAGACGTGGGCTGGCGGGCCGGCAGGGGAGCGTTCAGGTTCAGGGTTCAGCCCGGACAACGCAGGTGGGCACAGGGCACGGGGCTGGGACTGCAGGTGGCGCGGCTCGGGGGTCTTTAGAGAGAGAGAGGCTGGCGGGCCTGGGCCTGGGCCCCGGGGACGGAGTAGAGGTAGATGCCGCCCTGCGTCTGCAGCATGATCACGGCGGAGCCCGCGGGCACGAAGCCCACGCAGGCGCCGAGCGCAGGCCGGACCTCTCGGAGGCCCCAGCGTCCGTCGGCGTCCTGCAGCCCCCGGCGGGTCAGCGCGCGCGCGTCGGCCGCGCTGCTGGGCGCGGGGGCCTCCGTCCGCCCCGCCG
>SJYX01010830.1:114455-171009 GCA_006410675.1 Oreotragus oreotragus | reverse complement strand
ATGGCATCACGGACTCGATGGACATGAGTCTGAGTGAACTCCGGGAGTTGGTGATGGACAGGGAGGCCTGGCGTGCTGCGATTCATGGGGTCACAAAGAGTCGGACACCACTGAGCGACTGAACTGAATTGAATTGAACTACCTTAGTTCCAGTTAACGGACATTCATTTCAGTGAATGAACCAACATTGACACCTTGCTGTTAGCTAAAGCCCAGAGCTGGTTTGGATATCCCTAGTTTTTCCACGTGACCTTTCTGTGCCCCAGGATGCAGTGTTCCGTCTCGTCCTGTGTCCTCAGGGTCCTCTCGGCCGGGACGCCTCTCAGACCACCTTGTTGTTGATGACTTGGTGGCTGGGAGAAGGAGTGCCCAAGGATCCTATAGAACGTCCCTCGGCTGGTTCTCTCTTGGCGAGCTTGTGATCGTGTGTGTTTATGAGGAAGGCCTCACAGACAGAGTGCCGTTCGCAGCACACCCACCAAGGGTGCCTTCCAGCAACTTTGCCGCCGATGCTGACCTTGGTGCCCTGGCCGAGCCCATGTCTGTCCACGTCTTCCAAGGTCCAGCCAGCTTGCCCCACTCCCTCACTGACCTCTTTGGTTTTTTTCAACTGAGTATGGAACTTTACTTTAAACTTTCCATTTTGTACTGGAGTATAGCCATTGAACAAATAAAGTTGTGCTAGTTTCAGCTGAACGGCAAAGGGACTCAGCCACGCATGCACGTGTACCCATCCTCCCCCACACCCCGCTCCCATCCAGGCTGGCAGATAACCTTGAGCAGAGCTCCCCGTGCCGTCCCGCAGGACGCTGCGGGCTGTCCCTTTTCACGCGGCAGGGTCACTGCCCTCTTTGGAAGGAGGCCCTGAGGGCAGCCACACACAGGGCTGGGGAGTTTGCTGCACCTCCTTGCGGGCTGTCTGCATACACCGCCTGGAGTTCTGTGCGGGCAGCTAGTCTCTCGCTGTGTGTTTACGTAGTCAGTCACTCGCTTCTATCAGGACGGACGCGTGCATGTTTCTTATGTGAGTCGTTTTCCAACGGTATAGCGTTTATTTAGTTTTTCCAAGATTTCGTCTTTGGCCACTGGGTGCTCTTCCCGTTGGCTGCCATGTTCTCTCACGACGCCGCCGTCATGGTCCATCAGAGGCTTTGGGTTTCGAGCTCTGCTTTGGTCTAGGCTCAGTTCTTGTCACGCAGTCCTGTCCGACTCTCTGCGACCCCATGCCCTGCCGCACGCCAGGCCTCCCTGTCCATCGCCAGCTCCCGGAGTTGACTCAGACTCACGTCCTCCGAGTCGGTGATGCCATCCAGCCACCTCTTCCTCTGTCGTCCCCGTCTCCTCCTCTAGCGTTTGCGTTTCCTGCTCAGTCCCAGAATCAGCCGTTTCCCCAAGCAGCCCTGGTTGCCTTTATTGGAAATGGTGTGGGCTCTGGGTGTGCTCATTGCTCCTGGGGCTTCATTGTTCAGCTGATGCTGCTGACAGCCCATTCATCTGACAGAGGTAGGAAATGGGGGTGTGTGTGTGTGTACACACAGCTGTCTGTCTGCCTGTCGTCTGTCTATCAGCTGTCCTCCTACATGCCTCTCTCTAACCATCTGTGTCTGTGTCAAGTGAGCCATGAGCTTTCACTGATACCTCCAGCTCTACCGTGGGGGTCACCCTGTCCCCTCGCAGAGCTTGCTTCTCTGTGAGCTCCCACCACTCACGTGTGTGTACTCCTTCCCCGTGTGCTCTAGTGCACAGGGCAGCCTCAGAACTGGCATCCTGTGGTCACAGGAAGCCGCTTCACCGACTAGAGTCTCTGCCTGTGTGGCGCCTCTTTGGCAGTTGTTCAGACTCTACTCATGTCCAGGGTTATTTTCACAGCTCTTTTTCTCCATCCCCTTCGATGAGGCTGTTTCTTGCCCGTGTGCGTGCTCCGCTGCTCAGCCGTGTTTCTTGCACATGTGGGTGCTCTGTTGCTCAGCTGTGTTTCTTCTCCGTGTGCGTGCTCCGTTACTCAGCCATGTTTCTTGCACGTGTGCCTGCTCCGTTGCTCAGCCGTGTTTCTTGCCCGNTGTACACACAGCTGTCTGTCTGCCTGTCGTCTGTCTATCAGCTGTCCTCCTACATGCCTCTCTCTAACCACCTGTGTCTGTGTCAAGCGAGCCATGAGCTTTCACTGATACCTCCAGCTCTACTGTGGGGGTCACCCTGTCCCTGTTGCTTCTCTGCGAGCTCCCACCACTCACGTGTGTGTACTCCTTACCCGTGTGCTCTAGTGCACAGGGCAGCCTCAGAACTGGCATCCTGTGGTCACAGGAAGCAGCTTCACCGACTAGAGTCTCTGCCTGTGTGATGCCTCTTTGGCAGTTGTTCAGACTCTACTCATGTCCAGAGTTATTTTCACAGCTCTTTTTCTCCATCCCCTTCGATGAGGCTGTTTCTTGCCCGTGTGCGTGCTCCGTTGCTCAGCCATGTTTCTTGCACATGTGGGTGCTCTGTTGCTCAGCTGTGTTTCTTGCCCGTGTGCGTGCTCCGTTGCTCAGGCTTGTTTCTTGCCCGTGTGCGTGCTCCGTTGCTCAGCCGTGTTTCTTGCCCGTGTGCGTGCTCCGTTNGACCCCATGGACTATACAGTCCATGGAATTCTCCAGGCCAGAATACTGGAGTGGGTAGCCTTTTCCTTCTCCAGGGGACCTGCCCAACCCAGGGATCGAACGCAGGTCTCCCGCACTGCAAGTGACGTCTTTACCAGCTGAGCACAAGGGAAGCCCAAGAATACCGGAGTGGGCAGCCTTTTCCCTTCTCCAGCAGATCTTCCCGACCCAGGAACTGAACCGGGGTCTCCTGCACTGCAGGTGGATTCTTCAGCAGCTGAGCCACCAGGGAGGCCCGGATGGCTGGCTCGTCCCCTGAGGTGGCTGCGCCACTTTGCACGCGGCGCGGAGCGGGCGTCCCTGTTGCTCTGCATCCTGGCCAGCGGGTGGTGTTGTCAGCTCCTCGGTGGACGTGGGGTGGTAGGCAGCTCACTGTTGTTTGAACTTGCAGTTCCCCTGGGACAGATGAGGGTGAGCATCTTCCCATATGCCTAACTGTCACAACATTTTTTTTAAAATGTTAGGTGTTTTCCTTATAAACAAAGTTCTCCATTGTTTTATTCTCTCCTGCAAAATATAGTCAGTTTTTAATAGCACTCTTCAAATTTTTGGTAAATGTTATTTTCAAATTTTTTAAATGTTTTCTTTTCCTCATGAATGGTATCTTCTGAGGGTGCTCTCTAGTAAGTTGCTTATGTTACACAGAAAATACATTCACGAGTAGTTATCTTGTGTTTATACTGAAGCCTGTTAATTAATTCCAGCTATTTTGTGAACTCTCGGGAAACATAAGTATATAAACGTATCATTGGCAAATAATTATAATTTTGTTTCTTCGTGTATAAGAATCGCACCTCTTATTTATAGTTCATGTGTAATTGAAGTAACTAGAAACTGCAGGAAAATGTTCAATAAAAGTGACGGAGACCCGTATCCACATGTTATCCCTATTTCTATGAGACTTTGGTGCAATGGCTGCTGATAGAGTTTCTAAGGCTGGATAAAAAAAGAATCCTCCCAAGTTACCCAGTTTCTCCTAGGGAATTACAGGACTCTCTCAATCAGGCATTGACAGTGAAGCTGCAACGTGTTTATGTGGAGAATGTTCACAGCATCCTGCCGAGTCAAATGCAGACCCCAGGACTCGTGGGGTCCACACTGACCTGCGATGTGCCCGCCAGGATGTCCTGACCCCACCAGCCACGCAGGAGCAGCCCTGTCCCTCCCCCAGCCCCTGGCAACCACCAGCCACGTTCAGGAGTGAGGAGGCTCATCTTCCAGTGTGAAAGCATCCAGGCAGTCAGAACCGAAAGTGAACCCCACACCCGGCGTCAGGGTCCTCCCTTCCCACCCCTGAGCATGAGGCTCAGCCCTCGGGAAACATAAGTATATAAACGTATCATTGGCAAATAATTATAATTTTGTTTGTGGGAGAAAAAGCCCACCATCTGCTCTCACCCCTTGCTCACTGCCCCCTCTGTAGTTCTGGGTCCTCGAGGAGTGGAGGGAGGGGATCCAGACCTTGTCACTAGCTGGTGGTCTGGTCCTGATGCTCACGGGTGGCTTGCTCCGTGTGGACCTTCAAGGATGCCCCACAGGCCGCCTGCTGCTCCGTCCCCTCTTGCCCTCAGCCTGTCCCCGGGGTACGACCCCACTCCCCTTGGTGGGACACGTCTGCCTGGCGGCAGCCTTCTGGACAGCTTCCCACCGAGGAGACTCATGACCAGCCGTGGGGGACATCCGACGTCGCCGCCCTGACAAGTCGTGCCTGCGGGCGGTGCTCCCGCGACCCTGCCCTGCCACCCCAGGAGTGGGCCGCCAGCCTCCCAGTGCACTGGCGCCCAGGAACCACCCCCTGCTCGGCCAGGAGCTGCTCGAGTGTCCACAGCCGGGCAGGCATCAGCCACGGGGGAAACCCGGCCGCCTGCTGCACACAAGCCAGGGTTCAAAGAGATGCCTGGGGTCCCGTCTCCCCCAGCACACCTTGGTTTACGCTGTTGAACCACCGCCCAGCACGCCTGTGGGCGATGGGTGTGCCCAGCTTGACTGTTGTTAAACCCTGCGTGGGCGCGACACGCTCCCTCTTTGGACGAGGGCAGGCCTAGGTGGCAGCGGAAGCGTGGGCACCATCCCGGGCTCCAGGAGGAGAGAGCGCGCAGAAGGGTGGTGGCTGGGACAGCAGTCTCGTCTGAGCCGGCGCTTCCCCACTGGGCGGCCCACCGCAGGCCGAACTCTCTGCCCCGCCCTTGGCGTGAGGCCGAGCAGCGAGGGCAGGGCCCACAGAGGCGGACACAGCTGTACGGCCGCTCACCCGCACCCCCGGCTCATCTGAGAGTCCATCCCTCACAGAGCTGCTGGGACCCGCTTCACCTTCCCAGCCACCGCCACCACCGACCGCCTGCTCCTTGGATCGGCTGCTCGCTGGGGGGATCGGGGGTGTGTGAGTGAGTGTCCCTCCCCTCCCTGGCCACCCCCACCCACAGCCCCACCTGGCACATGGACAGGGTTGATTCTGAGCCCTCCAGGCCCCCACTGCCTCCTCCAGGGACCGTGGCCTGAACCCGGCAGGGAGATGTTTCCTCTCACCCACACAGAGACTGGGGCAGGCACTCGGGCCAGCCCAGGCCTCCCTCAGTGACCCACCTTCTCACCCCAGCCAGACCACATCTGTCGAGATGCTGTTTCATCTTCGTTGTTGAAACCAGCGACTACATCTCCTCATACCCTTTTATCCGTGCCAGAAGGAACAGCAAGCGGGACGAGGGACAGCCTTCACACTCGTGAAAGAGCCAAGGCTCCTGGGTCTCTGCAGACGCCCTTGGCCACAAGAAGTCCCCGAGGACCCCACGACTGAGCCCAGTCCGCCTGCACTTTCCTCCCACCTCCTTGCAAGAAAAGCATCATCTCCAGGGACTTTCTCCGCCACCCTCTTTTTTATTTCTTAAAAAAAGAATCAAACATGATCTTGATTTCCAGACCCATATCTTTTATTTCCTCCAAGCAAAAACCTTCTCGAAGCTATTTCCTTGAGTGTACGAATTGAACAAAGGTTCTTTTAAAATGTTTCCAATGCTCTTGCAGCCTCGTCTTTGCTGTGTGAGGAGAGAACACTGAGGGTGAGACCCTCCCTCTTGAGAGTGCAGGCCCGCAGTGCGGCATTGCCCCCGTCTGCGCGGGGAATCGCGACAGCCTGGGCCTTCGTGTCTGCCCGTGCTCTCTGACAACCACAGCGCTCTCCTCCTGGACTTGCGCGTTTATAAAAGAGACTGGTTTATGCGCATCCCATTGTGAGTTGTGTCTGCTCTAAGCCGGTGTCGGGGGGCCCGCCCCCAGCCCGCTCCGTCAAGAGTGAGAACGAGACCCCATGTGGAGCCGTGGGCAGCCCCTCACCCTCTGGGAACAGAAACCGAGGGAGGGATCAGCACAGAGGAGACGGATCCAAACCAGCCCCAGGGAGAAGCAGTTCCTGGAGCCAACGCGTGAGAAACTCCACCGGAGGTTTACGCAGCCAAGAATCCGCTCACTCTCTCCAAGTTTGGGGAGAGGACTTAAAAGCCAGCCTGTCGAGGCTTGCGAGCTGCCGTCAGAGGCCCTCCTGGAGGAGCCCGTCTCTCGGCCTCCGCCTGAATCTGTTCTGAGTCTTCATGCCTTCTCACAGAGCTCCTGCAGTTTTCCAGGGTTTCGAGTCTGTCCCCTTCCAGCCCTCCACGGGGTTTCCCACAGGACGCCCCCGTCCTGGGGGGCTGAGGGGGCCCCTCCCGGGAGCTCTGACTGGGCTCGGGAGGCGGGCTGGATTGAGTCACCGGCTGCAGGCCTGACTGTCCCAGTCCTCCCCCGCTGCCCGGCGCTGGGCGGCTCAGCGCTCCAGCCTTTTGGTCCCTGCCTGGACCTTCGGGTGACGGACCCTGGACCGTGGCGTGCGCTGGGGTCCCTGTTAGCACAACAAAGGTGCTCCAGTCACTCAAGGGCTTTAGACGCTTTGCTGGGAACTGGGTAAAGACCAGGTGTATTATTTTTTTACCAGTTTCTCATCCCGAGCAGCTCATTTATTTATCACAAACTGTCATTAATGGAGCACCCACTGAATACCAGGTGTTGCTCTAGGCACTGGGAACACACCGGTGAGCAACACCCCGGGAATCCTTGCTCCCGTGGAGGTTTATGTCCTAACAGGAGACACTGAAATTTTATAAAGTGTTTTTTTAGAAAGATCTTGAGATGGTGAAATAGGTTGGAGAGAAGCAATACGACTGCTTTGGGTAAAGGCCTTTTAGTTAAAATACAATTTAAATGGTCCTGACTTTAACATTGTGACAGTGAGTGATGAAATGGGACAACAGTGAGTAAGAGATTATGTCCTGTGATGAGGTGGTGAGGGCAAGGCTAGAACTGCTGAGCAGAAGCCACTGAAGAAATGACTCGACCAGTGATGCCTAGGCATCCGCAGCGGCACACTCAAGCTTATTTTGCTTCCATCTTTTCATTGGCACGCAGTTGATTTGCAGTGTTGCGGTAGTTTCAGCTGGATAGCACAGTGAGGCAGTTATGCACGTATCCAGCTTTCCTTAGAGTCTCTTCCCATATGGGCCATTACAGAGTGTCGAGTGGAGCTCCCTGGGCCGTACCGCAGGCCTTTGCTAGTTAGCCGTTTTACGTATAGCAGTGTGCATGTGCTCATCCTTGTTCTGAAATGCCCTCGTTATTAAAATTCTCGCAGGGAAGGCAATCTTGTCATCAATCTTTCCATCTGTAGACTCTGTCTCCTTGTCTCCTGTTGGGAGGGAGACACTCTTCCCAAAACCAAGTTTTCCCAAATCGCAGAAATAGACTCCTTGGCTAATCTTTTGGTTTGGCTTTGCTTTGCTTTGGTCAGAGGTCTGCACGATTTTTCTGGTGCATTTGAATAACTAGCTCTTGCCCAACTAAGTGTTGTCTATGAGAAGGTGACATTAAATATGAAGATGTAGAGAAGATCAATGCAGAAAGATTTCCCATAAAATACTGATCATTGCCTGGAGTGGTCAGATTAACACCTGACGGCAGAGAATAGACACCGTCAGAATAGAGAAGAGGGATATCATTAACAGAGCAAGAGGCATTCTGCACAACAAAGGAGTCAGTTCTCCAGGAAGACAGGAGCAGTCATACATGTATGTGCGCCGAGAACAGAGCTGCGAAACCTGAGAAGAGGATGGTGGGACTTGAGGGAGAAACAGACTTTCGTAGCTGGAGGGTAAGCAACTGGTGCCTGGGATCACTCATCAGATCTCCTGGTTCTCTCTTGTTGTTTTCATTTGTTTTCTTTTCAGTGTGTTCTAATCACTGCTGTTCAGCAAAGTGACTCAGTAATATACACATATTAAAGTGAAAAGTATTACTTGCTCAGTCATATCCAACCCTTTTGCGACCCCACGGACTGTCGCCCGCCAGGCTCCTCTGTCCACGGAATTCTCCAGGCAGGAGTACTGGAGTACCACGCCCTTCTCCAGGGCATCTTCCCGACCCAGGGATGGAACCTGGGTTTCTTACGTTTCCTGCATTGGCAGGTGGGTTCTGTACCATCTGAGCCACCAAGGAGACCGCTTGTACGTATTCTTTTTTATATTTTTTTCCTTTAGGGTCTATCACAGGATATTGAGCATGGTTCCCTGTGCTGGGCAGTAGGTCCTTGTCTCTCCATTCTGCATATGTAACAGCTTAAGTCTGCTCAGCCCCGCCCCGCTCCGCCCCTAAACCCCTTCCCCTCTGGCAGCCTGCAGTCCGTTCTCGGTGTCCCGTGACGCTGCTTCTGTTTCATGGATACGTCCACTGACGCTGTTCTTTGGATTCCCTGTAGACGTGATGTGCGATAGCACGTGGCGTCTGGCTGTCCTTCTGGCCTCACTTAGTCCGAGGAGCTCTGCTTGCGTCCATGTTCCCCCTTTTCCTGCCTGAGCAGGCTTCCACTGTGCACGTGGGCCGCATCTTCTTTCTGCACTCGCCTGCTGATGGGCATCGGGGCTGCCTCCGTGTCCGGGCTGCTGTGGACTCCGGGCTGGGTGTCTCTGGTTGAGCCACAGCTCTGTCCGGTGTGTGCTGAGACTCCTCACTGTTCTCCACAGTGGCCGCGCCAGTCTACATCCCCACCAACAGCACAGGAGGGGCCTTCACTCCACAGCCCCTCCGGCGTCTCTTCCTTGTGTACCATCTGAGCCACCAAGGAGACCGCTTGTACGTATTCTTTTTTATATTTTTTTCCTTTAGGGTCTATCACAGGATATTGAGCATGGTTCCCTGTGCTGGGCAGTAGGTCCTTGTCTCTCCATTCTGCATATGTAACAGCTTAAGTCTGCTCAGCCCCGCCCCGCTCCGCCCCTAAACCCCTTCCCCTCTGGCAGCCTGCAGTCCGTTCTCGGTGTCCCGTGACGCTGCTTCTGTTTCGTGGATACGTCCACTGACGCTGTTCTTTGGATTCCCTGTAGACGTGATGTGCGATAGCACGTGGCGTCTGGCTGTCCTTCTGGCCTCACTTAGCCCGAGGAGCTCTGCTTGCGTCCATGTTCCCCCTTTTCCTGCCTGAGCAGGCTTCCACTGTGCACGTGGGCCGCATCTTCTTTCTGCACTCACCTGCTGATGGGCATCGGGGCTGCCTCCGTGTCCGGGCTGCTGTGGACTCCGGGCTGGGTGTCTCTGGTTGAGCCACAGCTCTGTCCGGTGTGTGCTGAGACTCCTCACTGTTCTCCACAGTGGCCGCGCCAGTCTACATCCCCACCAACAGCACAGGAGGGGCCTTCACTCCACAGCCCCTCCGGCGTCTCTTCCTTGGCACAACGAGCGTCTTTTCGTGTGCCTTTCGGCCATCGGAGTCTCTTCTTGGGAGAAATGTCTACTTCCTTTGTCAACTGTGTTGCCTGGTTTTTTCTTGCTGAGTGCTGTGAGCTGTTTCTCTGTTTTGGAGATTAAGCCATCATTTGCAGATATTTTCTCTGTAGGTTGTCTTTTCATTTTTTTATGGTTTCCTTTGCTGTGAAAAAGCTTATAGTTGATTAGGTCCCATTTGCTTATATTTGTTTTTATTTCTATTGTTGTGGGAGACTGACCTAAGAAAACCGGTACAATCTGGTTTTCTTTTTAAAATTCTTCTTCTGGTGCTATTATTTCCTTCCTCCTATCTCTTAAATGCTTTAGCGTCCATTCCTCCTGTCTACTATCGCCTTCTAGGTTTCAGTTTTCCTTATTTATACTGAAAGAATCGGGACTGCAACTGTTCCTCTGAGAACAGCTATAGTTGTCTCTGTTTAACTGCGGAGGGCTTCCAGCTTGTTACTTTTTAAACAAGCTTTAATTAGAAGGATACACTTTCCTTTGGTCAGGATGTTTCTTAGAAGACTGCAGGTACTAGTCAAAGGTGATGACAGAGGTTACAGAAGGTGTTAAAGACAGAAACAGCCAGCTCCCCGAATGGCAGGCTCGCTGGGTCACATGTGCAGCCTCGCCTTAAATCCCTGTAAGACGTACTTCAGACTGGACAGAGTGGTGCGGCCTGTGTGTGAAGACACACACCGAGGGATAAGAGGGTGAGCCGGCGCTCCTGATAGCACGTGCAATGCAAACGGTGCCCGGCGCCAGGGCAGCTGAGCAGACGAGTGGGAAAGGGGATGCTCCACACTGGCCCTCACAGAGCTCAAAACTGTATCTACGGGGCAGGCGACAGGCAGCCGGGGAGCGAGGAAAGAGAAAGCTGCCCGCGAGAAAGGCTGGGTTTTCAGTTAACATTGCTGCTGATGATCTGAGTTAGTCGCCAAGTCGTGTCCGACTCTTAGCGACCCCGTGGACTGCGGCCCGCCAGGCTCCTCCGTCCATGGGATTCTCCAGGCAAAGACACTGGAGTGGGCTGCCATTGCCTTCTCCAAATGGCACTGCAGTGCTGGTGAAGTAACTCTGAAAAAAAACACAGACAGATCCTCAACTCACACCAAAGTAACTTACAGACGGATGGAAGGATTTCAGTGTTCCGGGGGGTGGGGGTACTAAAAAAGAAAGAGAAGTAAATAGAAATGATAATTTACCCTATGCCAGCACAGAAAGAGACTTCTAAAAAGGCTGTTGTTTTTATTAAAGTAATGCATATTCTATGCAAAAGCTGTAACAGACGCACAGTTAAAATAGCGATCGCCCAGGGCTCCGTGAGCTGGAGATCCCTGCTCACGTTCAGTGTAACGCTTTCCAGGGAGGGCTCATGAGCGCTGGCGTGACTCTGCTCTCTAGCCCTTTTCTCCCCACGAGCAGCACCAAGGAGTCACCGGCTGCACGTCTGTCCCCTCCCAGCGTGGCCAGGCTGGGCACTGCATGGAGCCCGGCCTGGGTCTCTGCCCTGCCTCACACATGCAGTCTCCCTCATCCCTATCCGCAGGCTCTGGGGATGCTGGGCCCGCGGTGGCTGCTCCCTTGGCAGCCAAGGCTTCCCTCCCCAGCCCCGCATCCTGAGGTGCATTAGGGTTACACTCCTGGAAAACAGAATCGCCCTGGAAAAGGCTGGATCAAAGTCACTGCCGTCCGAGGAGGGGGCTCGGGCAGCCATAAAGTAGGGAAACAGATGAATGAGCGTGCCCACCTTGTGTGCCCTCCTGAACATGAGACCCACAGCCCCACGTTGGCGAGAACCGCGTCCCCAGAGCGGTCAACACGGTCGCAGCCCGAGGGAAACGTGGAGGCGTCTGAGTGTGCTGTCAGAGGCGCGCTGAAGCGTTGGGGAAAGACTAAGCAAAAGCGTGCCCTGACACCCTGACAGGTGGCGTGATTCCGAGTTGTTTATAACCCGTGCGTGCTCACAGGAAGAAACCTGCAAGAAGATGCTCCAGAATACCGGCAGTGGTGAGCACCTTGTGAACGTTTAATTTCGTTTTCCCCGCGTTTCCGCATGTTCAAGGATTTTCTTTTCTTTTTTTCCACCATGAACGTTTGTTAATTTTGTCGTCAGGTGATAAGGAGCACTGAGACACAGAACAAGTTCCAGAGGTGCAGGAAGCCCCAGGGGGGCTGGGCCCGGCTCTGGGCTGGCAGCGGGTTGGCCTCCGACCTCGGGGAGCTTATGCTAGCGAGGCGGGTGCGCGGGAGGACTGGATGGCACAGGAGCGACCACGGCCACCACGATCTTACTGGCGGTCCCACTGCGCGCCGGGAAAGGTGCTTACACTCGGATCTCGGGTGGTCGGCGTCCGTGCCAGGCCTGGACCGCCTGTCCGTGGAGGGGAGCCGGGCACACCTCCTCACTTGGGGGCGTCTCTGTGTCCGTGGGGCCCCGTCCAGCCCATTGCTGCGTCCATTCCCAGTGCGGGGGCTGGGTGTCTCCCATGCAGCCCCAGAGGGGCACGTGCGGACCGCCACCCCGCACGGCTGGCGGGCCAGGGAGCGGCATCCCTGCCGCGGCGGGCCCCGTCTCTCCCCGGAGGCAGGCATCGCTTCCGCCGCGTCTAAGAGTGGGGGTCTCGGTGGTAGCCGAGGTTGCCGAGGGCTCCCGCTCCCGGTGGGAGGCGGCTGCTGCTGCTGCTCACTGGGCGAAGCTCGGGGCCAAGTGCAGATGGTGTTTGACCGTCCTGTGCCCCGATGAGGTGGCCCCTCGTTATCCGTATCTCACAGCCGAACAGACAACGGCAGGTGTCCAGTCGCCCGACCAAGGCCACTTAGGCCAAGTGCTGTGAGGGTCTGTCTAAGTTTAGATCCCACCCTGGAGATGGTCCCGGCTCCTCTCCTGCCCGCGGGGGCCCGCAGTGTGGTTGGACAGACTCCCCTCGCTGCCTCGCTGCCCGGCCTGGGCAGCCTCTGGCACCACGGGAGGCCGCGTGAGATGCTGGCTGGACTGGTTCTCAACAGGTTGCCTTCCCCCGCCCCCACCAAGAGTGACTCGCCTCTTGAATTTCAGACATTTTGCTTCCCCAGGAGGCCTACAGTCCTGTCGGCCTTGGGTTTGGAATAACGAGGCCTCTACCTAGCCAACAAGAGTTTATTCGGGAATCACAGATGAACTGCAATTCCAGAGAAGCAAACTGTGGCAAACGGCAGGTGAGTTTAAGGAGACTTGGGGAAGGTGAGCGTGAGGCAGGCTGCGCGGGCTCCCTGGCCCCAGCGCACGGGCTCCCTGGCCGCAGCGCGTGGAGCACCCGGGCGGGCTGGCGCTGAGGCAGTCTCTGTTTGCCTGCCTTGGTGCCAGCTGTTGCCAGCAGAAGGACAGGTCCTTTCAGGCCTCCTGCTGAGCCTCTGAGCTGCGGTGAGGGTGCAGCGTGGGAGGCCCCCCTCCATGGCGCCCCCACCCGTTTGACTTCAGTAGAAAGTGAGAGTGTTCATTGCTCAGTTGTGTCCGCTTCCTTGTGACCCAATAGACGGCAGCCCACCAGGCTCCTCTGTCCATGGGATTCTCCGGGCAAG
Source organism: Oreotragus oreotragus (assembly GCA_006410675.1). Taxonomy (NCBI): domain Eukaryota; kingdom Metazoa; phylum Chordata; class Mammalia; order Artiodactyla; family Bovidae; genus Oreotragus; species Oreotragus oreotragus. The sequence continues at coordinate 158,026 of SJYX01010830.1, read as the reverse complement.
AACACTGGAGTGGGTTGCCCTTCTCCAGGGGATCTTACCGACCCAGGGATGGAACCTGCGTCTCCTGCATTGCAGATGGACTCTTTACCTCCGAGCCACCTGGGAAGCCCTTGACGTAGGTTACCTTGATTCATTTTCACGTTTCGCCCTTTCGATCAAGATCCTTCTCTGAAAGCATCACCAACTAATCGAGAGTCGGGTCATCCAAGTTTAGTGGGATTAGGTTTTGTCCCTCTGGGTCAACAAGGACCTTTCCTAGATGTCACATCCCACGTTAGGGGGAAAGTGGGATGCAAATCTTGTGAGGCCACATTTGAGTAGCACGAAAGGCGGAAGGGGGAACCTCAGGCATTTTCACTCTTAGGATCCTATCTCGTGAAGGTTATCAACCCAGCAATCATCTCAAAGTGTTGAGCCAACATCTTTCTAGTCAAGACATCATTTCTGACGGGCTTGACAGGCAACCAGTACCAAGTTTTTACGTAATTACGCAAAGCAGAATTAAAAGTAAATGACAAGTTCGGTGCGTATGGCGGTCCTAAGCCATGACCCTAGACTGGAGGGAGGGCTGCTGACTGAACAAATGGTCAGTGTGCTCGCCCTGCAATCGAGTGAGGCTAGTGCGCGCTTCTGCGGGCACGTCTTCGGGGCCTCGGTCGGCCTCTGCCTCCTGGCTCGGGTGTGCGGGTTCCTGGAGCTGCTTAGGAAATGTGTCAGTGATCCTAGTGGGGCTGATGCCCCACGTGGCTGTGGCATCAGCCAGCTCTCCTGGTACTTGGGGAGATTTCTGATCAAACACATCAGCACTGACTCTGACTCAAGGTGGAAAGGCAAAACTGGAGTCGTGTGTTTAAGACACTTGTGAGGGTCTAGTGAGGAAGACCAACGGGAAGCGTCGGGTTTATTGTGGACACTGACAGGGACAGTTGAATATCCCAGTAGACGCCGGCCTCCCCTTTGCCCGCTGTTCAAACACTCATGGGCCCACTGGGGGCTCCAGTCTCCACAAACATAAATCTGGGGGTGCGTGGGAGACTCTCGCTGTGGTTTGGTCCTTCACAGTGCCGTTTACTGGGATTTCTGGATTTGCCCTTTGGAGCCAAGGGTCAGTGGCATTTGGGGGATATTTAGTCCCTCCTGTTCTGTGGACTTGGCCCCAAAGGCTGCACCAGGGGGCTCTTTGTCACAGCAAGCATACTTGAGGTATCACTAGATGGTCCCCATTACCTCAGGCAGATCAGGGTTCTGGTGACAAACCCAGGCCTCAGAAAGCTCTCCCCCTTTGGCAGCAGGCTGGGAAATACAATATGAGCATTCATTGTCTTTCTAAGAAAAAGGGGAGGAAAGCAGCTGAGGGTTAACGCTGGGGAGACACCCAGTCCCGGCCCTGCGGTCCTGTGAAAGCCGCCTCCTTCGGCCTTTACCGCTTCGGTTCCTGGGAAGCTTACTCTTGGGTCTGAGGAGAAGCTCCACCTGCTGTGCAGGCCCCGTCAGGTCTGTGCTTTCTTAGATGTGAGCACGGATCCAGGAGCACACCGCTTGGAGGTCAGCAGCACCTTTCCGCCGGATGGAAGAGTCTCTGGAGGCAGGAGGAGATTCCCAGAGTCAAAACCTCTGGGTTGAGAGAATAGCACCGAAACACGTATAGTATCGTATGTGAAACAGATCGCCAGTCCAGGTGCGAGGCGTGAGACGGGGTGCTCAGAGCTGGTGCACCGGGACGACCCCGAGGAGTGGGGTGGGGAGGGAGGTGGGAGGGGGCCTCCGGATGGGGAACTCGTGGACACCCGTGGTCGAATCATGTCAATGTGTGGCTGAAGCCACCACAGTATTGTAATTAGCGTCCAATTAAAACAGATAAAAAACCTCCGGGTTATGAGGTGTGATGCTGAAGGTCTTCACTTCCCAGGAGTGCGCTGGGGAAAGTGTTGCGCTGACACGTGGGTGCCCACAGCAGATGAGTGAGGAGCTTGTGGTACTGAGGTGTACCTCCTGTCGTCAGCTGTGACCAGAGAGGCGGGGCCAGAGAGCTGGTGGTCCCCAAGGGTGCGGAGCAGCCATGGAGCTCTCACCTGGGGCTTCTGAAAGGTCTCTGCAAACTGTGCCCGTTGCGTTTTGTTGACGCTGCTGGGGCAGGCGGCTCACCCTGAACCCTGGCGGTGATGAGGGATGGCTGTGGGGCGCACGGAATGGCTCAGGCATGTAGCGCCCGACCGGTAGTGGGTCCCCGATGGCTGTGAGGTTCGGGCGGGGTGCTTGCTGGGGAGGACGGCCTTCCCTGGAGGACCCTAGCTGCAGAGGGTACGGGGCCTGTCTGCACGGAAAGCTTCAGTGCAGTACGCTCATGAGATGGGGCGGCTCTGTGAAACCCACTTGCCGAGCTCAAGTGGTCCGTCCGGCGAGGAGCACCTGGGCGGGAGCGGTTTGGACAGCCCCCAGATGGACCGCATTTTGGGACCGCATTTTGGGACCGTGACCCCAGCCCCAGGTCCAGCCTCTGCCCATATAAGGCCGTATGAGAATTCATAACTGGGCAAAGCAGCATGGAAGCCTGGACGCTTGTGTCAACAGTCAGGACCTACAGATCGTGCCAGCCTGCCCCTCACCCTGTCCCCACCCGCCGGAGCAGGAGGGCACAGCGCGTCCACTCCTGCTGGAGGGGCACGAGTGTGCGGATGCAGCGTCTTTCCTCGTGACTTGCTGAGGTCTACTGGAGACTCCGGTCTGGAATTGTTGGAGCTCTCCAAGGCAGGTGCTGCCCTATGGTGGTGGCTGAGCTCTGATTTCGGCTCTGGTGCCTATAAAGAGGAAGAGAACTCCCCCCTCCCCCGCCCCCAGTCTGCAGGCTTGTTTCTGAGCCAGTTCAGCGGGGGGTTTGGAGCCCGTCCCCCACAGGGAAGTGAGCACTTTGGAAGGAGGAGTGGAGTGACTAAAGACCCCGAGGGCAACTTGCTTCCTAGAAGCCAATGTCCTGGCCTCTCACAACATGACTGGGAGAGCTTTGCTCAGGGGACCCCAACTGTTGAAGTTGGATATAAAGGATTTTAATGGACTTTTCTTAGGAGAATCATCAGGGTGCAGGCTACTTGCTCGGCCGATGACTAGGTCTGGAGTGGACACAGTTTCCCCGTCTATTCTGGTCCCCTTGACTGAGAGAGAAAGTCCTGGCTCAGCCCTTTAGTGGACACAGAGTTGAGGTCTGCCCACCTACCCGAGTGGACCCAACATCCCTGGGAGAAAACGCTTCTGAAAACCACCTGGAGTCCGCTGCAATGGTCGTGCACAGGCCCTCGGATTCCTGAGCCCCCGTCTCACGTCGGAGGGTCACCATGTGAGGTCATCTGGGGTTGCGGGCCTGGTCCCATAACAACGCAGGGCTGGGCCCCATCGGCAGCTGCTCTGTTCAGCTGGTGTCAGTTGTGGCCCTTGTGACTGAGCCTGTGAACTTGCCCGTGTCGTTCTGAGCACCCAGCTGGTCGGCCTGGATGGCTATGTTAAGTCTGAGTACCCGCTGGTCAGCCTGGAAAACCGTGTTAAGTCTGAGCACCCTCTGGTCAGCCTGGATCATTGTGTTAAGTCTGAGCACCTACTGGTCAGCCTGGAAAACCGTGTTAAGTCTGAGCACCCACTGGTCAGCCTGGACAACCGTGTTAAGTCTGAGCACCCTCTGGTCAGCCTGGATCATTGTGTTAAGTCTGAGCACCCTCTGGTCAGCCTGGAAAACCGTGTTAAGTCTGCGCACCCACTGGTCAGCCTGGACAACCGTGTTAAGCCTGAGCACCCTCTGGTCAGCCTGGATGATGGTGTCAAGTCTGAGCCCCTGCTGGTCGGCCTGGATGATGGTGTCAAGCTCTCCGGCAGGTCTGGGAGGACCTTCAGGGACTCGAGGAGAATCTTTGACTGTGGCCCTCATCCCAGGGACGCGGGACCTGAGGGGCTTCGTGCTGTCCCCTCAGAGGGTCTGATGCAAAGGGGCAGGTTCTGACGGCTCTGGGGGAGCAGTGAGTTCTGATGGCTCTGGGAGAAAGGTTCAGGGAACAGGACGTTTGGGAGAGGCTGGAGCGGGACGGGGTGGAGCGCCTCAGCGCTTTCCTATTCTGTTCCGTTCACTGATTGGCCTCTGTCAGCACAGAAGTGGCCTTTTGTAAAGACGCAGTTTTGGAGTCCCGAATATACCCGGAAGCCTCAAGATGCCAGTTGAGATGGCATCGTATTCAGTGTGTTTTAGAGCTGAGGTCTTCAAGGTGAGCTCCAAGATAAACACACCGGGGGAATTCGGGGTCCCCGCAGAGGCCCTGCAGGCGGGGCGGGCAGGGCTGCAGCCCGTCACTGTGTCAGAAGGATGTGTCCTTTCTTCTCCCTGCTGGTCTGTGGGCCGTGGTGTCGGGGGGCGGGGTGTGTGAGAGACCCTCCCTTCAGTGCACCCCCAGCTCCAGTGTGGCTGAGGGCACCCTGCTTCATTTTCACAGCCCAAACTTACCTGTTCCTTCAGTTTTTACATTTTAAAATGCACTCATTCATTCACCCACTGGCTCACCAGGTTGTCAGACAACCCGTGAGTCCTGTTTCGTGCTGGGCCTCGTGGAGGCTCGCAGTTTGGACTGCTACCCACATTAATCAGCATGAGTTAGCAATGGGACTTCGAGTTCAAGTCAAAAGGCGGAGCCCGCATACACCCCAGATGTTTTCAGAGCCTAGCTCAGCTCTCAAGTGAAACCTGAAACTTTCAGGTGGTTAATGCAGAGACAACACAGTACGTGAGTGAAATTGAAACTGTGCTGTTCCTGTGGGCCAGAGCTCCAGGGACAGGGTGCTCAGGCCTGAGACGGCAAGAGGCCCCTGGCTCCATGTGGGTCTAGATCAGTTGTGTGATTCCTGAGCCCAGGCCAGGCACCCCAGTCCCCCGTGAACAAATATTATGAGTTGAGTTTAAAGGTCAGAATGTTCGAGTCATTTAGCTGAATTGCAAATACATTTTACAGGGAAATGTGCGTTTTGCCGTGTTCCTAACAGTAAGGAAGTCAGCTTGCTCTTATACGTGCATCCGAGTTGGCTGTGGTTTTCTGGATTAGTGAGGGGGTTAATTTCATCAAGGTAAATGGGTAACTGTGCATGAACGCTTTCCTTATACAAACATTTTAACAAATGTAGCTTTTTTCCCTAATAAACATTTTTAATCTCAGTGTTACAAGTCAACACTTTCTGAAACTACTATGACAATGTATCAATATTACAGGAAAATGGATCTTCTTAGCAAACAGACGTAGGCAGAAGCCCAGCTTTCTGAAGGCAGGACATAAGTGTAGGCTGAACTTGAATTTTGTGGTAATTGGGATGCAGATACTCCCGGGGCTCTCCTAATCCTCCTAACAAGACGTACCGGCCAGCTTACTGCGTGTCTTGTCAGAGCATCTGTGTCAACAGATTCTCATTTTTTCTCAAGGTTCTTCATTAACTGCAAGCAAAGCCCACAGCTTCTGCTTCAGTTTCATTCCAGCCAAGGCTGAGTTAGAGAACATGGGTTTAGACACGTCCTCTCACCCAAGTGGGGCCCGGACGTTGACGCCCACTGGCCGCACCAGCCTCTGCTGGGGGTGGAGCTGTCCGTGGTGCTGGCCACAGCTGGTCTGGGGGCCCAAGGACCTCCCTCAGCCTTGATCTTACCTTGGGCCCCTCCAGGCCTCAGATAACCCCGGCCCTGGCCTGACCTCCTCTCGGGAGTCTGCTGGGGTCTTTGTGCCACCAGGGGCCCCTTCCCTCGGTCCCTCCAGCCCTACCCACCCCTCAGCCCCTCCCGAAGTTCACAGAGGCGTCAGGGCTCCCCATAGCGGGTCCCCTGCAAGGCCATGGCCTTCCTTTTCCAGGCCCCACAGGAAGGTGTGACCATCTTCATAACCTGGACCAGGGCCGAGCCCGAGTCCTCTTTGCCCTGTGTGGTTTCTGAGTCCAGGGGTTAAGTCTCACTGAGGTCTTCGAAGGCAGGACTCTCACCCCCCACCTCCTTGTGTGCTCCTGCTGTGCTGGGCACTGAGCTGGGCACACAGGGGCTGTAGCGGCCCCAACCATCGCGTGGCTAACGACTGGAGCTGAGGGCCGATTCTGACCAGGCATGCGGGGCTGAGCGGGTGCCCGCCCCCTCCGCCTCCCTCCACTTTGCCGGAGGCTCCGTCTGTGGGGCACAGATCCTGTGCTGCCCAGGCGCGTAAATTAGGGAATAATAGAACTGCGGAAGCATAAGCCTCAATGATGGGGAATGCGTCTGTCTGTTGAGAAGCAATTTCAGTGAAAATTAACTCCATTTCAACGGAAAGAGTGAGGCTTGGCATAAGCTGGCCAATCCCACAGGACAATAAAATTACTTTGTCAAAGCTCTGCTCGCTCGAATTAACCAAGCGAGCACCCCAGGATCCTGGCTAGATACAGCGAGTAACTAGGTTTTAATGAACAAAAATAGCTTCTTGGATAAACAAGGAAAATAAACCGCAGCCTACCTCTGGGGCAAGCGCACTCGGGGCGGGTCTCAAGGACAGCCCTCCGCCAAGGCTGCAAAGGGTGTCGGCTCTGGCGCTGTCGGTGACAAGCCCCTGGACTTGTTCCGGCCGGTGGTGAGCGGGCCTCGCTGGCCTTGCCTGTCTTCTCGGCCACGGCATCTTGGACAGGGACCCTCCTCTGGTTTGTCCTCCTGCCTATGGCCTGGCCGCCTGGGGAGCAAGCAACAATGGCCGCTTCCCTTCCTCGGGACCATCTCCCTGACCAGCCGTGTTCAGGACAAGGCCGCTTCTCTTCTGCAGTGGCCTTGCTCGTCCAAGGCTGGTCGCCTGTGTTCTGGATGTCTGTTGCACTGACCATGCCGCCCACACCGAGGACCCTGGCCAACTCTGGTCAGGCCCCCGACGTCTCGGTACCCAGGTGGTTGTGCCCAGACGCGTCTTGGAAAGGCATCTACCGACTGGAGCAAAAGGTGCTTTCGTCCCCTCTCCCAGTGAGATATTCCCTGCTTATTTGTCTGTATTAGTTAGGACTTCAGTGGAGAGTTAGAACCAGTAGTAGATAGACGCAGACACAGATGAGGAGGGCTTGGCAGCCCACTCCAGTGTTCTTGCCCGGAGAATCCCGTGGGCAGAGGAGCCTGGCGGGCCACTTCCACGAGGCCACAGAGCCAGACGTGAATGAAGCGATTTAGCGTGCAGAGCTCCAGACAGAGAGAAAAGCCTTGCTGCAGGAGGTTGTGGGGCGGCCGGGAAATCCGAGGCCTGCAAGGCTGGCCACTGCGGGGCAGTCAGAAGCCATCTCACTCCTCAGGGAAGGCTCGGGCCCATGTGAGGGGCTTCCCCTGAATAGACGCCCACGGGGCCGGGCCGGGCAGTCTGGGTCAGTGGACGGATGATGTTAACCACCTCCGCCTCCCGGCAGCACTGGCTCATCCAAACACCTGGACGGCTGCTGACCTGGGGCCAGAGGAGGGTCCCCCCTCGCTGTGTGCCTGGATCCAGTTGGACACTTTTCTCGAGTTTTGTCTGCACTGGCAGGAGGCAGGGCCTGAGAGCACAGTCAGCCCACCTCTTGCCCCCCAAACCTGCAGCTTGAGGGGCTCGGTGTGGCTGTCAGCCCTTGCCTTGGTCTCCACGCCCAGTGGACAGATCTTTGCATCCAGGCGCTCTGTGGAGCTGCTGATGGGACAGCCTCTCAGCTCCTGAGCCCACAGCTCAGGAGGCCTGATGCCTGATGCGGGGTCTGGCTGCTTGAGCCAGGTGAGAAACGGTGAGGGCAAGGGCCAGGTTGGCAGAGAGGCTGCGGGGCTGGACCAGGCGGCTCCCCCGTGCCCCGAGACCCAGCTGTGCCCAGGGATGGGGCCCAGACTCCCAGTCCCAGCCCCAGAGGAAGGCTGAACCAGCATCCTGCCCTCCATGGAGGGGTCTGTCCCAAGTGCCCAGCGCGCAAACAACACATCTCAGTAACAGGAAGAGATGAGCAGCACCTGGGAGACGGCCGAGATGTGAGCTCCCAGAGAGGAAACAGAGGGAAGACGCTGACCCTGACACAGGTCGCCAGGAGGGTGCACTCGGACCAACGCAACCCTGTCTCGCTGACCCACAGCTCGTGAAATTGGCGGATAAAACTGGGTGCTGCTGAAGCTGAGGGTGATGGGCCGCCCCATCCCCCGAGGACCGCATGCGCCTTGGGACGCGGCGTCTGCACGTCCGGGGCGGCGGGGCATAAGTGGGCCAGTCCTTGGGTGCGGGGAGCAGCCGCAAGCCCTGAGGACCACCAAGGTGGTCGGTGAGTGGGTCTGGGAGGCCAGCCCAGCGAGCGGGCACCTGTGCTGCCTCTGCCTTTCTGGGGACGAGCTCCTGCAGCCACTCGGAGTGAAGCCTAATGCCCCACCCCCACCCCCTGTGGGGCCAATCTTAAAGGGGCTGCAGGGGCCCTCTGGTCCGGCCAGGAAGGACAGCTGGGTCTGAAAGCCCTGCCTGCCCCTTCTCGGCCCCATGCATCAGGAGTTGGGCCACACCCACACGTGAGGGCCATGGGGTCTTGCAGCCTCCGCCTGGGCACCCATCCTGGGTGTGGGAGGCCTGAGACAGCACTTGGGTCTGCGTCTTAGCTGTGTGACCTGCAGCAACTGCCTCCCCGTCTCTGGACCTGTGGGAAGTGCCCGGGGAACATCTGCTTCCTCTATAAATACAGCTACAAGGTTTCCGTTTGCTGCTAGACTTTTTAAAATAAGCTTCCATGACTTCCAGGAATCCCTGGTGTAACCCCCTAGTTCCTTTTTATAGATTCTGGCCCCTGCTTACTGTTCAAAACCTGACGTGCAGAAAGGAAGGGCAAGCAGAGACATAGCCCAGGATCAGGGCGGGCTGGAGGGGGCCGGCTTTGAGAGGCAGCCCGCGGGCAGCCAGCTGCATTCTCTGCCCCGGGCACACGTGGTCCTCCTCCGCCCCAGAGCCACGTGCCGGATGCAAGCGGGTTCAGGGAGGCAGACCGGGATTAGGCCATCGGGGGCAGGGTGTCCAGCAGCTCCCGAGGGCGTGTCACTGGCCTCAGCTAAGCGCTGCAGGCCAAGTGGGTTCTGTCTCTGCTGCCTGTCCCCCTCCCTCTTTCCTGGGCCCCACCCCCAGTCCTGTCTCTTATACACATCTTACATATGTGCTAACTCATGCCTATATGCATTAAAAATGTGCAGCACTCCAGTATGCTTGCCAGTAATTTTGCCTGGAAAATTCCTTGGACAGAGGAGCCTGGCGGGCTACTGTCCATGGGGTTATAAAGAGTTGGACATGACTGAGTGACTAACACTTTCGCTTCACTTTCTTACACATCAATAAAGCTGTTAATCACTAACCTAATAAAAAATTTAAAAGTAAATTTAATGGCATCTAACAGCAACAACAAAACAACAGGAAGCAAGTTCGAGTGGCCATGAAATGTATGAAAGCATATTCAAGTTGAGTGGTGGGTAGTCACATGCTTTAAAAATTGCAGTGTAACTTTTTGCCCATTTGGCCCCAATTTTAAAGCTCAACAATTTCTATCATTGGAAATGTGTGCTTCAGGGCCTTGATGGTATAAAATTTGGATCCGTGCCTGTGAAAATTCTAGCAATATCTACTTAAGACTGCACGTACATTGGCCCAGCAGTGCATGTCGAGGACTTCCTTCCCTGTGGTCAGATTGCTCAGATGTGAGGACTTGGGATTTGGACTCTCATCCTGCTCTGATTCCAGGGACAAATCCGGCCTATCAGAGGTGGGGGCGCCCCCACTGCCAGTAGCAGGAGGTCTCTATCACTGGTCTTGTTGAGAATTGCTGACAATTCGTGGTAATAAAAGTTGTCCAACTTTCAGTCAGTTTATCTGGTTCTTAAGCTTCCCTAGTGGCTCAGACAGAAGAAGAAGCTGCCTGTGATGTGGTAACTGGGGCTGGATCCCTGGGTTAGGAAGCTCCCTTGGAGAAGGGAATGGCAACCCACTCCGGTCTTCTTGCCTGGGATCCCATGGTCTTCCCACGGACAGAGGAGCCTGGTGGGCTTCAGTCCACAGGGTTCCAAAGAGCTGGACACGACTGAAGCAACTAACACACTTAAGCCCCCTGCAGTGAATTCCCCACCAACCCACAGGTGTTAACCAGTTGACAGGTGTTAATGAGGAGTAAATACCCATGGATACCAGTGTGGAAGAAACAGGTACCTGCCCCAAAGCACCCGGTGTGCCCCCTGCACACAAGCCCACAAATGTGTTTGTAAGAAATGCAGTTGAAAACATGCTAATCTGAAGAAACTAGGAGAGGAAAGCATAGTAGATCATCACGGCTGTAAACCAGGATCCAGGGAAGCAGCCAGTGTCGGGAGGACACGCTCTATTCCTCAGCCCCTCTGGTGAAAGCCAGTGCCAGGAAATGACAGGGCAGTTTGTGCAGCTCAGTGATAAAACAGAGTCCAGCAGTCAGAGCCTGGGGAGTGGCGAGGGAAAAGAAAACAATGGATGATGTGCGGAGGAGTATCAGGTGTAAGTTTTTGGATATTTGCTTAGAAGTTTCTGTACTGTCTTTTCAGTCTACTAAAAACAAGTGTGTGTGTGTGTGTGTGTGTGTGTAGGTGCTGAAAGCAGGTCCTTTTTCTCCAGGATGTGTGCTGTTAGCAGTCCCCTAACCCTCAAAGAGCCTTACTCATCACAGAGGCTGTACTAGTTTCATTTTCCACAGTGTGTATTTGAATTTGTAAAGAGATTTCATTTACAGTTTTCCTGTTATCACCAAGATAGTAAATATACAGTTGTCTTCTCTGTACTGTAAGCTAAAGAAATTAGCTGCTAAAATTCCCTAAATTTAATTAAGCAGAAGTGTTAGCAGTTTCTAACACCCTCCATGGGGGAATACTGCCGCTCAGAGCAAGCGTGATGGGCTTAGATGCTAAACTGATAACAGTGTCTGCAACCTCATGATTTGCTCTTTTTTCACCATTATGGGGGAAAGGGAAAGGTTTGAGTTGAAACGAAAAAGAAGTAAAAGCAAGTGTGAAAGCCTTCAATCACCCATCTATCGTTTCTTTCATCTGATTCCCACTTCGTGGAAATAAGCGATCATAATTGACATTTTTCTGTGTTGAGTCTTATTAGCTAGAAACACCAGTGTCCACGTGGATTTATAACAGTATTATTACCATCATTCCAGGGCTTCCCTGGTGGCTCAGATGGCAGAGTCCACCTGCAGTGAGGGAGACCTGGGTTCGATTCCTGGATCAAGAAGATCCCCTGGAGATGGGAATGGCAACCTATTCCAATACTCTTGCCTGGAGAATCCCATGGACAGTGCAGCCTGGTGGACTATAGTCCACGGGGTCATAAAGGGTCAGACATGACTGAGCCACCAGCACACATGCACCATCATTCCGAAGTGTGAGCTTCATTGATAAGGGCATGTGTCTGGAATCCTAACAAGTAAGATGCCTTTTGGATCAATGGGTTAAAATTATTCCAGTATTTACTTTTACTTAGTAAAATACGGTGCATTATTTGGATGACAACTTTAAAATATATTTAGGAAGTGTGTGTGCACACCGTGCTTATGTCTGAAATTCCATAGCTCTTAAATATTTTCATCATTCATTCCTTACTGTTCAGTTTACTTTTACGTGTATTTATTTTAGCTGCCAAAATAGATTCTACACCTATGGAAGGTGGTGTCTCCTTTTACAGTCTCTTCATCTTGCTAACAACACCTGTGCAGAAATCAGTAGGGGCTTACATGCTCTAGCGAGGTTTTGTGAAGAAGTCTGTGCCTGGAAGATTGCTGCTGCTGCTAAGTCACCTCAGTTGTGTCCGACTCTGTGCGACTCCATAGACGGCAGCCCACCAGGCTCCCCCGTCCCTGGGATTCTCCAGGCAAGAAGTTGCAATGAACAAGCACATGTCATTTGTAGTAATCATGGCACTGAAGAAGTAAATGGGAAGTCTTGTTTAAATCAGGAAATAATTTGGATAAGTAAAGGGGAATCATGGTCTGAGGTTCTTGAATAACAGAAGAAGGCAGTTGATTTTATCCTCAAATTCTTGATTGGCAATTGAACTTTCATAATCAATGTCTTGGGAAGATTCCTCCAAATATACATTATAACACTGAGCAGAAAAACTTATGGAAAAGGCAAATGAGAGGAAATAAATGAGATTATCAGTTATACGAGGTAATAAAACTCTATAACATGTAAGACTGGACTTTTCCCCTATTATTTGACAAACTGAAAAATGAAGGAGAGTGGTTAAATGACTTGAGCCAAACAATCATTCCATAAATTGTAAAATGCTCTCTGTAACTAACTTCACACAACACACAATCAGTTAGATGTGCCAAATTTATAAGCTGTTGAACAATCTGTTTGAAACGTGCTTATTATAAATGTGAAGTAGCTGGTGTTTAGCGTTTGGTGTTTCATACATTAGCAGTTCTCATTTGTGTGTTCAGCTCCTCAGGGCACTTAGATACTCCCAGACAAAAAAATGCGTGTGTGTGCTTTAAAAGAAAAAATAGCTTGCATCCAGTTTTTAAATGTCAACACAACCCATTAAAGATAATGCTATTCTAAGTTGATTTTCTCTTCTTGCCTTTCCCGTACTTTCCCATCTCTAATTATGCATCTGTTTTGGTTTCTCTAAAGAAGCATTTTGCTCTGAGCTAATTTTATTAGTCAGAGGCATCTACTTTTTACATTTACTTACCTCATGGCTCCCTGGGAACTCCTATCCTTGTCAGCATCTTGGAATAAACACCAGTTGTGGACCAGACTTGCTTCCGTCTCTCCCCTCCTTCCTCCTTCCCTTCCTTCCTTCCCTCCCTCTCTTTCTTCCTTCTTCCCTTAATTCCACCCTCTTTCCTCCCACATTCTCCTATTCTCCTCTCACTCTCACTCTTGATTTTTTCTCTTTCTTTTTCTGTGCTACCAACAATATCACTATAGAAACAAAAAAGAGACAGCTGTGCTCTGGATCACTCCATCCTGAAAGATCAACCACCTGCCTCATCACCATGCCAGGCAGAGCAGAGAAGCCTCCTTACAGAACCCAGAACAGAGAAGCCTTGTTACAGAACTGGAACAGAGTCCATCTGTGATTCTAGGAGGTTCTGAGACACAGTTTATAGAACTTTTCAAGCTAAGGCATCTTCCAAGATTAAACAACAAAGCTGAAAGTAGAGAGAGAAGTATTAATATTCTAATTCATGGATGAAAAGGGTGATCACGAAGAAATAGAAAATCTGAACAAATCTGTATTGAGTAAGGAGATTGAATCAGAAATCAAAAATATCCCAAGAAAGAGATGCTCAAGACCAGACAGCTGATGAATTCCAATAATCGTTTAAAGAATTCGTACCAAAAATATGAAAAAAAGAGAGTAGGTCCACAACTTAGTTTACAATATTAATAGTTAATCACACCAAAGATTTGAATACAATCTAAAAGACTAGTAATAGGAATTTGGTTAATTAAAGTATACTCCTTTCATAATAAAAAATAAAAGAATGTATTTATCAAATGAGAAAGATGCTGAGGAAGAAGTATTGTTAGTACTTAAAAAGAGATGTGAAGATGATAAACACATGTGTGTAAACACATGTATTTATTGACTGGGCATAAGTATGTGGGTATGGGACAAGTTCATGAGTGTTTCTCATTAGCTACTTTTATATAATCATTTTAATATTCATCTTTGTGTTTTCTTCTGTGCTCTTAGTAAATTTAAATGGTAATCTAATTGTAATTTATAGTATTAATAGCTATAAATATGAGCTACTACAGGCCCACACTCCCTTATCTCTAATTTCCAAGCCCAACTGTCTTTGACAACTGGAAGTTTTTTTGTAATTCACTGGGGACATTAATGGGCTGAATTAAATGAGGCTATTTATGAAAGTATCTCTGCACCCACTGAGTGCCAATATCTGCGTGTCTCCCTGTGGAGATACGAATGTGCTTGATTCTGCACTGCACACGCAGACCTTCCTGAGGCCTTGCATGTTATCAGTCTCAGGCAGTGGATCATCATTCTAACCCCCCCAGTTCCAAGCTTTGGAAGTCAATCTGACTCACAGGGTTTCATAGAAGGAATTCTGGATACACGCCAGCTTCCCACCAGTACAAGTGCTCCTGTGTAGTAACTGAAGAAAGAGAACAAGTTAGTATTCCCAAATTATTTTTAAAAGAAAGAAAAATATTTATCACAACTGAAAGGAGAAATGAAATATTCACCATTTTATTTGAATGGCTCAACACTCCTCTCTTAGGAATCAGAGTAATTGTAGATGAAAAATCATCCAGGACTTAGCATACCTGAGCAACAGTATCTACATACTTGACCTAATTGACATTTGTAAAACAGCCAGCCCCTAAATAGCAGAACTCTCAGGGATTATTCACCTGCTCCCGAGGGCTCGTCACTGGCCTCAGCTAAGCGCTGCAGGCCAAGTGGGTTCTGTCTCTGCTGCCTGTCCCCCTCCCTCTTTCCTGGGCCCCACCCCCAGTCCCACTCAAGAAAGCGTGTGCGTCCACGCAGGGGCTGCCTGGGGCTCCTGGAGAAACCCGGCCCACGAGGAGTGACCGAAGGTCCCTCGTGGCGGATGGCAGGGGCCTCGCTCACGGACGACCGACCGTGCGTCCTGAATCTTCAGGCACAGGGGATGGGGCAGAGAGCAGACGCTCCCTGAGTCCCTGGCGGTGACCCGTCAAGGCATGTGGAGCATCGGGGAGGTGGTGGGGAGTGAGGGGGCCGCTCAGAGCAGAGTCTTGCAGGCCTGCTGCAGGCTCACCAGTGATCCTAATTAGGCCCCTGAAGTGGGTCCAACCCTGGGCTGGAGAGACAGGCACGGACCCTCCTCTCCAGCCCAGCCGGGAGCAGAGCCCCCGTCTTTGAGGGCAGAAATGCCTGGGCAGGGTGTAGGCACTGCGCCAGGGGCTGGAGAGAAAGGGACGTCCACACAGCGTCATCCAGGGTGGAGGGCAGGGGGTGAGGGTCGTGCTGCCGGGGGAGGTCGGGGGGACAGGGAGCCCCCAGTGGGGCGAGGGGACAGGGAGCCCGGGTCAGGCAGGGGGCCCTGGACCCAAACTCGCTGAGCTGGAGGTGAAGAGGGTCTGCAATTCCCAGCTCAGAGCTCAGGCCCGGGACTTGGGGCTGGCGGGCGTCTTGTTACGTTCCTTTAGTTCAAGTCTGAGAAGAGTGCAGTGGGATCAAGTGATGATTACTGACAAGCAGGCAGATTACTGGGTCATGCCCCCCAGTGTGTCCAGTCTCGTTCTGAACGGTGACAGCCTTTCCGACCCTGACCAGAGAGCAGCCACCCCTCCGTCAGGCACCCGCGTGCGCGGCCTCTTTTGATCCCCATGACGACACTGGGTGCACGGTGTCTGCTGCGGCCCCTTCCGGCAGAGAGCAGCCCCCAGCCCGGCCCACTTTCCGTCCTTGTTAGAGGAGAAGCCGCTGAACAATTTCCAACACCGCAAGCGAAATGGAGTAAGGCACGGGCCCAGAAGCCTAACCCCGGTGGGTCTGGCTGAAAACCTTGATCCGCCCGAGCCAGGGCTCTGAGCCGTTTTCCGTGAATAGGCGTCGCTTCTCTTAAGGCCAGAGCTCATGCTGAGCCGCGCACAGCGTCCTCCTTTGCTTCACAATAAATGAGAACACAGGAGACGCCCCATCACAGAGCCTGGCCCCCAGCTGGGAGCGTGGCAGGGGGTCTCCCATCTGCACGTCGCCTTCACCCTCTGTGGGCTGTGGTGGGGGCGGGCAGCCTGCCGCCCTGTGCCAGCGGGTGCCCCTGGGGTTGTGATGGGGGCCGCCAGGCTGAAAGTGGGGTGACAAGTGCTCACAAGAAGCAGGGTCTCAGAATCTCCTATCCCAATACCCAGGGACACAAATGTGAAAACCAGTACAGACATCGGGAGGGGAGAAGGTTTGTTAAATGGAGTTAGGTGACTGGGTCAGACTTACCAAGACCCGCCCGCCCGGTCAGGAGCCCAGCAGTGAAGGGAGAGCTCACTCCACCCAGTTAGACCAGCTGTCCCACCCTGATCCATGCACCCAGCAGCGCCCTCACGGGCCAGGCGTGAGGGAGGGTGGGGCCCGGGAGTGGGGGCCTCTGGACGGGCTCCAGGCTTAGGACTTCGCTATCGAGATTTCCTTGGCTTCCCTGGTGGCTCCGACGGTAAAGCGTCTGTCTGCAAAACGGGAGACGCAGGTTCCATCCTTGGGTTGGGAAGACCCACTGGAGAAGGGAAAGGCTACCCACTCCAGGGCTCCTGCCTGGAGAATCCCACGGATGGAGGAGCCTGGTGGGCTACAGTCCGTGGAGTTGCAGAGTCGGACACAACTGAGCAACTTTAGTCTATCAAGATTTAACTGGGGAGTGGGCTCGGGGAGCTGGGCAGTGTGTCAGGACCAAACCCAGCCCTCGGGACTTGGAGAGAACAGCTGCTTCCCTAGAGGTGGCCTTCGGCCCATCCACTGCCCTGGACACGGCCCCCGACTCGCAACCACAGATGCAGCTCAGAGGCCCCAGAAAGCCATCAGCCACCAGACCCCCACCCTCGGGCCGGGCCGACCAGCAGCAGCTGGGGCTCCAGTCTGCCAGTCACAAGGTGAGGTGGGCAGGTGTGACCTGGCCCCAAGTCCTCACCTCCTGCCTCCGCACCCCATGTGACGTGGCTTTGCACCTCTGCCCATCATGACTTGGGGTCCACCTCCCCACCGTCCTGGGCCACCTGGTGATGTGTTGTGGCCACAGGCCGGGTAGCTATGGCACCGCGCTGTTCTGAGCTTGAGGAACCTAAGCGGCTCTGTGAACAGGCTTGGGCTGCCCAAGATCAGAGCCAGGAGAGAGGTCCCGGCCTCCTAGGACGGCCTGCACCCAGCCCGCCCTCCCACACACAAGCCCCTGCCCAGATCCGTGGAGCTGCTCTCAGACCCCCATGGCCCCAGAGGTGTGAGTGAGCCCCTCATCCTCAGCCCCCACCACACACCGAGATCAGCAGAGCTGCCCAGCCAACCCCGGGCCTCGTGGGATATGCTGGCTGTTTCGGGCCCCTGGGTTGTGGTGTAACTTGTTACCCAGCAAGAGCTGACTGATCCACAAGTGCAAGCCTTCCTCCCCAGAGGACCCAGGAAGAAGGGACAGCCTCAGCTAGGGTGTTCTGACGACACGCCGTCCCCCAGACAGACAGACAGGCAGCCTGGGGGCCCGGGTGAGGGTGGGCGCTGGCCCCCGGTCCTGCAGCCTGGGTGACAGCAGTGAAGGGGGGCGCGCCAGGCCTTCAGCCCTGCCCCTCCCAGCCCCGCTCCCCAGCACAGTCCTCCCCAGCCCGGGCGCCTCGGTCTCCCCCAACTCCCCCCACAGCCTGCTGGACGAGGCTCTGCAGGCCTCTTGCTTGGTTGTCCCAAGCAGTTCGCTGACCGTCTCCCACCCACCAGGTTCCAGCAGGCGTGCTTCCACAGAGGCCCGCAAGGGAGACATGGTGACCCTGGGCTCCTGGGGGGCTCCCCAGCGGCGATGCCAGCAGTGATCTCGCGGGGTATGTGGACAAGCATCTCACTTCTTAAAATTACATCTTCATCTTACTTTATTTTCCCTTGTCACCGTTTGAAGATAAGGGATTTATTAGTCCACAGAGGCCCGCAAGGGAGACATGGTGACCCTGGGCTCCTGGGGGGCTCCCCAGCGGCGATGCCAGCAGTGATCTCGCGGGGTATGTGGACAAGCATCTCACTTCTTAAAATTACATCTTCATCTTACTTTATTTTCCCTTGTCACCGTTTGAAGATAAGGGATTTATTAGACTAGGATGCTTATGAGGCTTACAGTCGGTGGGGGGCGAGGGGGTGCCATGCCCCGAGAACGAACTGGGGTACAAACAGTTCTATAGTCAGAAATCCTCCCTTTCCACCTGTGGACTCCCTTTCCCCATGTCTTCCACCCCCAGCCCCCGCCTCTGGCAACCACCAGCCTGTTCTCTGTATCTGTCGGCTTGTGGGGTGGGGGTAGTTTTATTTTTGCTTTTCTATTCCACATATAAGTGAGATCATATGCCATTTGTCTTTGTCTGACTTTGCTCACTTGACATGTGCCTGCAGAGTCCACCCAAATGCTGCTTCAAATGACAGAGCTCCATTCTTTTTATATCTGGGTAATATTCCCTTGTATATATGAGCCACACTTTCCTTATCCTTTCCGTTGTCAGTGGACACTTGGCTTGTTTCCGCGTCATGGCTGTTGTAAATGACGCTGCAAAGAAGATGGGGGTGAGATATATTTTTGAGTCAGTGTTTTCATTTTCTTGGGTAAACACCCAGACATGGAATTGCTGGGCTGTGTGGTGGTTCTGTTGTTTAATTATTTGAGGAAACTCTGTACTGTTTTCTATCCTGGTTGTTTCAGCAACATNTAAATGACGCTGCAAAGAAGATGGGGGTGAGATATATTTTTGAGTCAGTGTTTTCATTTTCTTGGGTAAACACCCAGACATGGAATTGCTGGGCTGTGTGGTGGTTCTGTTGTTTAATTATTTGAGGAAACTCCGTACTGTTTTCTATCCTGGCTGTTTCAGCAACATCCCGCCGACACTGTAGGAGGACCCCCTTTTCTCCACGCCTGCTCCAGTATCTGTTGTCTGTAGACTTTTAAATGATGGCCATTCCAGCTGGTGGGAGGCGGTAGCTCATCATGGTTTTGGTTTTCATTTCCCGGATGATTAATGATGTGGATCATATTTTTATGTGCCTATTCGCCACTGGTATGTCTTCTTTGAATAAAACATCTGTCTAGATCCCCTGCCCATTTTTAAATCCGGTTGATGGTTTTTCGCTATTGAGTTCTATGAGTTCTTTACAGTTTTTGAATGCTAGTTCCTTATCAGATATCTGATTTGCAAACATTTTCTCCCCTTCAGCAGGTGGTCTTTTTGTTTTGTTGATGGTTTCCTTTGCTGGAAGGTGGTCTGGTAGACCCATCTCTTGAAGAATTTTCCACAGTATGTGGTGATTCACACAGTCAAAGGCTTTGGCATAATCAATAAAGCAGAAGTAGATTTTTTCTGGAACTCTCTTGCTGTTTCGATGATCCAACGGATGTTGGAAATTTGATCGCTGGTTCCTCTGCCTTTTCTAAAACCAGCTTGAACATCTGGAAGTTCACGGTTCATGTACTGTTGAAGCCTGCCTTGGAGAATTTTGAGCATTTACTTTGCTAGCATGTGAGATGAGTGCAATTGTGCGGTAGTTTGAGCATTCTTTTGCTTTGCCTTTCTTTGGGATTGGAATGAAAACTCACCATTTCCAGTCCTGTGGCCACTGCTGAGTTTTCCAGATTTGCAGGCATATTGAGTGCAGCACTTTCACAGCATCATCTTTTAGGACCTGAAATAGCTCAAGTGGAATTCCATCACCTCCACTAGCTTTGTTCGTAGCGATGCTTTCTAAGGCCCCCTTGACTTTGCACTCCAGGTTGTCTGGCTCTAGGTGAGTGACCACACCATCGTGATTATCTGGGTCATTAAGATGTTTTCTGTACAGTTCTTCTGTGTGTTCTTGCCACCTCTTCTTAATATTTTCTGCTTCTGTTAGGTCCATACCATTTCTGTCCTTTATTGAGCCCATCTTTGCATGAAATGTTCCCTTGATATCTCTGATTTTCTTGAAGAGATCTCTAGTCTTTCCCATTCTATTGTTTTCCTCTATTTCTTTCCTCTATTGATCCCTGAGGAAGGCTTTCTTCTCTCTCCTCGCTATTCTTTGGAACTCTGCATTCAAATGGGTATATTTTTCCTTTTCTCCTTTGCCTTTCACTTCTTTTCACAGCTATTTGTAAGGCCTCCTCAGACAGCCATTTTTGCCTTTTTGCATTTCTTTTTCCTGGGGATGGTCTTGATTACTGCCTCCTACACAATGTCATGAACCTCCATCCATAGTTCATCAGGCACGCTGTCTATCAGATCTAATCCCTTGAATCAGTCACTTCCACTGTATAATTATAAGGGATTTCATTTAGGTCATACCTGAATGGTCTAGCGGTTTTCCCCAATTTCTTCAATTTCAGTCTGAATTTGGCAATAAAGAGTTCATGGTCTGAGCCACAGTCAGCTCCTGGTCTTGTTTTTGCTGACTGTATAGAGCTTCTCCATCTTTGCCTGCAAAGAATATAATCAATCTGGTTTCGGTGTTGGCCATCTGGTGATGTCCATGTGCAGAGTCTTCTCTTGTGTTGCTGGAAGAGGGTGTTTGCTATGAGCAGTGTGGAAAATTCTTAAAGAGATAGGAATACCAGACCACCTCACCTGCCTCCTCTGAGAAATCTGTATGTAGGTCAAGAAGCAACAGTTAGAAGCAGACATGGAACAACAGACTGTTTCCAAATCGGGAAAGGAGTACCTCAAGGCTGTATATTGTCACCCTGCTTATTTAACTTATATGCAGAGTACATCATGAGAAATACTGGGCTGGATGAAGCACAAGCTGGAATCAGGGTTGCTGGGAGAAATATCAATAACCTCAGATATGCAGATGACACCACCCTTNTACCAGAGGAGAGCTAGTCAGCTGCAGACCTGCCTATCCCCTACCAGAAGCAGAGAGGCAGGCATGTGACAGCCAGAGCCAGAAAGGGGCAATCTCAACCCCAGAGATGGCATCCTCTACCAAACTGCGAGCAGGCTCCCAGTTGCTAACCAAGTCTTCCTGGGACCCTGGCCAGTTGACATCAATCAAGAGGGTCACAGCCAGAGATCACCTCTCCAGAGGCTGTCTCTTATACACATCTAGATGTGTATAAGAGACAGGATGACACCACCCTTATGGCAGAAAGTGAAGAGGAACTAAAGAGCCTCTTGATGAAAGTGAGAGAGGAGAGTGAAAAAGCTGGCTCAACATTCAGAAAACGAAGATCATGGCATCCGGTCCCATCACTTCATGGCAAATAGATGGGGAAACAATGGAAACAGTGACAGACTTTATTTTCTTGGGCTCCAAAATCACTGCAGATGGTGACTGCAGCCATGAAATTAAAAGATGCTTGCTCCTTGGAAGAAAAGTTACGGCCAAACTAGACAACATATTCAAAAGCAGAGACGTTACTTTGCCAACAAAGGTCTGTCTAGTCAAGGCTATGGTTTTTCCAGTAGTCACGTATGGATGTGAGAGTTGGACTATAAAGAAAACTGAGGAATTGATGCTTTTGAACTGTGGTGTTGGAGAAGGCTCTTGAGAGTCCCTTGGACCGAAAGGAAATCCAACCAGTCCATCCTATAGGCGACTAGTCCTGGGTGTTCATTGGAAGGACTGATGCTAAAGCTGAAACTCCAATCCTTTGGCCACCTGATGCAAAGAGCTGACTCATCTGAAAAGACCCTGATGCAGAGAAAGATTGAGGGCAGGAGGAGAAAGGGACGACAGAGGATGAGATGGCTGGATGGCCTCACCAACTCGATGGACGTGGGTTTGGGTGGGCACGACTGAGCACCTGAACCGAACTCTCTTTGCTGCCCAGGAGCTTTTCAGTTTGATGTTGTCCCACTTGTTTATTTCTGCTTTTGTTGCCTTCACTGTTTTGGGTGTCAGATTCAAAAACATCAGCAGCTGGAGGCTTCCCCAGCGGTCTCGCGGGTAAGACTCTGCTCTTCCACCACGAGGGGCACAGGTGCGATCCCTGGTCTGGGGAACATCCCGCATGCTGTGCAGCGCGGACGACGAGAGCGTCGCCAGGCCCAGCGCCCAGGCGCTCCCTGCTCCCGCGGGAGTCACGCGGCCAGGTCTCACGTTCAGGGCTTTGCCCGTCTGCAGTGAGTGTGTGTGGCTTTAGGGGCTGGTCTCATTCTCCGCTCATGCGTCCAGGTTTCCCAGCCCCACTTACAGAAGAGCCTGACCTTTCACTTTTGGACAGGCATTTTAAATTTTGATCGTTTCATCTCCTGTTGTAGAACTGTAGTGTATTTATTTTTAGATATATGTGGCTAAGCCGTATCTAGCTCAAGCAATCGATGATGTAATGTTTCCATTTAAAAGAAGTGTCAATGCAGCTGGCTGGCACACTAGGACTTTGTAGCGGCGTCCAGACCCACAGGTGCTGCTCCTTGGAGGTGACTTACAGGTAAGGTGTCCCGAAACTAGAGCCGGGGCCCAGTTTGCAGGAAGAGCGTAGAAAGGGCAGTTTCCTAGAGAGGGTGTGGGGAGGGCGTCTGTGCGCTGGGCTGGGGGTGATCGGGGGTGACCGGGGAGGTGTGTGTCCTTATCTAGCTCAGTGAGGGGCTCCAGGGGGCAGCAAAGCATCTGAGTTGGGGGAGGGGGGCGTGTGTCTGAGGACTGTGAAGCCAGGCAAGTGTTGCTGCAGGCCTGGGGCAGCTTTGAGAACAGGAGGTCTGGGTCCTGCGTGCTGTGCCCAGGCCCTGGGGAGACCCTCGGCCAGGTCCCTGGGGGTGCCTCGCTGGGACTGCAAAGGGACATCCACTAGCCCAGGCTGGCAGCCACACGGACGTGGGAAGGGGGAGAGACTGGGTAGTGTTTCCTGTGGACCAGATGTGGGACTGGGGGCCACGTGAGTGAAGCCCTTCGTGGGGGATAGAGCCGCCTTTGCACGCTGGACACCAGGCAGACCGTGCACCCCCGCTCCGCCCCACCCGGGGGAGGGGTGTCTTCCGTGGCTTCCGGCCCGGACACTGGCTGGACCGTGAGCCGCCCCAGCCCCAAGGGGCAGCTGTCAGAGCCGGCCCCTTGCCCTGCGCCCTGTAAGCGTCCCGTGGCACAAGTGAGTCCATCTTTATAAAGCGCTGCGTGGCATACTATTCAGCCCCGAGAAAGAAGGAACCTGCCGCTTCTGACAACTTGGGTGGACCTTGAGGGCATCGTGCGCGCCAAGTGAAACAGGCCCCGTGTGACGTCACTGTGTGTAGGATCCGACACAGCCCAGGGCGGGCGAGGCGGCCGGGGCAGCTGTGTGGATGCAGGGAAAGGAAGGCGACGCGGGGTGGGCACGGCAGTTCCCGGGGCTGGGGTGGGGCCGGGGTGCCGGTCTAGGGAGCTCAGCCTCCGGCGGAAGCCACACGGTGCCAGGCGCTGCTGTCCAGGTGGCCAGCGCGGCTGACGGCCCTCAGGGCACCCTCGGGAGGAGGGGGCTGGAGGGTAGACCTCGCTGTCACCGCAGGAAGACAGCGCCGTGGTGCGGCGGGCGGGGGTGTGCGGTCTGCCGGGGGCCCCTCCACGACGCGTGAACACCCGAGGCCGGCGCTGAGAGCTGAACCTGCGCAGTGTCGCGTGCCGACCGCGTCTCAGTGGAGCTGGAGAAACGCGGGGTGCCGGGAGAGGTGGAAAGCCAGACTGGCGCGACAAGCGCAGACTCGGCGCCTGGCACGACCGCCGCTGACTTCCCTGAGGCAGGGGGCTGCACGCCGAGACCCCGGTGTCGCCCGGCGGTTCCTCCGGAGGCCCCTCCCCTCTGGTGTGTGCGATCTTCTCCCCGTGTGCTCACAAGGGCCACCACACGTCCTGCCCTCCTCTCGGACTGGTCGTGCTGAACCAGGCCAGCCTGAAGACCTTATTTTAACTCGATCACCTCTCCAGAGGCCCCATCTGCAGACCGTCCCCTCTGAAGTGCTGGGCTTCATCATGAACCTGGTGGGCGGTGGGGGGAGCACAGTTCGGCCAGTGACACCTACCAAGTAAATAAAAGCTCCTCAGACTCCAGGACGGGAGGCTAAACCAGAACCCAGATCCATAAATTCACCAGCGAAGCACTGATGCTGCCCAGAGCGTGGTGTGCGCTCAGATCCCCACGCTGTCCCCCAGAGAGGCTCTCGGGTGCTTGAGCTGAGGGGCTCTGCCCCCGGGGCTCATCGGGGGTCCTGTGACTGCCCTCAGTCCGCTCTTGGGGGCCGTTCCTCCTGACTCGCTCGCCTCCCTCGTGAACGCTGCGTGTTCCCTCTGCTGTGGGGACGGGACTTTCGGGGCGGGCTGAGTTCCCACCTTGTAGAGATGACCTGTGGCTCTTCCGTCACGTCTAATGTTTATTTATCTAAACAACTAAAGGTGAATTTTAGGAAATTCCTCAGTGGTCAACCAAACCCTGGCTCTCCGCATGAAAGCAGCAGGAAGATTATCCCAGACAAGCAGTCAGCCTTTCTGAAAACTCAGTGGGAAAAACATCTAACCCAATCCAGAGTCAGGGTGCGACAGTTAAGAAGGAGAGAAATTCTAAGGGCGAATGAGTATTTCAGAAATAGAGGCTGCATTGCGGTAAAATAAATAAAAATGAAAATTGAGTTCAAAACCCTAGATTATGCCTATAAAATCTACGAGGAGGAAAAAGGCGGAACCGGCTAATTGCTTTCTGCACGGAAGGGATCAGTGGTTATACGCTTTTTCTTGACGTCCACTTCAGAACACATGTCCATTTTAAAATAAAGGGAAACCAGCAAAATTAAATATAAGGCATATACCTTCCCAGTCACCAGAGGGGAAGTCCAAGAGAGTAGCTTAAAATGTCAAAAAGACGAAGCGGACAAACGCAGTGAGGACGCGGGAAACGACGCCAGAAGTAACACCAGAGGCCACGACTGTTTGACGTGAAAAGGGCACACCTCCCGTTAAAAGCTAGGGGTCGAAAATGAAGTCCAAGGATAGCGCTACTTTTCGGCAAACACATCTAAAACAAAGTGACAGAAAGTTTAAAAATAAATGGGTGCTCGTGCAGTCTCGTTAGACCCAAGAAAGAAGCTGGAACAAGAGCAGATGTCCCCTGCGGCTGATTCACGCTGAGGTGAAGCCAACACGCGATCGGCAGAAACCAGCACAATATTGTAAAGCAGTTACCCTCCAGTTAAAAACAAAGGATCAAAATGCAGAAACAGTCAATTCCGGATGGACAGGTTAGAGAGTAAGTAGGAGTCAACTGGCTGTGGGGAGCGGCAGTGCAGACGCCAGGGTCAGGGGCCAGGAGCCGGCGGCTCGCAGAGCGGACGAGGGTCGTGTTGGAGGGGCGCCCGCGAGCCACCCCAGCGCTGGGCCTCCTGCCAACCCCCAGGGGCTGACGTCTGTNTTAGAGAGTAAGTAGGAGTCAACTGGCTGTGGGGAGCGGCGGTGCAGACGCCGGGGTCAGGGGCCAGGAGCCGGCGGCTCGCAGAGCGGACGAGGGTCGTGTTGGAGGGGCGCCCGCGAGCCACCCCAGCGCTGGGCCTCCTGCCAACCCCCAGGGGCTGACGTCTGTCCAGCTGCGCGTGCAGGGCTGCAGCGGCCCCCGATCGCCTTGCGTGGGGGGCCCCGCAAGGCCGGTGAAGGGCCCGCTGCCTGGCGTTCTGCCGTCAGGGAGCTGGCCCTGCAGCCCCGGGCGCCTGGGCCGCTCTGCCGGTGACGGTCCACAGGCGGCATCGGCCCGGCCTCTGCAGACACTCCCAGGGCAGACGTGGGCGGCCCTGCAGAGGTGTGGCACGCAGGTCCACCAGGGAGCCTCACCCCACCGCAGCCCCTGCTCTCCCAGCCCGCGTCCACCGCCGCGCGGGCCTCTCCGCCTGCCCCCACCTGGCTCACGGCCCCTGGCATCCCTGAAGCCGGCTGCATGCCCCTCCAGGCCCACTGGGTCCCTGCTTGTCCACAGAGCCCCGCGCGGCCCCTCGCCCTCCTGTGGAAGACCGCCTGAGCCCCGATGTTAGGCTGCGGCCCTCACACCATCACTCCCACTTCCGCAGGCCAGGCTCGCTTACTGCCTGGTCTGAGGATTAAATCCCTGCCCGCGTCACCCAGCCCCAGCCCACCTCTGGAGCCCCCAGCCTGTCCTCCACATGTGAGGTCAAAGGGCATCTGTCTGTGTGAGGTCACAGGGCATCTGTCCTCTGACATCTTGTGAAGCTTGATGCCCCCCAGCCCCACCCATGTCTCCACAAGTGGGGAGAGTCCCTTCTCCTTCCGGCTGAAGACTATTTCACTGTGCACATGTACTGTATCTTTTTTGTGTTTATTTTGTTTATTTATTTGGCCGTTCCAAGTCTAGCTGTGGCATGTGAGACATAGTTCCCCGACCAGGGATGGAACCGGCCCTGCACTGGGAGTGCGGAATCCTCACCCCTGGCCCCCAGGGAAGCCCGCTGGAGTGTTGGGGCGCCACAGTGAACACGAGGTGCGGGTGTCTCCTGAGCGGGTGATGCCGGGCGTGGCAGGGCCGGGTCCCGACGTCTCTGTTGTCTCCCAGACTTTCTGAACCCCCACCCCGGGGGTTTCCTCCTCTGCCTCCACGTCAGGGCCCCACTCGAGGGTGCTGAGCAACAGGACACGGAGCACCGGGTCCAGGGAGCCAGTCACGTCCCCCCAGGATGCCCGCTGCAGGAAACACTTCCCCAGGACACGACCCCCAGGATGCCTGCCCCCAGGACACACCCCCGGGACACGCCCCCGGGACACGGCCCCAGGACACACTCCCCCAGGACACACCCCCCAGGACACATTCCCCCGGGACACGCCCCTGGGACACGCCCCCCAGGACGCCCCCCGGGACACACCTCCTAGGCAAGGGGGCCGGCCTCTGCAAAGCCTACAGTCTTGTGGATAAACTGAAGTCAGCCGTGGTTTCGCTGCCACTCCAAACAGTCCGGCCGAAGCTGAGGGATTTTCCCACTGAAACCACGGGAAGGATCGAGAAGACCGTGAGTCCTACGAGCCAAGCCTCGGCCGCAGGAAGAGATCGGGGACCGGACAGACCAGCTGGGCTGCTGGCCGGCACAGACGGGCAGTCACGGCTGCCGCGCGACGGGGGCCCGTCCCGCGGGGGCTCGGAGCTGCATCGCTTTCTGTCCCCTTTCGCAGCCTCGGGCCCGTGAAGGACACCCCTGCGGGCAGCGTCGGGCCCCCCGCGGACACGGGGGAGGGAAAGCCCTGCCGGGGTCCAGCTCGGTGGCCGAGCGCGAGGGCGGTGCTGGGGTCACGGAGTGCTTCTTGGAGCCCTCTCCGCCCGCCCAGATGCAGTATGGACCTCTAGAGGGAGGGCTGTGTGGCTGGGGTGTACACGGGGTCGCAGCTGTGCCCCCGAACTTCCTGCCACGATGGAAGCGCCCCACGTCCGCCTGTCCGTCCAGCGCAGGGGCCACGAGCCCCGAGCCCCGGTTTCAGCTCTGCTCCACTGCAGTCAACTGTAACTCACTGAGACCTGGGTTTAGATGGTGAGCGACCCTGAGCTTCTGTGTCAGACCCAGAGCCATGACCTCAGGCGGTGAACCTGAACCACGCCTGAAAGGAGAGAGCAAACAAGGGCCAGGAAAGCCCCCAGGAAGTCTGTTCCCCCGCTGCACTGAGGAGGCGCCCGGCCGGCCCCCCATCACCCCCACCCCCGCTGGGGCAGCCGCCAGGGTCCCGAGCAGACAGCCACTTACTCCCTTGTTCTGAAGAGTCCCTGCAGTTAAGTAATGAACAAGGTGAGATGCATACAGACTGGAAAGGGGGAGAAACTTCATGGCTGAAATGGTGGGACCATCTGCCAAAGATGCAGAAACACTGGGAACAGGAGTGAACTCACCAAGGTGGTCACTTATAAAAGTAACATATGAAAGCCAGTGCCTTTTCTATGTGAAACATGAACAGCTAAAACTGATGAAGGAAAAGAACTCACCCTCAGTGGCAACTGAAACTGGGGAAAACCTGAGGAAAGCGAGGGGCTTCCGTGAAGAGGATGTGAAGGTCGACTAAAAGACGGAAGATAAGACGGGATAACTGGGGAGCCCTACCTTTCTATCAGCTAGGAAGACAGAGTCGTAAAGATGTCAGTCCTCCCTGCATCAAAATTCTAATTGAATTTCTTGACAAAAAAGCTCAATTGAACTTGACAAAAGTATTCAAAATATGAACAGATACATCAATGGAAGAGAAAAGAGAATCCAGAAATAGAGCCATGAGTATATGCGGGTTTAGCAGCTAATAAAAATGGCATGAAAAATCGAGGGAATGACGGATTGTCTAATAAATGGTACTGGTATAAATGTGTAACCATTTGGAACAAATAAGCTGAATCTCTACTTCATTTCTTATACTAAAAAAAAAATCCAGAAGCATCAAAATTCAAATGTCAGAAATGAATCTAAAAACGTAATGGAAGAAGGCGTGGGTGATGTTTGCTGGCGAGGAAAGCCTTTCTGAGAGCCAGGGTGGAGGGGCTGAGAGATTCGAAATACCTTCTGAGGAGATCAGAGGCGACCGGGAACCATTCCTTGCCATCCAGAAGCAGAGGTCACTTGTCTCCAGTATGTGAAACACTCACACAGATCATCGAGGGAAAGGTACAACACCGTGGGAGGGCAGGCAAAGTGGGTGAGCAGGCAGACCACCAAAGAAAAAGAAGCGCCTCTCCTGCCCCTAAAAAAAGACAGCGCAGAGCAGGCCAGTCTCACTGTGCGGGAGCGAGATGAAGGTAAATCAAGGCTACGACACCCCTTGGGAGAGGGGGAAAGACCGACAGCCCGCCGCGGGTGAGGGCTGCGTGCGTGCCCGAGACTGTCCGGGAAGGACGCGTGGCGACAGCGGACGGGCCGGATCCTCTGGTCTCCTCACCCGGGAGGAGATTCCAGGGACGTGTCTGCACACCCCTCACGCAGAGACGCGTGTGCAGGCGCGTCCACCGCTGCCTGGTCCAGGACAGTGGGAGGTGCACACACACAGCTCCAGCGTCCAGCGTGGGGAGGGGCGGGGTAATCCGCCCTGGTCAGCTGACCCGCCTCTGACGTGGGACCAAGGAGATGAGCTGGAGACGAACCCGCTGCCGGCGGAAGTGCAGACTGACCTTGCTCCTGAGTCTGGTCTCGGGCACCGCTGTGCCCCCCACCGCGTCTGCTCCGCAGGCCCCTGGCTCCTGGCTACCCCGTCCCCATCTCCACCCCCCAGAGCCTTACTGCCACATGCAGCCCTGAGCACGCCGCGCCTGGCCCTGCTCCCCTCTGTGTGGGGCACCCGCCTCTGGCCCTTCTCAAGTGGACTTTCTTCTGAAACCTCCCCCTCCAGGAGCCCTTCCCTGACCCCAGCAGGCTTCCCGTCCCTCATCCTCTCCCCAGACGCCTGTCACTCTCTTGACAGCATCGTCACAACTGTAAGGCTTGTCCAGTTGATGACTGAGGGCCAGGCAGAGCTCAGCCTCTGTGTGGGTCGAGCTCCCTCCCTACCCCTCCCTGCCTCCTTACCCAACCAGGACATCCCACCCACATCTCGGGCACCGCTGTGCCCCCCACCGCGTCTGCTCCGCAGGCCCCTGGCTCCTGGCTACCCCGTCCCCATCTCCACCCCCCAGAGCCTTACTGCCACATGCAGCCCTGAGCACGCCGCGCCTGGCCCTGCTCCCCTCTGTGTGGGGCACCCGCCTCTGGCCCTTCTCAAGTGGACTTTCTTCTGAAACCTCCCCCTCCAGGAGCCCTTCCCTGACCCCAGCAGGCTTCCCGTCCCTCATCCTCTCCCCAGACGCCTGTCACTCTCTTGACAGCATCGTCACAACTGTAAGGCTTGTCCAGTTGATGACTGAGGGCCAGGCAGAGCTCAGCCTCTGTGTGGGTCGAGCTCCCTCCCTACCCCTCCCTGCCTCCTTACCCAACCAGGACATCCCACCCACAAAAGGTGATGGGGCGTGAAGGGCATCTTCAAGAGTCTGGCAAGCTCTTCCCTGGTTTTAGAGGTGAGACCAGTGGGCACTGCGACACGCTGCCCAGACCCCTGACTGGGATCAGTGCCGAAACAGAAAGTCCTCCCCATTGGCCTTCTCAGGGTAGGGTCCCCTGCTGCAGATGCCACTACCCCAGGAGGAGCACCCACACGGGTGAGTCAAGGCCTGGTCAGCTGCCCAGGTCACCCCGCCAGCTTGGGCCTCCTAGCCTCACCAAGGCTGCCATGGCACCTGCACTTGTCCTAGCGTCACCACCTGCCTGCCCCCCAGGGCCCTCCTCGGTGCACACCCTGCTCCCTGAGCTCTGACACTGGTGGATCTGATGTTGGGGCGGGTGGGTCAGTGCCCAGCCCAGGTCACACGTAGGGTGCAGGAATCCAGGTCTCTCAGCTCCAAGTGGAGCGGGGGCAGCGTGCAACCACCAGACATTCACCCTGGTCCAGATGGGCCAGCTCTCCTGATCTGGTGCCAGAAAACCCCTGGCCGCGGCAGACAGGGCCCTCGGAGCTGGCAGGCGCGCAGGGCAGCTCCCCAACAACCACCACCCAGAAGGTGCGAGCAGACGTCTCGCCGTCTGCCGCTGCTCATTGTCAGAGGAAGCACCACATCCCAGCATTTGTTTGGAGGGAATTAGCTCATCACCTCCCTGCTAATGGAGCCAGGCTGTGCAAACAGAGGGGGAGATGGCAGGTTGTCTGTCTCTCAGGCGCCGCCCAGGAGCCGGTGCCCCAGGTGTCTTGGGTGCATTTTGAGAGCCGCCTTCTCCAACCAGGCTGGAAGCCTGTTGCGTGGGGGAGTCTGTCCTAGTGGCTGGGGACCCCGCCCACCCCAAGACTCCGGAGGTGCTGCCGGCGCAGGACCCTTACTGTGTCAGTGGCAACAGAATCACACAAGATACATTTCGCCGCTTGGAAACAGACCCTCAGTGGGGCTCGGGGTCTGGAGGCAGACCCTCGGTGGGGCCGGGGGTCTGGAGGCAGACCCTCGGTGGGGCCGGGGGTCTGGAGGCACACCCTCGGTGGGGCCCGGGGTCTGGAGGCACACCCTCGGTGGGGCCCGGGGGACTGGAGGCAGACGCTCGGTGGGGCCCGGGGGACTGGAGGCAGACGCTCGGTGGGGCCCGGGGTCTGGAGGCACACCCTCGGTGGGGCCGGGGGTCTGGAGGCAGACCCTGGGTGGGGCCCGGGGTCTGGAGGCACACCCTCGGTGGGGCCGGGGGTCTGGAGGCAGACCCTCGGTGGGGCCCGGGGTCTGGAGGCACACCCTCGGTGGGGCCGGGGGTCTGGAGGCAGACCCTCGGTGGGGCCCGGGGTCTGGAGGCACACCCTCGGTGGGGCCGGGGGTCTGGAGGCAGACCCTCGGTGGGGCCCGGGGTCTGGAGGCACACCCTCGGTGGGGCCGGGGGTCTGGAGGCAGACCCTCGGTGGGGCCCGGGGTCTGGAGGCACACCCTCGGTGGGGCCGGGGGTCTGGAGGCAGACCCTCGGTGGGGCCCGGGGTCTGGAGGCACACCCTCGGTGGGGCCGGGGGTCTGGAGGCAGACCCTCGGTGGGGCCCGGGGTCTGGAGGCACACCCTCGGTGGGGCCGGGGGTCTGGAGGCAGACCCTCGGTGGGGCCCGGGGTCTGGAGGCACACCCTCGGTGGGGCCGGGGGTCTGGAGGCAGACCCTCGGTGGGGCCCGGGGTCTGGAGGCACACCCTCGGTGGGGCCGGGGGTCTGGAGGCAGACCCNGCTGGGGGTCTGGAGGCAGATGCTCGGTGGGGCTGGGGGTCTGGAGGCAGACGCTCTTTGGGGCTCGGGGTCACTGCACGTGTTCACATTGGGCAACCTGTGTGCTCAGGCATGTCGACTCTCTGCGACCCCACGAACTGTAGCCCACCAGGCTCCTCTGTCCACGGGATTCCCCAGGCAGGGATAGTGGAGGGGTGCCATTTCCCCCTCCGGGGGGCCTTCCCGACCCAGGGATCCACCCCAAGCCTCTTTGGCCTCCTGCACTGGCCAGGCGGCCTCTTTACCACTGGTGCCAGCGTCTGAGCCCAGATGTCTCACCACCGCAGCGACACCCCGTGTCTGCAAGCTGTCAGCCCCGACTTTCTATCCCTCCATCGCCCCATCGCTTCTCCTATCTGTCCATCTCTGTGGCTTTGCCTGCCCCGGGCATTCGTATAAATGGGATCGCACGGCACGCGGTCCTTGTGCCCGCTCCTGTCACTCACGCAGCGTTGTCAGGACTCACCCGTATCCTGCCTGAACCTGTTCTCCACTGCTTCCTGTGGTCAAGTAGCACCCCATATGGGTAGCACACACCTCGTTTACGCATCGCCAGCTGACAGACACCTGTGTTTTTCCGCTTCGGGTCTCCTGTGGATAATGCCACTATAATCGACTGTGTGTGAATATGTTTTCCATTTGCTTGGGTTTATACTCAGGAATGGAACTGGTGGGCCAAATGCTAATTCTGTGTTTAACTTTTTGAGGAACTACCAAGCTGTTTTCCGGAGTGGCTGCAACATCTTACAATCCAGGAGTGGATTGTAACAAACAACACTTGCTATTTCCTTTTTTTCTTCTTGTTATAGTTATCCTGATGGGTGTGAAGTCACGTCTCTTTGTGGTTGGAACTTGCATTTCCTTAATAGCTAAAGAGATTGAGAGTCTTTCCAGGAGCTTCTTGCCCAGTTTTTATCTTCTTTGGAGAAGTCTGTTCATGTCCTTTGGCCATGTTTAAATGAGTTCCTCATCCATCTGCTGTTGGGTTCAAAGTGTTCTTTACATACCCTGCATCCTAGACCCATCTTCAAGGACATGATTTGAAAGTGTTGTCTCCATTTTGTGGGGTTTTTCCCGTTTCTTGATAGTGTCCTTTCTTGACAGAAGTCCACGTCATGTGAAGTCAAATGTATCTATTTTCCCTTGATTGTCCGTGGTTTTGATGTGACAGCTAAGAGACCATTGCCTAATCCAAGTTACTCAGACCTTCCCCTATGTTTTTTTCTAAGACTTTTATAGTTTTAGCTCTTAGATTTAGGTCCGTGGTCCAACTGGGATTCAGTTTTGTGCATGGTGTGAGGAAGGGGTCCAAGCTCCTTCTTTCATACCTGGAGGTTCAGTTGCCCTGGCGGCATTTCTTCTGCACTGAGTGGTCTTGGCACCTGCTGAAAGCCGCTGGACCACGGTCATGTCTGGGCTCTCAGTCCAGCCCTTCGGTCCAGGAACCCACCGCAGGGCCACGCAGTCTTCATCACTGTAGCTTTGTGGTCAGCTTAGAAACGGAGTGGAGTCTGGATGTGGAGTCCCCCGACTTGGTTCCTTTTCAAGATTGTTCTGGCTCTTCTGTGGTGATTCCAGACACCCTAGACACTTAGTCAAGTTCACACACTCACATGTACGACAGGACTGGTAGGTTAGCAAAGCTGCCTGATTTCAAAATGGCATCTCAGCTCCGTCCTTAGATGCTCGGGGCTCGCTTGCATCCTAAACACAGGATGTCCTTCACGTCCACGTGGAACAGCCTTTCTTTCCCCCGAAGGTTCCCCCGCCATCAGGAATGGCCGTGAGAGGGGCCTGGCTGGGCCTGGCGTCCCTCTGTGAGTCATAAGCCAGCATCTCTGCCAGGGGAGCTTCTGGGACAGAGAGCACAGCATCTGATAGGAGAGCAGAGCTTCCAGCTTGGGTCCTCAGGGGGCACAGCTCTCAGGGCACGCAAAGGCATGTGAGCATCTGAGACCCAGCGCCTCCTGGCACGTGGGCACTCCCCCTGCTCTGCCTTCTTGCCAGCCTGACTCTGCCTGCCCCTCACTCGTCTCCCTGCTCTGAACTGTGGGCATGATGTCCGGAGACAGGCAGCTTGCTGGTGATGTGAGACAGGAAGACTGGGGACAAAAATCACCAGGCTTCAGCAGCAGGAGCGCCTGGGATCTTGGAGGGCTGCCTTCTCACGGTTTCTGGTTCTGTGGGTTAACCACATGTTTATTAGGATAATTCCTGAAGCCCAAGAAAACTAAGTTTGCTGTTACTTTCTGCCAAAAGCATTTCTAATACATCAAGTGATGGCAAGTAACACGGGTGTTCCGCTGTAAAACGACATTTTTTTAAGTTTTAAAAATGCGTTGAGGACTTCATCAAAATTAAATAGTCTTGCTTCTCGAAAGACACTCTTAGGAGAATTAAAAAGCAGCTAAGGACTGGGGGAAAAAAATATTTGCCAAACACAGATCTGACAAAAGACTGATATCCAGAATGTAAAATGAACTCTTCCACTCAGTAATAATAAGACAAACAACCCACCTAACATGGGCAAAAGATTAAAAGAGATACTTCATCAAAGGAAGGGTACAGATGGCAAATAGGCGTGTGGAACGGCATTCACTGTCATCAGTCCCTGAAAGTGAGAACGCTAGTCGGCCAGTCGTGTCTGGCTCATTTTCAACGGTAGCCGCCAGGCTCCTCTGTCCGTGGGGTTCTCCAGGCGCGAATACTGGACTAGGTTGCCATTTCCCTCTCCAGGGGATCTTCCCAACCCGGGGATCGAACCCAGGTCTCCCACATTGCAGGCAGTTTCTGTACCATCCGAGCCACCATGGCAGCATTGTCGTTAGCCATTAGGGGAATGCAGGTTAAAGTCACAAGCACTCCAGATCCACCGTGGGGGCACAGAACGGCACGGCCTCCCTGGGAGAGAGTGGCGGTTTCTTATAAATTTCCTACTCAACAGCTTCATGCCTAGGTGACAAAAGTGAGCCCGTGTGGCCAAAGGTGTGTGCCCATATTTGCAGCAGGTTACTTACGCCCAGGTCGCCCCGTATTTGCAGCAGGTTACTTACGCCCAGGTCGCCCCGTATTTGCAGCAGGTTACTTACGCCCAGGTCGCCCCGTATTTGCAGCAGGTTACTTACGCCCAGGTCGCCCCGTATTTGCAGCAGGTTACTTACGCCCAGGTCGCCCCGTATTTGCAGCAGGTTACTTACGCCCAGGTCGCCCCGTATTTGCAGCAGGTTACTTACGCCCAGGTCGCCCCGTATTTGCAGCAGGTTACTTACGCCCAGGTCGCCCCGTATTTGCAGCAGGTTACTTACGCCCAGGTCGCCCCGTATTTGCAGCAGGTTACTTACGCCCAGGTCGCCCCGTATTTGCAGCAGGTTACTTACGCCCAGGTCGCCCCGTATTTGCAGCAGGTTACTTACGCCCAGGTCGCCCCGTATTTGCAGCAGGTTACTTACGCCCAGGTCGCCCCGTATTTGCAGCAGGTTACTTACGCCCAGGTCGCCCCGTATTTGCAGCAGGTTACTTACGCCCAGGTCGCCCCGTATTTGCAGCAGGTTACTTACGCCCAGGTCGCCCCGTATTTGCAGCAGGTTACTTACGCCCAGGTCGCCCCGTATTTGCAGCAGGTTACTTACGCCCAGGTCGCCCCGTATTTGCAGCAGGTTACTTACGCCCAGGTCGCCCCGTATTTGCAGCAGGTTACTTACGCCCAGGTCGCCCCGTATTTGCAGCAGGTTACTTACGCCCAGGTCGCCCCGTATTTGCAGCAGGTTACTTACGCCCAGGTCGCCCCGTATTTGCAGCAGGTTACTTACGCCCAGGTCGCCCCGTATTTGCAGCAGGTTACTTACGCCCAGGTCGCCCCGTATTTGCAGCAGGTTACTTACGCCCAGGTCGCCCCGTATTTGCAGCAGGTTACTTACGCCCAGGTCGCCCCGTATTTGCAGCAGGTTACTTATGCCCAGGGCACCCCGGGAAGCATGCCAGTGCCCCTTGACGGGTGAGAACTAGAGGAGCTCAGTGCATGCTAACAGAGTCTACAGCGAGGGTGGGCCTCACAAGCACTCGGTGAACGACGCCAGACTCACAAAGCTGCCTCGCCCGAGTCCATCTCCATGAGATCCTGGAAAAGGTAGGGGCGCACTGCGGGAAGCGAGCGGCTCGGGTGGGGCACCGAGGAGTCTGGGGCAACGGCACCATTCCGTGTCTTGTGATTCTGGTTAGGTGAATACAGGCGCTTGTCAAAACTCCCGGACCACACACTCAAAAGGGCTAATCTGGCTGCATGACAACCTGACCTCAGTACACCCGCTTTCCAACAAACACTCAGAAATAGACTGTGGCTGGTGATTTTTTGATGATTCGCATTGCAGCACACTATGTAAAGCCCAGACAACGGGCGGTGCAGGGAGCACGCTGCAGGTCTGGGTGGAACCTGTTTAGGTCGATGGTGGCATCGGGCTGGGAGGAAGGGGCCAGATACAGCGCCCAGTGGGTGCGGCCCCGTTCAGGCGAGCTTCTGGAAACGGAGCGCCGTGCAGCGGGCTGGACCTGGAACACTGGGTCAGCAGGCATGGGGCCGGGGCACCCAGACGGGGTAGAAGATGGAGGGGCCTGGGGTGCTCTGGGGTGAGGGCCTGTCGAGTACCTCAGCCGCGGAGGTTGCCAGAACTCAGGGCACGTGTCACTGTGTGGAAATGACGTCAGCTATGTGACATGTACACACCTGAATTTCCAGTGAGCTGAGTGGAGGAAAATTGTTAGATTTGCACAGGTGGTTCACCAAAACAGCAAGAATCGTGGAAGTGGGGGTAGAAGGAATATGTTTGGAGAAACACTTAGTCTCAATTATACGTGTCGCTAAAGAGGAAATACTGGCTGGGGACGATGCGTTGGGGGATGTTTTCTCCCAGCTGATCCGGAGCCATTAGCCTGTCTGTGGTTTGTCCTCCCAGGAGGAGGGAAAGAGGCTGACTGGCCACCCAGCCCTGGGCCTGACCGCAGGACAGAGATGCTCCAAGGAGGGTTCACGGGGACCACTGACAGGGCGTGGGCAGGTCACCCCAAGGGGCGGTGGGGACACCCTCAGGCCAGGCCCAGAGGCAGGAGAAAGCTGATTCGAGAATCCAGAGGAAGGGGCGTGATGGGGGCGCCGGCGGGGCGGGCTTCCACAGAGGAAACCTGGGCACCACCCACCTGGCCTCCGACACTGTGTTCTCCCACTGGTGCCCGGCCTGCAGGCTGAGATGGAGGGCAAGGGGTCCACAGGGCACGTGGGGAGGCCAGGCAGGCCTTCTGGACTGGTCTCTAAAGGCAGGCGCCAATTTATCCAGGAATGGAGAGGCCAGCAGTGAAGGGTCAAGATCCTGTTACTCAGTTCAGTTCAGTTCAGGCGCTCAGTCTTGTCTGACTCTGCGATCCCATGAATCGCAGCACGCCAGGCCTCCCTGTCCATCACCAACTCCCGGAGTTCACTCAGACTCATGTCCATCGAGTCGGTGATGCCATCCAGCCATTTCATCCTCTGTCATCCCCTTCTCCTCAATCCCTCCCAGCATCAGAGTCTTTTCCAATGAGTCAACTCTTCGCATGAGGTGGTCAAAGTACTGGAGTTTCAGCTTCAGCATCATTCCTTCCAAAGAAATCCCAGGGCTGATCTCCTTCAGAATGGACTGGTTGCATCTCCTTGCAGTCCAAGGGACTCTCAAGAGTCTCCTCCAACACCACAGTTCAAACGTATCAATTCCTCGGTNTGAGTCAACTCTTCGCATGAGGTGGCCAAAGTATTGGAGTTTCAGCTTTAGCATCAGTCCTTCCAAAGAACACCCAGGGTTGATCTCCTTCAGAATGGACTGGTTGGATCTCCTTGCAGTCCAAGGGACTCTCAAGAGTCTTCTCCAACACCACAGCTCAAAAGCATCAATTCTTTGGCACTCAGCTTTCTTCATAGTCCAACCCTCACATCCATATGTGACTACTGGAAAAACCATAGCCTTGACTAGATGGACCTTTGTTGGCAAAGTAATGTTTCTGCTTTTGAATATACTATCCAGGTTGGTCATAACTTTCCTTCCAAGGAGTAAGCGTCTTTTAATTTCATGGCTGCAGTC
This sequence comes from Oreotragus oreotragus, assembly GCA_006410675.1. Taxonomy (NCBI): domain Eukaryota; kingdom Metazoa; phylum Chordata; class Mammalia; order Artiodactyla; family Bovidae; genus Oreotragus; species Oreotragus oreotragus. The sequence continues at coordinate 120,509 of SJYX01010830.1, read as the reverse complement.
ACCATCTGCAGTGATTTTGGAGCCCCCCAAAATAAAGTCTGACACTGTTTCCACTGTTTCCCCATCTATTTCCCATAAAGTGATTACTCTGTGCGTTTTTATATTTAAGTATAAAATACCACTCATTTATTATCTCAATTAATACTTGAGGCAGTCCTAGAGGAAGAGACCATTATTATTCTCATTTTATGGACAAGAAAACAGAAAGAAGAGGGAGGGGATATATGTATACATACAGTTGATTCACATTGTTGTACATCAGAAGCTAACACAACATTGTAAAACAATTATACTCCAATTTAAAAATTAATTAAAAAAAAACAGAGAGTTGGAGAACTTAGCAACTTGCCTGAGGTCACACAGTTGATGAATGGCGGAGTTGGTATCTGAATACAGGAAATATATTCTTAACCAGGAATGGTTTCTCATGATAGATAATTTCTCTCTTGAAATCCAGTTCTGTTGGGCTCTTGGAAGGAATCCTGTAAAGTCCTTGCAGACTTAGGTTCTAATCTTACTTATTCATTCATTGAGTCATTTGTTAATAACTACTTATTGAATGCCTATTATATGCAATCTCTAGGTAGGCACTGGGGATGCAAAGGAGAGCAGGATGGACCACGGTCTCTCATGGCTTATAGTCTAGGAAAATATCGCAGACCAAACAAATGAATATGATGATTTCAAGTCCTAGTAAATGCTATGAAGGAAAAAAACTGGGCAATGATATATGGAATATAGGGCGGAGAGTGGAAGACAGGCTGCTTCAGGAAGGTTGATTGGGAAAGACCTGTCTAAGGAGGTGATGATTTGAGTTGAGACCTGGGTGATAGGAAGGAGCCATGTGCAGATCTGGGAGAAGAACTTTTCAGCCAGAGGGGCAGCAAATATAAATTTGGGAACAAGTTTAAAGGTCGGACAGTGGGGTTAGAACATAGTGAACCAGGGTGGGCTAGGCATTGGAGCCTGGAGGGGTAGCTATAGATGAGCTTGGTTTGAAAGGCAAGGCCACCACATGGGGTTGTGGATCTGCTACTGTTATCTAGAGGGTGGAGGCCATGAATGCTGCAAAACCTTTTACCATGTACAGGATAGCCCCCACCAAAAGAACTGTTGTTATGTTATTGTTATTCAGTCTCTAAGTCATGTCTGACTCTTTGCACCCCCATGGACTGCAGCACACCAGGCTCCCCATGGTCTTCAGTATATCCCAGAGTTTGCTCAAGTTCACATCCGCCGAGTCACTGATACTATATAACCATCTCATCCTCAGCTGCCCCCTTCTCCTTTTCCTTCAATCTTTCCCAGCAAAAGAATCATCCTCCCCTAAACGTCCAAAGTGTCAAGGTTGAGAAACCTTGATCTCTATATACAAACCCTGAGCTCTATATACAAGGGGCCATGAGTTCTAGCAAACTCCAGGAGATAGTGAAGGACAGGGAAGCCTGGAATGCTGCAGTCCCTGGGGTCGCAAAGTGTTGGACATGAATGAGTGACTCTGCAACATGACCCAGTTCCTCATCTCACCAAAATTTCTCCTCAGAGCACCACTGTAAAAACAGATAAGAGATGAAGAGATTGGTCTTATTTTGCAGAAACCAGATTTTGCTGCATAAGAACTAACATTCCTCAGGAGCCAGAGTGAATCAGTTATTGAATAATTGCCTGGGAGCCTCCCAAGAACTTAGTCTGGGATCTCCCCAGCAGTTGAGGGAGATTAATAGAACTATTAATAAAATCACACTGTGCTAAGGAAGGGGGCTATTTGAGCCTCCAAGGAGTGGGTGGGACCTTGGAAGATTATAACTCATGATGTTCACCAGTTTCTTCCCCAGTGGCCCTGAGACTGCTGTATGTCTCATTCCAGGTTCACGCTGGTCTTGCGTTACTGACAAACTTTGGAAAGGACTGACATAGGTAAAATGCTTTGTTTTAAATTTGTAGCTGTTTTCTTGGTATCTCTCCACAGGCTGGGAAAAGGACTCATTCTTTTGAGGTAATCTGGAGCCAAATGAACTGAAACTTTTTTCAGAAGGAGGAGATGTGATGGTATGAGAGGAAAAGAAGACTGAAAGTAAAATTCCTTTTGTTTGATTTGGGTGAGTGAGTGGGTGAGTGGATGAGTGGCCTTGGGAACAGTGAGCATACCTCCTCTTCTTGTTTGTGTGAGTGACTTTCCCGACTGAGACACAGTAACACCCTGAGGAAATCATCTAACTGTTACTGGTAATTAAATGGAGAATGTCAAGTCTCCCACAGGACCATTGCTCCTTGGAGAAGTGGAGAGCCATTTCTGTTTGCACTTACTTATTGGTGGAAAAGTAAAATGAGCCCTGTTTTGATGAAGTGTCCTGGTGCTAGTGAAACGTTCCATGAAGGGCATTGTCTCCAAGACTTACTGAATCCATTCTACTGAACCATAAAGCTAAGTTAAAAAAAACAATCTTGACAGTTAGTTTATAGAGGAGAGAGAATGAGAGAGAGAGAGAGAGAGAGTAACATGGACAAATAATTTTTCAAAGGCTTGCCATATGCCAAGTTTGGTTATATGGATGCAGTGGTGAAACAAGCGGTCCTGGGCAATTGCTTTGGATGTCTGAGCCATACAGTTTCTGTTGCGTGCCCATGCTCAGTTGCTAAGTTGTTTGACTCTTGTGACTCCATGGACTGTAGCCTGCCAGGCTCCTCTGTTCATGGGATTCTCCAGGCAAGAACCCTGGAGTGGGTTGCCATTTCCTCCTTCAGGGGGTTTTCTCGACCCAGGGATCAAACTCATATCTCCTGTGTCTCCTGCATTGCAGGCAGATTCTTTACTGCTGAGTTACCTAGGAAGCTCACAGTTTCTGTTACAACTACTCAATTCTGTTGTCATAATGTCAACTTAGAGAAAAACACATAACTTGATAATTGTGAATTTAAGTTTTTATTCATGATCTTACTGAGGACCACAGCCTGGGAGACAACTCTGAAAAACTGCTCTGAAAAGAGAAAGGAGAAGCTAGTTTATATGTGACTTTTTTTTTTTTTTTGGCTAAGAAATACATGCAGTCAAAAGTATTGTTGTTCAGTTGCTAAGTCATGTCTGACTCTTTGCAACCCCATGAACTGCAGGGCACCAGGCTTCCCTGTCCTTCCCTATCTCCCTGAGTTTGCTCAAACTCATGTCCACTGAGTCCATGATGCCATCCNGGATGTTGGCAATTTGATCTCTGGTTCCTCTGCCTTTTCTAAAACAAGCTTCAACATCTGGAAGTTCACAGTTCACGTATTGCTGAAGCCTGGCTTGGAGAATTTTGAGCATTACTTTACTAGCATGTGAGATGAGTACAATTGTGCGATAGTTTGAGCATTCTTTGGCATTGCCTTTGTTTGGCATTGGAATGAAAACTGACCTTTTCCAGTCCTGTGGCCACTGCTGAGTTTTCCAAATTTGCTGACATATTGAGTGCAGCACTTTCATAGCATCATCTTTCAGGATTTGAAATAGCTCCACTGGCATTCCATCACCTCCACTAGCTTTGTTCATAGTGATGTTTTCTAAGGCCCACTTGACTTCACATTCCAGGATGTCTGGCTCTAGGTGAGTGATCACACCATTGTGATTATCTTGGTCATGAAGATCTTTTCTGTACAGATCTTCTGTGTATTCTTGCCACCTCTCTTTAATATCTTCTGCTTCTGTTAGGTCCAGACCATTTCTGTCCTTTATCGAGCCCATTTTGCATGAAATGTTCGCTTGGTGTTTCTAACTTTCTTGAAGAGATCTCTAGTCTTTCCCATTCTGTTGTTTGCCTCTATTTCTTTGCATTGATCGCTGAGGAAGGCTTTCTTATCTCTTCTTGCTATTCTTTGGAACTCTGCATTCAGATGCTGTGTCTTTCCTTTTCAGAGATCCCTGGAAATCGTGGGGAAGGGAACGTGGTGCAGGCCCTGGGGAGGCACTTGGGAGCCCAGGAGGTATTGCACACAGGCAGGAGCGCATACTGTCATTTCCTCAGAAAGAAGCCGCATGTCGGGCGAGAGGGTGAGCCGGAGCGGGACTGGCTGTCTGGGGTGTCATTTGGTGCTGGCCTCGGGCATCAGCGAAGGGGGCGGCGTGGGTGAGGAGAGCGAGAGTGGCCCAGCATCTCGGTTTTGCAGAGTTAAGTGCATGGTGGGCAGGGGGGCCCCCTTATGTCTCCAAGGTCCGCTCGACCCCAGAGGGCGGTCCCCGTGGGTCAAGAAGGCCAGGAGGGCAAACCAGCGAGTGCAGAAGTAGGGGGACCGCGCTTCTGACGCGGGAGACGGGGGACCAGCTCGTGTGGGCGGGGCGTGGTCGTGTGGATGTGGGCGGGGCTCGGTCCTGTGCGCAGGGGCGTGGTCGTGTGCGCAGGGCGTGAGCCTATGGACGGGGGCGTGGTCTGTGGATGGGGCGTGGTCGTGTGGGCGGGGCATGGTCTGACTAGGGCGTGACCGGTGGGAGGGTCCTGGTCTTGTGGACGGGGGCGTGGTCGTGTGGGGGCGTGGTTTTTGGCGAGGCGTGATCCTGCGGGCAAGGTCGTGGGGCACGGTCTGTGGATGGGGGCGTGTTCCTGTGGGCGGGACTTAACTGTGGTTGTCACTGGACTCCGCAGTCCCCACAGCTCAGGCCCCCACCCAGGACCCCAGGACCCAGGCCCAGTGCCAAAGGGTATCAGGAAGTGGTCAGCTTCTCCGGTCCCCTTCTAAGGCCCCACCTCCAGGCCACACTCGGCCCACTCCACCCCCTCCCTGTCCCACCAGCAGCTCCCCAGAGCGCTCCGCCCCGGCCCGTGTCCCTCTGCGGTCTCCAGGCCTGACTCCCGCCCACCCCACACAGGGGCTCCAGGAGTCCACAGGGTGGTGACCCCCCCCCGGGGTTCAGCCTGTGCCCAGTGGGAAGCAGGCCTGAGATCCCCGCTGCCCTCTGAGCTGCTGGGGGCCAGGGCTTGGTGGCAGGGGAGATGCTTCCACCTGGGGGAGGAGCGACCGCGAGGAGCTAGAGGAAGACAGCAGGCCCGCTCCTCACTCCCACTCGCACCCTGGTGGCCACAGGCTCAGCCTGGGCAAGACGACGGGAGAAGACAAGACGTGCCAAGGACAGGCCTCGGGTGGCAGAGAGGGGGGGGAGGCTGGGACTTGACAGGAGAAGCCATTTGTAAACACCTACTGGGGCTCCGTTGTGCTGGCTTCCTGCAGCCTTTGTGCAAGCAGATGGCTGGGCCACAGCCAGAGAGCTCCGGGTGGGGAGCCCTCCAACCGTGGGGGTGGCGATGGGAGGGGTCCACGCTGCGGGCCGCCTTGCTGGAACCGCTCCCAGCTCCCGGGTCTTGTGGCCTCCATGCCAGACGCCAGCCTGCAGCCTGGCAGCCTCACCTCCCTGCCACTCGCTCACCATCCACCCCAGCTCAGAGGTCAACCAGGGAGCCTCCCCACCCCTGCCCCAACCTCAGCGCCATGGAGGGGGCTCAGTCCCTGGGCCGGCTTCCTGAGGTTCCCCCTTCACTGCACTGTCTCTCTGTTGTAGCTGCTGAATTCCTCAGTGTCTCCATCTGTAAAATGGGACTGGTAACCGTCCCCTCCCAGAGGCCTGGAGAAAGCTGGGATGAGTGCCTGACTAGGGGAGGGGAGTTGTGGTGTGGGGTCCCTGCTGGCAGGTGGCTGGCACTGCTCTGGAAGCTGACATGTTGCCTGCTGCTCACCGGTGTCCGCACCAGCCCGAGTCTGGCTTGTGGGCAGAGTGGGTGTTTGCACCATGATGATAACCCCAGAAGCAGATGGTCCAGCCCAGCCTAGACTCACCGGACTCTGGCCTGGCTGCCGGGCAGCAGGGCTGCCGTGCTCTGGGCGCTGTGTGGCTCCAGCTCTGTTAATCCCCATGGCAACCAGGTCTGGGCTGGGCAGGGGATGTGGTGGGGGGGGAGCGCTTCTGCTGTGCCCCCTGAGGCTCTGTCAGGTCCTGAATGGCCAGGGCCTGGCCCCTTTGTCCACCCCTCGCCCGAGCCCCCGCATGTGGCTCCCCCTGAGCTGGCTGTGATGCTGGAGGCTGAACTGCCG
>SJYX01010830.1:96766-113323 GCA_006410675.1 Oreotragus oreotragus | reverse complement strand
CCCCTCCTTCCCCTCCTCCCTTCCCCCTTCTCCCCTCCCCCTCCTTCCCCTGTTCCTGCTTCTCCCCACCAGCCTCCTTCCCTCCAGGAGACAGCTCCCTGGTTCCCACACCAGCTGCCCCTCTGGCCTTTGTTAGAGCTTCCCTGCAGCCTGGCCTGGGGCATGCCCCTCACCACAGTCACCTGGGCTTCCCTGGCCCCGGTGCCATCCTAAATCAGCGGGTGGCTTTGCTGCAGATGCCAAGGGTGGAGTTCTAGACCCCGCGGCAGACACAGGGACGAGTCGACCAGGAGCCCATCTCCACAGGGTCTCTGGGGAGGGGCCTGGAACCCTCGGGGCTGGGGAAGGGGTCAGATCAGGGCTGAGCCACAGCCACGTGGGAGGGGCTGGGAACCTCGGGCAGCTGCCTGCCCATGCCCTTCGGTCACGTAAGACCCCTCGCCTCACTCCAGCCTAAGAACCCCAGTCTCTCAATAACGGCATGAGCCCGACCACAGGACACTGTCAGTCGGACGGGACTAAGGAAGTAAAGATACTGGGGCCAGAGGGCAGAGGGCCGAGGTGGAGCAAGACAGACAGCCTGGATCCAAACACCAGCTCTCCCGCTGTGGCTCCGCTGGTAAAGAATCTGCCTGTGGTGCAGGAGACAGGAGACCTGGGTTCAGTCCCTGGCTGGGGAAGGTCCTCTGGAGAAGGAAATGGCAACCCACTCCAGTACTCTTGCCTGGACAGTCCCATGGACAGAGGAGCCCGCTGGGCTACAGTCCACGGGGTCGCAAAGAGCTGGACACAGCTGAAGGGACGAACCACAGCACGGACGCTGCTGAGGGCGTCAGGCAGCTGGACGTCAGCTGTAAAATGGGTGAACAGCCAGGGTGGTTGCACCACAGACATCTGACTGAAAGCAGTGACATATGACAAAGATCAGGGTCGCAGCTTCTCGGCAGAATCGCAGCTGGACGCCCGGCTCCGGGTGGTTCACAAGCTCAGAGACCAGCAGGACCAGCGGCAGGGGGCGTGAAGAGCAGGAGGGGCTGGGGACCCCCACCCTGTGGGCCCAGCACGGGGGCTCTACCGAGATTTCAGAGCAAGACAAGAATACAGGTGTCTTTATGCCGACCTTTGAGTTTGACGTCTTGGGAACCACCTCCATCTGTTACCGGACAAATCCAGCCTTGCTGAGCCTGCTGGAGTGAAAAATATGAAAGGTGCACTTGGGCCAGAGCTGAGTAGAACATTGAGGGGGGTGGGGGGCGGCCTCTGGTTTAAAAGTCAGTTACAGTATAGCTTTGCTAAATCGAAAGAAAAGGTGGTTTCTGAAGGTGGTTCCTGCCGGGAGCTGCACACCCAGAGCGGAGCTTGCCTGGCGATCTGCATGCTGGGCCCCAGTGAGCTGCCATCCACCATCAGGGGCACCTGTGGGGGTGGCCGGCAGCCCTGGAGGCTGAGAGGGGCGGCCGATCCTGCAGGTTCTGCTTTAGGGATTCTGCCGCAGCCCCACCCCATTCCCCAGGCCCCCAGCCCAGGTGCAGGGCCTGGACCCAGCCTCCGTGACCCCCATCATAGCCCTGGGCACCACCCCACCACTGGCCAGAGGACCCCTCCCCACCCTTGAGCTGCTGGGTGACTGACCCCCACACATCTCCACTTGCCCCTGCCTCTGCACGCCTCGTGCCCATGGCCGGACCCCCACGCTCGTGTCTCCCCTGAGGGCAGCGGCCTGGGCCTGGAGATCAGGGCAGGTGTGTCCCAGGAGCTTCTGTGTGGAAGGGGCCAGCCACCAGCAAAGCCCACGCCCCCGGCCCCCATTCCACAGGGGCTGGGACACACCCCGGGAGCCGCAAGGCAGTGCCCCCCAGCTCAGGGTCCTCCCACGTCCACCTTCTCGATGCCGCTGCACAAGGAACCCCGGGACCTCACAGTCAGCCCCCCTTCTGCCTGAGCTAGTTGGCTCCCTGTCACTTGCAACCAAATATATCACCCAGAACCTCCTGACTCAGAAGTTTTGTATTTTTAACAAGTTCCCAGGTGACTCAGGGGCTGAACTGCACCCGAGAACCACTGACAGGCTTGCTGCCAATTAGGCTGCCGCGCTTGGGGCTCGGGCCTCTGCGCACGAACCTGTCAGCTCCAATTCCAGGGCCTGCCCTTGCCAGCGGCGCGCGGCAGGCCCCTCACAATCCTGCACGCCGGCGGGGGATGGGGGGGTGGCTGGCCTCTGCCTCCACTCCCAGAGCAGCCCAAGCAGGCAGCCCCCAGCCCAGGGAGCCCCCAGGACCTTCTCTCGTGGTCAGAAGAGATGAGGCATGGGGGAGGGGGCGGGAAGCACCGAAGCAAGTGGGGCGTCCAGGACGAGTGTCCCCCCTCCTCCCTCCCAGTCATCCTGACCCAGCGGCTGTCTGCTGACCTCTGCTGGACTTGGGGTCCACGATGCACACAGGGACCCCCACTCTCCACTTGGGGAGGGCTGCGTCCATCAGGTCGCCACTCAGTGAGCAGTGACCACAGGCCTCAGGAGAGGCGCAGGGCCCCGGCACCGCTGTCCTTGACCCCTCCTTCTCAGCTGGGCACACGACCACGTGGAGGCTGCTGCCCCCTCTGCAGCTACGGTGGCTGCATGCAAAGGCCCTTCCAAGTCGGGTGTGGGCAGAAGTCCGAGACTTCCAGAGAACTGTCTTGTGGCTGGAGAGGTGAACATTTCCTTGCTCTTCTTCCCTCCTTCTCATTGAAACAAAGGCATGATTGCTGGAGCAAAAGCAGCTTCTTTGGTCCATGATGGTCTTGTTGCATGGAGCAGGACAAGAGAAACCTAACATAGTGGCCAACCATTGATCTCTCTCCAGCACTAAACCCAGAGCCTGCAAACACCCTGAAGCGTTCCCACTGCTCCTCTTCACTGTCACCTGAACAGAAAGAATGTGAGGTTTAAGATGGGTCCTCAGTTCCATGCTGGACTCGGCCACTTGTCCCCAAAATGGCTACAAAAACCCCTGTTTTGTTCATTTTTGTACCTCCAGATTCAAGCCAGAGTCTGGCACACAGACAAAAAGCAGATTCCCTGAGACTCAGTGCCCTTGCCTGCGAAAGGTCACCAAGGAAAAGCACATTAAAAAAAAAAAATGTGTGTGTATTTATTTGTGCTGAAGTGTAGATGACTGATAGGTTTGCATTTTAAAGAGGGGTATACCTGGACTCAGGGGCTTCCCGTGTGGAGCGACTGGTAAAGAGCCCACCTGCCGATGCAGGAGACTTAGGAGAGGGATTTCGATTCCTGAGTCAGAAGATCCCCTGGAGGAGGAAATGGCAATCCACTCCAGTATTCTCACCTGGAGAATTCCATGGACAGAGGAGCCCCGGGGGGCTATAGGAGCCCGGGGGTCACAAAGAGTCAGACGTGACTGAAGTGACTTAGCACACACAAGCCTGGACTCAAAGGACCCTAGTGATAAGCCTTTTGTCCCAGGGCAGCTGTGAGGGTGTAGCACATATGCAGTGAGTACCTACTGTGTGCCAGCCACTGTTCTAGGCCCTGAGAATAAAGCCATGAGCATCAGAAGCACTCCCTGCTGGTGTGACTATTCAGTGTGGAAGACAAACAGCAAGCTAACAAACAAGTAAATAGCAAGTGAATAAACCAAGACGTACGTCGAGTGAAGGGCCCACATCCAGGACGGAAGGAGTTGCTGCAAAGCAGTAAGAGACACACGACTCAAAAGAAAACTGGGCCAGACCCGGACAGACCTTCAAACACAGGCAGGGTCATTGGCCAGTAAAGCCCTGAGAAGGGGCTCAACTTCATTAAGTATCATCATTAAGTATCCGAGAAACACACATTACAGTCCCAGTGAGCTACCGCTGCGACCTTTCAGGACGGTTGTGATGGAAAGGACCGCACGGTGCCAGGTGCTGAGAATCCTGGCACCCACTGTACTCGGGGAGAGGTAGACGGGTGCGACCACCTTGGAAAATGGATTTGGGCTTTCTGTTTAAGCTGAGCCCGCACGCTGCCACTGACCAAGCAGTTCAGTTCTTCGATTTACACCCAGCTGGAAGGCATCCTTAGAACCCCCAGAGCAGCAAACCGTGAGACAGTTCAGGGCAGCGTTGTTTGTGAGGGTCAGCGGGGACCGCCAGTGCTCAGGGGCATTGGGGCACAGCCCCTTGCTGCCTCCCAGCCCCTGTCTGTGCTGTAAAGTGAGCAGGTAGGAATTGGAGAAGCTGACCAACCCACTGTTCAGTCCAAGCCAAATGACTGTGGGCCCTTCTGCTTCCCGGGTTATGAGGCACAGCCCAAAAGTAGGGAGCAGATAAATGGATTTTTTCTTGTGCCCTTTTTTTCATGGAAAAAAGAATGTGTTTAAGAATGAGGATCCAGAGACAGTGGCCCCCATTTAGCAGAGCACATGCTGGGTCTCTGAATCTGCAAAGGGGGATCAGGTCTGAAAAGAGGGGAGCTGAGCCTGCCTGTCTGATGGGCTGGTGGGGGGAGGCTGAGGGTCGAGGAGAAGAGGGCTGCAGGCGAGCAGGGTGTGGGCAGAGGGCAGAGGGTCTGCATGGTGGGGATGTCTCTTGCTGGGTTATTTGCAGGGGATACTGTGACTTCCCCCTTCCATCTTCTTAAACCTTCATCCAGTTTTATAACACACCCATCTGCCTGGTGTCGGGAGGAGAAATGTGTCACACATCAGAAGCAGAACAGAGGCAGCCATATGGGGTAGAGAGAGACAGTCCAAAAACAGATCCTCTCAGAACAGAGAGTGAAGCAGGAATGTGCACCCGCACACCCAGGGAGTCTGGGCAGGAACCATTTCAGAGTACGGAGATCCAGGGACCAGGGCAACCCCTTTCCATAACACAAGACACACAGAGAAACTAATGTTTACTTAGGAAAAGAAGACAAAAAACCTTGAATGAAATATTCACAGAACGGATCCCTGAGTCCAGGATGAGAAGAAAATGCTGATGCTAGATGAGAGCAGAGGAAAGCAAGGCTGGTTCAATAGCACTGCCCTTGGAGCTACTCTCGACATCCGACATCCGTAGTCCAACAGAGAGAAGCTTTGCTTATATCCTCAGGGCTGAAAAGGAGTTTCATGGTATTCAACATCCATCCTTGCTTTTTCCAAAACAGCTTTCAGAAAACAACACAAAAAGGACACTCTCTCTCCTTTGACAGAGTGTCTATCAGAAGCCAAAGAGCAAAGGTCAGGTCTCCTGATGAGAGACGTGGTGTGTCCTCCAGGGAGCACTCTCCCACTCTCTGGGGTAGGCCTGTGTCCAGTCTCTCTGATACACGCTTTCACTTCCCGCATCTGTCTCCTCACAACTTTCTGATGGACTCTGTCCACTGGTCGCATCTGTGGCTCCTGAGCCCAGAAGGATTTCCATCCCAGAGCAAATGTTGAGTAAATACTGAATGAATGGACAGCAGAAACCAATCAAAGATGCCCACTATCAAAATTATTATTCAGCTTTATCCTGGGGATTGTAGACATGGGAACAAGACAGAAAAAAAGACACAGCCTATAAATACTGGAGAGGAAACAATCGAATACAAATCTTTGTGTCATAGAAACACTGACCTAAACTTTTCAAGAGACAATCCAGAAAACTATCCAAGATATGATATGATGCAAAACTGAAACACGATTTTCACAGAGGCCACATAAATAGGGTGGTGCCAGCCACAGGGCCGCCCACTCAGAGCGGGTTCTTCACAGATCCCACATAAACTAGGGCCACAGGCCGCCCGCTCAGAGTGGGTTCCTCACGCTCCAGACCTTTGCGAAGGTTCCCTCTTCCGCACAGTGGCTGCAGGACGTCCCCTGAGACCCAGATGCCTTTCCGTCTCCCCGGCCACTCGTGTCTCTGCCTGGCCCTGTGTGGCTGTGTTCTCCAGACAGGAAGTTCATGAGCATCAGAATAGCCACCGGCCACCCCAGATGCCCCACCTCCCCGTGGGCACACGCTCTGCCCTGAGGGAAGTGCTGGGGCCACTGGGCACCCCAGCAACAGGGTCACTCACGCACCAAGTCATGGGCCGTCGTTTGTTTTGCAGCCAAGGGCTTGGGCTGCCCCACTGACTGTGTGTGTGTGTGTGTGTGCATGTGTGTGTGCACGCGCGCACACGTGAGTGCTGGTGGAAAGGCATGTTGACGCCGACTGGCAGGACCACGTGGAGTGGGCAAGGAAGCGTTCCCATGGCCAGCGGTGCTGAATCCACTGAGGAAAGGGGCACGGATGCCCAGAGGGGCAGGCACGGCTGCAGCCGCGCCAGGCGTCTCCCCGGGCTGCTCAGAACACGTGCTCTGGCTGCGTGTCAAGTCACAAATAACCCGCTAAGTCCAAGTCCACTGCTGTCCCCAGAGAGAGATGTCCACCCAGGTCCTTCCTGCAGCCCCATCGCCCTGCTCCCAGGGCCCCCCCATCCCCGCCCGCTGGCCACCCAGCCTGTGTACAGAATTCTCCCCCCTCAACTGTGTTCCGGCCTCCAGCCAGCCCTCTGTGCGCAGGGGTCCCGCCCTCTCCTCTGGTCAGTGCGGTCTTCTAAGCTCCACGGTGTCTGGACTCCAGGGTGCTTGCCAAGCCCCCAGGGAGGTGAGGTTTCCCTGGCGGCTTCGCTGGTCTCAGCGGAAGCTCGTATCTGGACCCGACCTACCGGCTTGTAGATGCGGCTTCTGTCCACCGCGTCTTCTGGGGTCCCCCTTGTGGCCTGCCCTTCGACCCCCTGACCCGCTGTAGTCTGAGGGCCCTCCTCTGGCCATTGGCCACCTCCCTTCCTGACGTGTGTGTGTGTGTGTGTGCGCGTTGCGAGGCGGCGTGGGAACAGGCTCCAGCCAGGCTCTGCAGCGGGCCGCCCCTGGTGTCCTCAGACCCCACTCCTGGGTCCACACCTGGAGCTGAGGGGCCCCGGGCCCCCTTTAGCTTGGCCAGCACCCACTGGCCCCCTGCATCCCGACTCTCAGGTACTCCTGAGGCCTCTGCCCGGCTCGTGGCCCCGTCACGGTTTCCTAGAGCTGGTCTAGGTTCAAGAGACGGAGGACTGGGAGCGAGACAGAGCAGAGACGGGGGCTCCCACCGCCGCTCCCGCCGCCGTGAAGCAGGAGGCAGTGGGCGCGCAGCTCGGTCTGCCATCTGCAGCTCTTTCTTTTTTATCCCTGTATTAATAAAGGGTGGGTATAGAAGGAGACTCAAAGGGAAATAAATACAAAATCAGGATTGGCCAAAGGAGAGGGGTGCTGCTTCCCTCCTGAAGGGACCGAGGTGCACTCCCGGTGGCCGGTGTGGAGGGCGGGCCTGGAACTCTGGGGTCAGAACCCGCCCCAGCCCACGCTGCTCCCCGGGGAACATCTGGGGGATGAAACGCTTGTTCCCTGGGCCCTTGTCCAGCAGCACAGCCCGGCTGACTGGAGCGGAGGCGTGGAGTCTCGTTCCTGCCCGCATCCTCTGACTCCTCCTCACACGCCGCCAGGATGGACAGCGCCTCTGACGCTGTGTCACTGGACACGTGGTGAAGGCCTCTGACGCTGTGTCACTGGACACGTGGTGAAGTTTGCCGCTGACTGCTGCTCAGGTGACCTTTGGCGAAGCCCGAGAGTCTCGGGTTCAGACGAACCCTGGGGTGGGCAGGTCTCAGCCCGCTGCCCTGGGCCCAGCCTGGCCGGAGAGGCGGAGAGGGGCTGGGGCTGGGAACACCGCGCTCCAGGGAGGAGCGGCTGGTCCTCTGGCTTTGCAGGCCCGACTGCCCGACTCCTCAGAAACAGCCCAGCCTTTGGGGCCAAGCCTGTGTCCACTGCTCCTGGGTCCCCTGCTAGACCCTTGGTCTGGGCGAGCCTGAGCCGACCTGGCTGAAGGAAGGCCCTTCTGTCTCTCCTCTGAGCAGTGGCCTGCGCGTCTGGGGCCTGGGGCCTGGCCCTAACCCTCGATGACCCGAGACTCACCTTGGTGTTGGTGATGTTGCCGGCACGCATCTGCTCCCCTCCCCAGGGGGCACCGGCTCCCAGGCCCCTCTGTCCACATGAGGGCAGTGACCAGCTCCTGCTCCCGTCCCCCCACACGCCCCTCGGCCTCCCTGAGCACGAGGAGGGTGGACGGGGGAGGTGGGTTCCCAGCGAGGGGACCCCTGCGAGCTCTGCTTTATGAGCCGAAGGCTGCTTGTTAGCCTGCAGCTGACTTGTCTCTTTGTCTGAGGCTTACGCGGGAGTTTCTCCTGGGGTGAGGGAGAGGCAGGGCTGTTAGCCATCCTGCTTCGAGCGCAGGGTCCACTGTAGCCTGTGCCCTGAGCCCGCCGTGGGCTCTGCGGAGGCCACCCTGGGGTGGGTCTCTGCCCTGCCTCTTGCCAGCCTGGGCCTGCCTGTCTCCGCGTCCCCATCTGTAAAGTGGCCTCACTGTACCTGTGTCTCAGGTGTGTGGGGGGTGCAAAGAGTGGCCTCCCTGGAAGCCCCAGCCCGAGGGCTGCCGTGGCCCCTCCAGGGCTGCTCCAAGCCTCTCCCTCCTTGCCCGGGGGTCCCTGCTGACTCTCAGGTCAGAAGCCGGAGCAGGTGGAGGAGGCGGGTCGGGGGCTGTCCACCCCTATCCTGTAGTCATAAACCTCACTAAGCTGTGCGTCTACCTGAGGGCCTTGAGGGACAAGCCGAAGAAAAGCCAGACTATGTGGAGAGGTCACAGATGGAAGGGTGTCTGAGTCTGTTATATGGAGGGTCATACGTGGGTGTGGGTGTACCTATAGCCAGAGGGTAAGTACACACTGTGGGTGTTTATACACAAGGGTGTGTACACATTATGGGTGTTATAGGTAGAGGGTATGTACACCTTGTGGCTGTGGGTGTCTCTGCAGACAGAGGGTATGTACACGTTGTGGGTGTGGGTGTCTCTGCAGACAGAGGGTATGTACACGTTGTGGGTGTGGGTGTCTCTGCAGACAGAGGGTATGTACACGTTGTGGGTGTGGGTGTCTCTGCAGACAGAGGGTATGTACACGTTGTGGGTGTGGGTGTCTCTGCAGACAGAGGGTATGTACACGTTGTGGGTGTGGGTGTCTCTGCAGACAGAGGGTATGTACACGTTGTGGGTGTGGGTGTCTCTGCAGACAGAGGGTATGTACACGTTGTGGGTGTGGGTGTCTCTGCAGACAGAGGGTATGTACACGTTGTGGGTGTGGGTGTCTCTGCAGACAGAGGGTATGTACACGTTGTGGGTGTGGGTGTCTCTGCAGACAGAGGGTATGTACACGTTGTGGGTGTGGGTGTCTCTGCAGACAGAGGGTATGTACACGTTGTGGGTGTGGGTGTCTCTGCAGACAGAGGGTATGTACATGTTGTGGGTGTGGGTGTCTCTGTAGACAGAGGGTATGTACACGTTGTGGGTGTGGGTGTCTCTGCAGACAGAGGGTATGTACATGTTGTGGGTGTGAGTGTCTCTGTAGACAGAGGGTATGTACATGTTGTGGGTGTGAGTGTCTCTGTAGACAGAGGGTATGTACACGTTGTGGGTGTGGGTGTATCTGTAGACAGAGGGTATGTACACGTTGTGGGTGTGGGTGTCTCTGCAGACAGAGGGTATGTACATGTTGTGGGTGTGGGTGTCTCTGTAGACAGAGGGTATGTACACGTTGTGGGTGTGGGTGTATCTGTAGACAGAGGGTATGTACACGTTGTGGGTGTGGGTGTCTCTGCAGACAGAGGGTATGTACATGTTGTGGGTGTGGGTGTCTCTGTAGACAGAGGGTATGTACACGTTGTGGGTGTGGGTGTATCTGTAGACAGAGGGTATGTACACGTTGTGGGTGTGGGTGTCTCTGCAGACAGAGGGTATGTACATGTTGTGGGTGTGGGTGTCTCTGTAGACAGAGGGTATGTACACGTTGTGGGTGTGGGTGTATCTGTAGACAGAGGGTATGTACACGTTGTGGGTGTGGGTGTCTCTGCAGACAGAGGGTATGTACATGTTGTGGGTGTGGGTGTCTCTGTAGACAGAGGGTATGTACACGTTGTGGGTGTGGGTGTATCTGTAGACAGAGGGTATGTACACGTTGTGGGTGTGGGTGTCTCTGCAGACAGAGGGTATGTACATGTTGTGGGTGTGGGTGTCTCTGTAGACAGAGGGTATGTACACGTTGTGGGTGTGGGTGTATCTGTAGACAGAGGGTATGTACACGTTGTGGGTGTGGGTGTCTCTGCAGACAGAGGGTATGTACATGTTGTGGGTGTGGGTGTCTCTGTAGACAGAGGGTATGTACACGTTGTGGGTGTGGGTGTATCTGTAGACAGAGGGTATGTACACGTTGTGGGTGTGGGTGTCTCTGCAGACAGAGGGGAGTACACATTGTGGCTGTGGGTGTCTCTGCAGACAGAGGGTATGTACACGTTGTGGCTGTGGGTGTATCTGTAGACAGAGGGTATGTACACGTTGTGGGTGTGAGTGTCTCTGCAGACAGAGGGTATGTACATGTTGTGGGTGTAGGTGTCTCTGCAGACAGAGGGTATGTACACGTTGTGGCTGTGGGTGTCTCTGCAGACAGAGGGTATGTACACGTTGTGGCTGTGGGTGTATCTCTAGACAGAGGGTATGTACACGTTGTGTGTGTGAGTGTCTCTGCAGACAGAGGGTATGTACACATTGTGGCTGTGGGTGTCTCTGCAGACAGAGGGTATGTACACGTTGTGGCTGTGGGTGTATCTCTAGACAGAGGGTATGTACACGTTGTGTGTGTGAGTGTCTCTGCAGACAGAGGGTATGTACACATTGTGGCTGTGGGTGTCTCTGCAGACAGAGGGTATGTACACGTTGTGGCTGTGGGTGTATCTCTAGACAGAGGGTATGTACACGTTGTGTGTGTGAGTGTCTCTGCAGACAGAGGGTATGTACACATTGTGGCTGTGGGTGTCTCTGCAGACAGAGGGTATGTACACGTTGTGGCTGTGGGTGTATCTCTAGACAGAGGGTATGTACACGTTGTGTGTGTGAGTGTCTCTGCAGACAGAGGGTATGTACACATTGTGGCTGTGGGTGTCTCTGCAGACAGAGGGTATGTACACGTTGTGGCTGTGGGTGTATCTCTAGACAGAGGGTATGTACACGTTGTGTGTGTGAGTGTCTCTGCAGACAGAGGGTATGTACACATTGTGGCTGTGGGTGTCTCTGCAGACAGAGGGTATGTACACGTTGTGGCTGTGGGTGTATCTCTAGACAGAGGGTATGTACACGTTGTGTGTGTGAGTGTCTCTGCAGACAGAGGGTATGTACACATTGTGGCTGTGGGTGTCTCTGCAGACAGAGGGTATGTACACGTTGTGGCTGTGGGTGTATCTGTAGACAGAGGGTATGTACACGTTGTGGGTGTGGGTGTCTCTGCAGACAGAGGGGATGACACATTGTGGCTGTGGGTGTCTCTGCAGACAGAGGGATGTACACATTGTGGCTGTGGGTGTTTCTGTAGACAGAGGGTATGTACACGTTGTGGGTGTGAGTGTTTCTGTAGACATAGGGTATGTACACCTTGTGGCTGTGGGTGTATCTATATACAGGGGATGATACATTGTGGGTGTGGCTGTATATGTAGACAGAGGGGATGACACATTGTGGCTGTGGGTGTTTCTGTAGACAGAGGGTATGTACACGTTGTGGGTGTGGGTGTCTGTGCAGACAGAGGGGATGACACATTGTGGTTGTGGGTGTCTCTGCAGACAGAGGGATGTACACATTGTGGCTGTGAGTGTTTCTGTAGACAGAGGGTATGTACACGTTGTGGGTGTGAGTGTTTCTGTAGACATAGGGTATGTACACCTTGTGGCTGTGGGTGTATCTATATACAGGGGATGATACATTGTGGGTGTGGCTGTATATGTAGACAGAGGGGATGACACATTGTGGGTGTGAGTGTTTCTGTAGACAGAGGGTATGTACACGTTGTGGGTGTGAGTGTTTCTGTAGACAGAGGGTATGTACACGTTGTGGGTGTGAGTGTTTCTGTAGACAGAGGGTATGTACACGTTGTGGGTGTGAGTGTTTCTGTAGACAGAGGGTATGTACACGTTGTGGGTGTGAGTGTTTCTGTAGACAGAGGGTATGTACACGTTGTGGGTGTGAGTGTTTCTGTAGACAGAGGGTATGTACACGTTGTGGGTGTGAGTGTTTCTGTAGACAGAGGGTATGTACACGTTGTGGGTGTGAGTGTTTCTGTAGACAGAGGGTATGTACACGTTGTGGGTGTGAGTGTTTCTGTAGACAGAGGGTATGTACACGTTGTGGGTGTG
Source organism: Oreotragus oreotragus (assembly GCA_006410675.1). Lineage (NCBI taxonomy): Eukaryota > Metazoa > Chordata > Mammalia > Artiodactyla > Bovidae > Oreotragus > Oreotragus oreotragus. The sequence continues at coordinate 101,069 of SJYX01010830.1, read as the reverse complement.
AGTGTTTCTGTAGACAGAGGGTATGTACACGTTGTGGGTGTGAGTGTTTCTGTAGACAGAGGGTATGTACACGTTGTGGGTGTGAGTGTTTCTGTAGACAGAGGGTATGTACACGTTGTGGGTGTGAGTGTTTCTGTAGACAGAGGGTATGTACACGTTGTGGGTGTGAGTGTTTCTGTAGACAGAGGGTATGTACACGTTGTGGGTGTGGGTGTCTCTGCAGACAGAGGGTATGTACACCTTGTGGCTGTGGGTGTCTCTATATGCAGAGGGTATGTACACCTTGTGGCTGTGGGTGTCTCTGCAGACAGAGGGTATGTACACCTTGTGGCTGTGGGTGTCTCTATATGCAGAGGGTATGTACACCTTGTGGCTGTGGGTGTATCTATATACAGGGGATGATACATTGTGGGTGTGGCTGTATCTGTAGACAGAGGGTATGTACACCTTGTGGGTGTGAGTGTTTCTGCAGACAGAGGGTATGTACATGTTGTGGCTGTGGGTCTAGACAGAGGGTGTGTACACGTTGTGGCTGTGGGTGTATCTCTAGACAGAGGGTATGTACACGTTGTGGGTGTGGGTGTCTCTGCAAACAGAGGGTATGTACACCTTGTGGCTGTGGGTGTATCTATATACAAGGGATGACACATTGTGGCTGTGGGTGTCTCTGCAGACAGAGGGTATGTACACGTTGTGGCTGTGAGTGTATCTCTAGACAGAGGGTGTGTACACGTTTTGGGTGTGGGTGTTTCTGTAGACAGAGGGGATGTACACGTTGTGAGTGTGGATGTATCTGTAGGTAAAGGGTATGTACACGTTGTACACGCATCAAGTGTGAAGCGTTAGGGAGACTTCCCAGGCAGAGATGCGTTACAGAGCTCCTGAGCAGAACAGTGGAAGTGACCCGGGGGCCCATCTCTGATAAGCGGGCGGCCGCAGCATGGCAGGTCCACGCAGTGGACTGCTGTTCAGCCGTGGGAGGAGATGACACTGACAGGCCCCGCGGGGCAGGGACCCCGAGAGCAGCATGCTGTCACGTGGCGGGCTCTCCTCTCGCAGGACGTGTCCACAGGAGAGCCCCGAGGCGGGAGCAGGCTGGTGGTTTGGGGCTGGGGGAGGGGTGGGGAGTGGTTGCTGACAGCAGGCTTCTTTCCTGCGTGGCAGAATGTTCTGGGATTAGTTACTGGTGATGGTTGCAGAAAGCAGGGAATTGTATGCTTAGGGGGGGTTGTGGGCTTCCCCGGTGGCTCAGATGGTAAAGAATCTGCCTTCAGTGCAGGAAACCGGGGTTCGATCCCTGGGTCGGGAAGCTCCCCTGGAGGAGGAAAGGGCAGCCCACTCCAATATTCTGGCCTGGAGGACCGCATGATCAGAGGAGCCCGGCGGGCCAGTCCCTAAAATGGGGTGGTCGTCTGTGGCCCATGCGTGCATGGGAGCCGGGCGCCAGGGCTCCTCAGCCGCCTCCACATCAGCTGCGCGCCTCTAAGTACATCACTGCATTTTCTCAGTGGAGGACAAGACTCCTGGACCAGCCCCCACAGGCCGTCCGGAGCCCCTACCCGTGACGTCCATCCCTGCGGCCACGCAGCCTGCTCCTGCCTGGTCTCTCCATCTGAGACCCCATTCCGAGGCACCGGGGCCTGGGAAGTGTCAATGCTGGGGTGCCAGCCACAGAGGCACTGGCCGGGCTGCCTCTGACTTCAGTCCAGGGGGCCCCACGTCACCCCACTCTGTCCCTGAACCATTTTCTGTGCCACCTAGAGATCCCACCATCTTCCCCAGAGCGCTGAGAGATGGCCACGCCTCCCCCAGCCCAGCTGAGCCCCAGAGACGGTGGCAAGCCGAGGGCACCTCTCCCCTGGGGTCACCCTGCAACCTGAGTTCCTGCCCCTCCTCGGCCTGGCCCCTGGGCATGGGCAGGCCTGTGACTCATGTTGGGCCAGGGGCCACCAACAGGCATGGCTTCAGAAGAGGCTAGAGAGCACTTACCCCTCCGGCTGCCCCGGGCCAGCCGTGGAGGGAAGTGGGCAACTCTTTGAGAAAGGGGGCGCACCCCCCACCCCAGCCTCACAGCGAGGGCCAGACGGCGGGGTGAGGCTCCTGCAGGCTGTCCGATTCCACCATCCTGCCAACCCTCAGAACGGTGAGAAAGAGTGCATTTGCTGAGTTAACCCACTGTGTGTCCTTGGGGGTGAGGCAGGCACGTGAGCTCATTGTCAGTTGAGTCTGACCCTCTGGGACCCCCTGGACTGTAGCCCACCAGGCAGCTCTGTCCGTGGGATTCTCCAGACAAGAATAGTGCAGTGGGCTGCTCTTTCTCCCCCAGGGGATCCTCCTGACCCTGGGATTGCACCCGCGTCTCTTGCATTTCCTGCGTTGGCAGGAGGGCTCTTTCCCACTGCCCCGCCCGGGAATCCTGCGTGTTGGGGATGGCTTGTTATGTGGCAAAAGCTTGCTGATGCGCCTCCGCCCAGGAGGCTGTCCCCTGGGGCAGAGCAGCCGTCAGCGGATCCATCACCAGGCTCCCAGACCCCCGGGCTGTGAGTAATTGGCGTCGCAGCCAATTAAAGCCTTGGCTCCCGGAGTGAGAAGCCCAGAATGGCGCTCCGTGCACTTTTCCCTCCACGTGGGGGCAGCTGCCTCCCGGTCCCGTGGACACGGGAGGAGCTCCCGGACAAAGAGGGCTTGGGATGAGCCAGAGCCTGATGGGAACACTTCGGAAAGGCTCGAGCCACCGCAGGAGCCGCCTGGGCTGCGTCTGCCTCCAGGGCACGCAGGCACACCAGGGCCGCGGGGGACAGGAAACCTGGTCTGAGGCGGGGCCCGAAAGAGACCCAGTGGATGGGCAAAGACATGGGGTGCAAGGTGGGCAAGGGGGGGTCACAGCCAGGGTGAAGGCCCAGGGGCAGCCAGGAGGACCGGGAGGAGGTCACCGTGTTGGGGAACAGAGGTGGTGGCCCTGGGGGTCCCGAGCTGAGTGACCTCCTCAGGCCCGAGGAGGTTCCTAAGGGCTCTGGACAGGCCTGGTCCAGGGATCAGCGCCCCGCTCGCTGGCTCCACCTGGCCCAGGTATCGAAGGCTCTCTCTCAACAGCCTTCCCTGGCCCTGGGCTCCCGCCCCACCGTCCCCTCGCCTCTGCGCGTAGCCCAGAGGGTCATCCTAAAGAGGTGTCTTGACTCCACCCTCCACAGCGGCTGTGCCCCCAGGACAGGGTGGCAGGACACCCACTCGGCTGGCTGGCTGGCAGCCGGCAGCGGTCACAGCACTGCCCACGGAGATCAACGCTGGCGTGCACCCCCTGTGTGTCCGCACGAGGCCGTCTCTGCGATGATCGTCTGCGTGTGGCCGGGGGCCCGCAGGGAGAGACCTGGGGGTCTCTGGGGGTCTAGACACTCCCTGAGAAGGCAGATATGGAAAGCAGGCAGCGGCCCCGCACGGGCCCGGAGAGGCGGTGCCCCGAGGTGCCCCAGACTGAGAGCTGGCCGGGGCAGAGGAAGGAATTCCAGCTTCGCCCGGGTTCATGGGCGCCGAGGGCCCCGGATCCCGTGCCAGGACCCCAGCCCAGCAAAGGGCCCCAGATCCCGCGCCAGGGCCCCAGCCCAGCACTGCAGTGGGCGGGGGCGCGGCAGGGTGGGGACAGCAGGCCTGGGCCGCTCGCCCTTGGCCAGGCCGTGAGGACGCGCCCCCAGCACGGGGTCGGTCATTTCCTGTGGGGGTGGGGGGCACTCAGGGACCCAGGGCGGCGGAGAGGGTTCAGGATACGCAAGGCCTGGGTCGCCCCCTCTTCGACCCACCGGGTGGTCGCTGAGCTCCCCGCAGGCAGCAGCACCGGGTCCCGCTTAGGAGTCAAGGCGGCGCCTTCCGGGGGGCCCAGCGATGGGACCCCAGACCCGCCCCCGCTGCCCTGGGGCCTCGGTGTCGGCCTGCCTTCCGGCCCAGTTTCCCGTCACTGACCACGCAGCTCCAGGTGCTGAGCAGCCCAGCCGCCTCTGCCCGACCCCCCAGGCCTGGCCGGGTGTCCCTGGGGCCTGACGGGCCACACCTCCGTGGCTTATGATTAGTGGGTGAGGCCAACAAGACAGCAAGCGACTGACCACTCCTGGGGGCTGGGGTCAGGAGCAAGGCAAGACGTGAGGACCCCCAGTCCCCCACGGAAGTGCTCAGGAGGAAACAGTGAGCTCGACACCAAGAGGCTGTGGGGCAGGGACTGCTGTGACAGCCAGAAGCGGGTGAGGACCGGGGCCAGGGACGGGGCCAGCGAGGGCCAGGCCCCCCGGTGGACGAAGCTGAAGGGTGGGGCAGG